>WBNH01000507.1:0-108049 GCA_013401255.1 Urocolius indicus | reverse complement strand
AACACTCTCAGCGACACTCTCAGCGATGCCCTCACGGCTTCTTACCGAGCTCCCTACACGGTTTCCCTCAGAGCCACCCATAGGGCTCCCCTCTGGGCTTCCCTCAGCGACACCCTCAGCGATACCCTCACAGGTCCTCACCAAACTTTCTATATGATTCCCATCAGGGCCACTCACAGGGTTCCCCACTGGGCTCCCCTCAGTGATACCCTCATGGCTTCTACTGAGCTCCCTACATGGTTCCCCTCAGGGCCATCCACAGGGCTCCCCATTGGGGTCTCCTCAGTGACACCCTCAGGGGTCCTCATGGGGCTCCCTACATGGCTCTCCACAGGGCTCCACCCAGGGCCACCCACATGAGCCCTCACAGAGCTCACTGCATGGCTTGTCACTAGGCTCCCCTCAGCTCTACCCTCAGGGTCACCTTCAAGGCTCTCTGTGAGACACCTCGCACAACTTCTCTCAGGGCTCCCCTCAAAGCCATCCACTGGGCTCTCCATGGGCTCCACATACGGCTCTCCTCAGGGTTCAGAAGTGACTGGGTTGTGGACTCTCTCCTGGGAAAGATGTTGTTGCAGCTATCTGGGTTTTAGGAAGCAGAGCAGCCACCTTGGCCTCTCCCAAAGGGAAAGGTGTGGGAGGATGTGCCCTCTGCTGTCTTCCACCTCTGCATCGCACCAGCTCCTACCCAGAAGTCACAAGGGAAGGCTTGCAGGGGTCTCCACAGGAACACTCTCAATTCTCTTCATGCACGGTGTCAGTCAGTGGACTATCTGGAAGGCCCTTCTCTCACTTGTCATGTTACACCGTCTACCTCCAGCTACAAGGGCACGTGTCTGCTCTTCCTAATGCCTTACAGTGACTTCCTTACGCCAACCTGCTACCTCTTGTAACTCACTCAGAGCCTCTGCAGAACCTCTCAGGGCTGTTCAGGAAGAGGGAAGAAGCGTTATATCCAATGTCCGACGTGTGGCTGACTGCAGCTCCTCTTCATCTTGTGTATGTACATGAGTCTGGGACTAGTTTGACAACCTCAGTTTGTCTGTCCAAGTCAAAGGACTTCAACCTGTTGAGGCAGGACCAGCTGAAATTGCAACTACAATGATAACCAATATGCTTATGTTCACACAAAGTCAACCTCCAGCACCACGTTCATAGTAGCGTACTCTGAGCATCGAGAAAGAGGCTGTCTTTCAAGAAGTCCTAAAGGATATGGAACATGTCTAAAGTGACAGATTTAGGCTCTGTGCCTGAACAAGTTCATTATGTATTGCTTAACTTCATGCTGAATAAAGTATGTGTAAGTCTTTGCAGGCTGGGGGCCAGGACACTGGAAGCACCCTGACACCCACCCCCACACGGACGATAATACAACATATTTTTCATATAACAAATGGCAAGATGCCAGAAGTTATCTTACAAAATGTTTCACAGAATCTGTAATCTCCAGCAATAGTCAGCACTTTGCTGTTAGAAGGCTTAAAAATACTTGTCACTTCCAAAGGCAGAGAGCTTGTGATATCATAGCGGCATACGAGCTAGTGCTGACTCAGAAGGGAAAGTACCATCGATGAATCAGCCTCCACCTCCTTGCAGGATGTTCTTGGAGGTCCTTTGTCCAGGTAAAACCCGGTCTGATGGTGCTTGGTTCCTGAGAGCTGTCGATAACACAAAGGAAGATTTTTTTTCCCCCCTCACAACCTACAGATCTTGACCAGACAAAAAGCACTGAACTGATTCCTATGGAACTGTCAGTACTAAAGGACTCATCCTGCCTAGCAGTTGCAAGATGAAACGTTTCTTCAGATGGGAAGGTGCTTCACTAATATATTATTTGTGGGAGTATCCTTGCATGCAACGTCAGCATCAAATGAACACTCCCAAGAAATAAAGCAATGTGTTGTTAACTGTTCATTTGGTATTTCCTACAAAAGCTACAAAAGCATCAAAGCTATAAGAATCTCCAAACCAAATCCCAACATATTCCTGCTGCCAATAAAGGAGAATTTGCATCCTTAGATGTTACCAACAAAACGATGAGGTGACTGACAGGATGTGCAAGTCAAAGTCTGAACAGACATTTCTGTCTGATTTCTCTGGAAGGACACGGCCACTGATCCATTTTACACCTCCATTGATTTGCTGTTTCTCAGTACCTCTGTGGCATGCTACGGGGAGGAACTGGATGCTCTAAGCATCAGGGAGTAAGGAGCAAATAGTTACAGAGGTGACAGGGTATGCCTAGACTTTATCTGTTTCTGTCTGTATTTTGCCAACAGAAACACTCAGCTGAAGTGGAAAGTACTCTCTAGACAAGGAGAAAGATGAATAAGAAGTTCCAGGACAAGCAGTATCTAAAGAGTCATTCCAGTGGGTTGTCTTGTATGGAATGACCTCGTCTCTTATCTCTCACGAGGAAGATTTTTTACAAGACATTCCTGGGAAAATTATGTTAGGCATTATTGCTTCTTTGGGTTGATGTTGGTGTGAAGAGAGATATATATCTAAGGCAAAAGTTCCACAGGCTTTGGGGATGTAGGAGATGGGCAATACAAAGTGAATGAATTGTGAGTCAGTGACATATGAATGAGCTGAAACAATTAACCAACATCCAAGGCTCTGTGCAATGTTTCCCCGTGTAACATCACCAGAAGAGTAACAAAATGTTCCACCAGAGTTTTGCAGACAATGACCAGTCTCTTGTTGGGCAAACTCGGTCCTACCATAAATGGAAACAACTTCACCAGCCTTAGGAGATATGTCCTCTCTCCTGGGTACTTGTGTCAGACCCACAGAGGTGGAAACTCTGGCTCCTCCAGACTGCTGAATGGTGGGTTCAGTGGGAGATGCCCTAAAAGCTGCAGCAGATCCCTGATCAGAACAAGTGAGAGACCAAGTTTCATCTGCACTCCCACGCTTCAGGAGGGCCATGCCTTCATGAAAAAAAAAGGGGTTTACCTAAGTTTGTAACAGTTGATAAATGTGTCAGAAACAAGCAAGAGAAGAAGCATCTGCTAATGAGAGGTCACATTACTACTGAGTCACCCTGTTATGTTCTACTGCTGCAGCAGTGTCTGCAGAGATGTCTGCAATATATATCCTCAACCTGCTGCGGTGACTGTGATAGCTGTGAGTTCCCTGCTGCTGGGCTTCTCTGCAGAGCCATATCTCACAGCAAGTTGCTAGACTGGGAGTACATCAGCTCTTCTCTGCCAGCACAAAGATTGCCTTTCCTCTGTTGGGTCAGACATGTACACTCTGAAATCTGCCACCGTGAATTGGACCTGGCCACGCTTTTCCTTGACAGTCTGTCTGTGCCCAGAGCAGTCACGGGATGTGTAAATACTATGACGTAGCTGTCTCCCTATCTGCCAAGGAATTAATTTCTCTGACTTTCTCATCTCATTTAATGATAATGAAAAGACTATTGCTGGTGGTAACTCCTCCTCCAAATACACTCTCCACCTGGATATGTCATACGTCTTGGCTCCAGCAGAGAGCTGTATCCAAAGGATGAATGAAGACATCTCCTGGTCACCTGAGAGTATGGTGGTTCTGGATAACTTTGGCATCCTTCCCAAGGGATGAGGAAGGATTTGGCAGCAGGGCACATGTTCACCTCCGGGACCATGGTTTGCCCAGTCAGCCATTGTGAGCTACTATAAAAGTTGGTCAGTTGACATTTCAATTATGTTTTGCATTTAGACCTCAGCCTCTGCCTTGAACCGACCAGAAGTCCTGTAGCTGCGTAGAGCAGTTGACATGGCACAAAGCCAAAGCTTATTCAGCTTATTTGACATACACCCCGAAGCACACGCAAACATCAATATGTGTGTGAAACAACATCCTCTATAAAGCTACTGGGGCTGTACACTCCAGCATTCAACAGCTCAGTGATCAGAATTTGCCCTGGTTTGTGCATCCTGATGAGCTGTAACTGAGCTGTAACTTTTCCTCCAGGCACCGCCCTCGCTCTGCACTGGCAACTGTTACCGCTTCTAAGACAGCAGCTCCCCTCGTGATTTATTCTCCTCTTGTTTAACGTGCAGCGAAGGGGCTTTTTACTGCCTGTTATTCAGACAGTGCTTTGGGCACAGAATTATTCATTTCCGTATGGTTTTTCCATGAGTGTTTCACACGAAGCAGCTCCTTTTCCAGGAATTCTGAGAGGATGCTGACCCTGTATTATCAGTGAGGGAAGAAGGCAGGCAGCAATAAATTCAGAAAAGACTCTTCACAATTTTGGATTCCCAATGTGAGTCACCTACAGCCTGATGTACTTTAGAGGAGAGGAGTTTTGAGTTCATCTCCCACGACCTCAGCTAAAGCAGTAATCGCCCAACAAGCTGGATCTGAAGATGTCCCACCTAAACTCCCAGATAAGGTATTGCTCCCTGGGAATCTTCTTAGTGTTCTGTGGGTGTCAGACTTTGTGAACTTACTGTCCCTGTAACTTCATTTCCAGAGTGTAGTTTTCTAGGGTCTGTGTTCAGTTCTCTAAGAAATCTTAAGAAAACCTTCATTTCATCAGTCTTGATCAAATTCCCCACGACATGGGTTAGCAGCAGGATGGGTTGTTTTGAACTATGACATGATTTGCCTTGTACAGGCTCCCTAGTAGCAGCAGTGGACTGTTTAATTAACACAGGCTGGCTGTTTGAAGGCAGTGAGGTGGTGCTTTGCCTGTGGGTGTTGGTTTTGGTTTGTTTTTTCCAACTATTTTCTGGCTGAAAGATCCCAAGATCTATTCCAGACCTCAGAAACAAATGGGGTCTAGTAAACTCCTTCAGCCTGATCCACTCATACCAGGCTGGCAGCTTTATTCCAGGCACAGAGAATACAAAGGTGGACAAACTGTCCCTTAGACACCCATTGGAAGAAGGTATTTAGGATCCAAAGCACCTATTGGGTTATTTCATGTCTAAACAATTCTATAGCTACCTCATGGTAATTCCAGCTGCTTAAAAGTCTGGCTTTTACACAGGTTTTTGGTGAATTCATTGAAGACAAACAAGAGAAATGGTGATAACCAAACTGCTCCCTTCAGCTGGGAAAAGCATTGCAAGTGACACAAAGGTAATATAAAATCTGATATTTCATACCAAGACAAGTTCTACTCAGTTTAGCAAAGTATTCACATGGGATTTCAAAAGGATTGGGATCCAGAGAGATGCCTTTAAAAAACCAAGCTAAATAATCAGGCTGTGCTAAAGGTCCTTTGGAAATCGTGGGTATTATGTAGGGCTTGTTTCAGTTAATCCAACCTTACTTGGGCTCTGCTGAATGATATTAGTGGAGAATTGGATATATCTTGGAGTTTGAGATATACACACATATATATATAGATAGAGAGGAGTCTGAAGCAGCCTTATCCCATGAAGTCAGCCCTCTCTCAGTATTTGTATCACTCTTCACATGCCCTGTAGGTTAAAGCCCTACTTTGTCACATTTGGGGCTGAAGAGGAGTTTCTTCTCCTGTTCCTCTCCACCTCTACAAAATCTGCCACTAAAGGTGAAGAGAAGCAATGTGAGATATTGCAAAGTGTAAGCATTTGTAATCCTAAACATGACCTCACCATGCAAACCAGGACATCAGTGCCTCCAGACAAAGCACAGCCTTTTCATACTTTGCACTGTAATTACTTTGTGAAGCCAAATCCTCAATCTAATTCTCTTTCTCATGCTTATCATAGGTATTAGTCTGTGAGCGTGCTCAAGGACTGGCCTTCTCTTTGGCGTGCAGGGCTCCAAAAGTCAACTGGAAAAGTTAGTGGTGAGGAAATAACAAACAGCTGAACACTTTTGAAGCTTCCTAGATGAAAACAACTTCTATTTCCTCTTGCCTTCACTTCTCCCCACCAGGCCTGACACTGGAAGATGAGGAGAGTGGGAGCAGGAACAGAGACAAGTGCACGATAACCTGCTGAGATAGTGGCTGTGCTGTGAAGAAGTTCAAGGACCTGTTTCATTCCAAACCATTCAGCGTGTCTGGCGCAGTGAAGCTGATGGGAACCCCTCCCTGCCTTGATCTAGCCAGGCAGACCTGAGGGTTATTTGCCTACAAACAGCCATTGTTTGCAGGATTGGCAAATGAAAAAAAAAAAAACACCAAAACTGTTTGTTTTCTCAGCAGATCATGTTGCTTCCTACTTTCTCTTGACAAGAGGCATTTGGGGCCAGCCCCCAGGCTTTGGGACTCCTACTCAGGAACTGAGGACCCTAAAATGTGCTTTCTTCTGCTCCTTCTCTCCCTCTCTCACTCATCATCACATCTGTGCTGGGCCCAATGCCCAACAATTCTGCATTAACGCCTCAGTACACAGCAGCCTGCACAGCTGAGCAGTTTGCAGTGCAAAGGGCCTGGTGCTGTGATGTCTTCCCCAGTCAAACCCTCACAAACAATTTCTGTTAACGGGAAGAATCAGTTGGCTTTGTAAGATCACTTGTGAGCTGTGCCCAGCTGACTCCAGCCACTTCAGGTCTTCCCAGAGAAATGGTTTTGCAGGGCACAGTTGTGGATTTGGAAAACACAGAACAGAGCAGGTAAACAAATATTCTTAAGGAAGATGCCTTCTCCAGCCTTGATCCTGCAAACTCGCACGGGCTTAACGTTAAGCACATGAGCAGTCCCAGATGACTTCAGCAGAGCTCCTCACATGCTCACAGCACAGAGCATTTACCAGATCAGAGCCTTGCACACAAAAACAACCCCAGCCCAACAACAAGGACAACAAAAAGGCAAGTCTCCCAGTTCGATCAAGAGTAAGGAACTGTTATTCACAGCACGTTTTAAAATAGCCGTGGGGCAGATCCCAGGCAGACCCACTGGGGATAAAGTGATGTGGACTTGTTGCAACAGAACATAAATACTTTTATCTTGGACAAAGCACTGTGCCAGCCATATGAAACGTGAACACCGTGGTGAGGTTGTTTTTGTAGGCTTTGACCTGTACAAGGTGCTTTTTTCTTTATGTGTGTTCAGTCTTTGCACAATCCCTCTCTTTTGCACCTTTTGAGCCCAATTCTGCTATTTGAACATGAAGTTGGAAAACTGCTCTTTGGAGGGACAGAAGGATTTACTGACTTCACAACTTCCCAACGTACCTTGACCACAGCAGAACAAACCAATTCATGGCACACCTCCGCTGGGCTTTTTCACACCAGGTCAGCACCCACGACCTCAGGCTGGGGGAGTGGGGGATATCCCATCCCTGTCCCCTCTCTAAGGGGGTGAGCAGCACAATGGGTGACATTGTGTCCCTTCCGCTTCCTCTAGCAGCGAGGCAGGGGGACAGACAAATCTGGGGGCACAGCAAAAAGAAAAAACAACCCCAGCCAGGTTTGCAAGCTTGCAAGGCAGGCCCGTTAATGAAGAGCCCCTCATTAAGGGGCCCTCGGCGTGTAACACCCCCAGGGCCGTGCCCCGGCCGCCGCCCGCCCGCAGCCCCGCGGCACCGGCGCTTTGAGGGCAGAGCAGCGCAAGGTTCCGCGGCCTCTCTCGGGGATGGCGTTTGCACCTGGGGCTGCAGAGGTTTAATGGACTTTAACACATGCAAACAAGAGCTTTTGTTGGCGGGCACAAAAGGCTGGCCACGGCGCTGGGCTCTCCCCCAACACTGCCCGCATTGTTTCCCCTCCGCTGCTTCTTGTCACCCTCCTTGTCAGAGTTTAATGAGGACAACGAGGTTTCGCAGGCTCATTTCGCACTTCACCAACTTTCTAACACTTCCCTAACGAGGGAGAAGGGGCAGGACAGAGATCGGGGGACGCAGGGGAGGAACCGCCCCGGCTCGGCTCCGTCCCCGCGGGCAGACACCCGCATCCCCGGGGATGCTGCGGGGGCTGCGGCGGGATGCGGGGCTGATAACGGCCTTCCAGGGCAAGGGAGGGCTCGGCCCTTTCCAGCCCAGCCCGGCACCTCCACAAGGCTCGATTAAAACTCCCGATTCACCTCGCCGGGCTGAAGCTCGGGTGAGAGGTTGGGTGGCTGGGGGCCGTGTCCCCGGAGGTGCCCGGAGGCGCAAGCGGGGCTGCGGGGATCGAGGTGGGCAGCGGCTGGAAGCGGCTCCGTGGCTGGCAGCGAGGCGCTTCCCCGGAGCAGATAGCTATCCCTGGAGCAGGTAGCTATCCCTGGAGCAGGTAGCTATCCCCGGAGCAGGTAGCTATCCCTGTAGCAGATAGCTGGAGCAGGTAGCTATCCCCGCAGCAGATAGCTTTCCCTGGAGCAGGTAGCTTTCCCCGGAGCAGATAGCTATCCCTGGAGCAGGTACCTATCCCCGGAGCAGGTAGCTTTCCCCGGAGCAGATAGCTATCCCTGGAGCAGGTACCTATCCCCGGAGCAGGTAGCTTTCCCCGGAGCAGATAGCTATCCCTGGAGCAGGTACCTATCCCCGGAGCAGGTAGCTTTCCCCGGGCACTGGCTCCCTGCTTTCCGAGCTGGGGATCCTCAGTTTTCTCACCTCCCCGTGGTCCTCGCTTCAGCCGAGCATCCCTTCTAAAGGACAGAAGCGGAGTGGGGATGGATGCTCGGCTTTTCTCCCTCGCCCTCGGGACAGTTTCTCCGCAACGCCGGGGACTCTGAGCGGCATCACCGAGCGGGACCAGCCGCGATCGTGCGGTCGGTTGCCACCGCTCTGCACCTTCCCGTGGCCCAGGGATAAAAACCGAGAGTGTGGGACCCTGCGGGAGGGGAGATGCGGAGCCGGGGCCGGGAAAACTTCCCCAGTCCCGGATTTGCACGATTAAAAGCAAACCCGTCGCTGTCCCAAAGAGCCGTCGTCAGGCCGTGTTACCGCTGTTCTAACCGCGTTAAGTTTTCGGGGAGCGACCCCCTTCCGTCTCCAAACGCAGACATCTCCTTCGTGCTGGTTTTTATTTCTCCCTCTCGAGATAGCCAACTGGCCCAGGCAGATCGTGGCCGCGGTTTTCGCTGTTTTAGATGGAGATTTCGGGGAAGATTTGCCTTTAGCCTTCACAAATCCCCATCTCCGACTCCTGTTCCCACAACCGAACTCTCCCCTCTGCTGTTTTTTTTTCTTACTTCCCTCTTCTGTGCGTGTGAGACATTTGGAAAACTCGAGAAGTCGTTTAATGCAAAGGGATTTTAAAACACCAAAGTATGGAGTGAAAGAAAAACCCCCCAAACCAACCACCCCAACCACTTAATTATAATATTTACCCAAGCAGCCATTAGATCCTGCTGGGTATAACACAGTTTATAAGGTCTCTGGCCACACAGAAATGTAGTAGTTAGGTTTTCTTTCCTCCCTTACAATGGGATGGGTTAAGGATGGAGTGTGATAAACTTCACTCTGTTCCTGGGCTTTTTGCAGATTAGCCTTTGGCATTGGTTGGTAAATACCAAGTGAATAAGAGACTGTGTGACCACGGTCCCTTGAATTAGGGACAAACATTTCCTCTGTGCATTTTAAATAATGCTACCGCCAAATATTTTGTTACCAGAGATCATTATCCTTTTGAGTGAAAAGTCGAGGAGTAAAGGCAGTGGTTTTGTCTTTGCTGGTGTGGAACAGACTATATGATCTCTAGAACAGCAAGGAGCTTTCACAAATTGCTATATGATTTCTACTGCCAGCTTCTGTGATATTGGATACCACATAAAAATAAAAAAGCCAGGCAGATAGACACAGAAACTCACAGAAAGTCACAGAAACCACCTGTATATTTTGTTTCAAAGGAAAAATCTCAGCTATTGTCTTACTGGCTCTGGTTCTGTTAGGCCTTGGATCTGCTTAATCTTTAAAGCTATTCAAACAAATTGAATGATACGAGGCAGGTCTCTTATAATTAATAGGGATTCTTGAATTTTGAGACAAACTTTCATGTAACTGAGAAGTTTCTCCCTTTTCCTTGCAAAGGAACTAAATAGACACTAAGTCCTTCTGTCAAGAGCGCTACCACAAACAGAGTGAAAAGGAACAAACCTGGAAATTTTCCCTTCATGAGGAAGAAAGGGAGGAATATTAGAAAGGGATACAAACAGAAAGTCATGGGAGAGCTGCTACTGGGGTCTGGACAGAGATCAAGGCTTGAAGTGACCTGTATGCTACAAAGTGCTTGAACATGAACAGAGAAGCAATGATTTGTCCCAGGTAAAGCTTTTGCAGGATGTTATTTTTGTCAGTTTATCTGAACCTCGCAGGGGCTCAGCTCTGGCACTCACAGGTTTCCTTTGAAGCTTTGGAAATGCTTGTTCTTTCGCTGCTCCCCAGGCCAAAGAAAAGGGAAATGATGCCACCCTGTGTGGAAGAACTCCTGACGTTCCTGCTGAACTGCTGCTGCACATGATGAAGCTTCAGCTGCACATGATGAAGCTTCAGCTGCAGTCTGCCCCTTCTCCCATTGTGCAATTTGCTCTCAGGATTTGGCAGAACCACTCCAGGACAAACACTTTGCAGAGCCGTGCGTCCTGCCATGAGGCATTCCTGAAATCCCCCACGGTATGACTCCCCTGTAGGAGTCAATATTTCATCTGGATTATCAGGAAAGGAAAAAATGATGTATTTTTCTCCTTTTTTTTTTGGTGATGTGGGCTGTCCAGCCTGTCACTTCAGTGGAAAGTTAACAAGCAGAGAAAGGCCCATAGGTCTGGACATGCTACATAACCCACAGGTCACAGATACAATTTTCTCCGAGGCCACTGGTAAAACTTTCACAGCCTCAGCACAGGATTTGGTGTCTGCAGCTCTCCAGGTTACCCCACAGCAGATGTACACTTGCCAGCCCTTGCTTTCTAACTCTCCAGCTTTCCTCCCTACCATGCAGATTTTCCTTTAACCATGTAAAATACAGCAAATGAATGAAAACCTTCTGGGTTTTGAAGCTGATTTGCCTGGCAGTGATGGTTTATACGAGGCAGTTCTAGCATCAGGTGCATGGAAAAGAACCCTCTGCCCTTGGGGAATTACTTGATGAGCTGGGTTTCCTTGAGTTTCCAAGCAGCTGTGGGTCTTATAGCCTTTTCATGGACACAAACAGAAGTGGTACTGATTGTATAGACAGAGCAGAAAGCTGTGCCTGGGGCCAACCTGGCACGCAGGCTTGACCTGGGTCACACCAGACAATTCCCTCTCTGGTGGGTGGATGCCCTACCTCTCATGCCAGTCAGCAGTTCCACCTTGTCCTCTTTGAGCTGTAGCTTCAAACCATGTGCCAGCCCTTTGCCACTCACATTACCACTTTCTCCAGCAAGGCATGGTCATGGCCAAGGCTTGTTCTCTGTTCTCTACAGAGGTGTCACCTCCTCGGGCTTGTCTAAAGACTCTTTGGAGTGAGGCTGTTCATTTTAGTTTGGCAAAATAAAGAAAACACAGGATGAGGTAGTTCTCCTGGTTCCCATGGAAGAGGGTGACAACCCAAAGCTGCCCATGCAGGATGGGTTTGGGGTACAGCAGCTCCCAGGTGTTGCTGCCGATGGGTCTCGTCGCAGCTGCTCAGCTGCCAGCCTGGAGAGGCCACTGCTGATAACACTCTCCAGGTGTTCAGCCCGAGAACAAAGGGCCTTTTCAGTGGCTGCTGAGAAGGAAGAAGCCTCCTTGCTGGTTGCAGAATGGCTTTCCTGGATGGCAATATTTGGTTACAGTAAGATCTGTTATTTCAGAAGAAGCAGAAGGGAGGGTAATTTGACTCGGGCACGTAAAAAACCATTGTGGTGACTCTTGTCTCTCTCCTTCTTCTCCCCAAAGTACCGAAACAACATTGAGTTGTAACATTTCATCTGAGCAGAGTAAAACTTCAGTCTGAGACCAAAATGTGTCTCATCTTGTCATGCCCATTTACTTCAGGGTGAGCTAGTTGGTCATCCCAAAGACACGAGGCTTCCTGCAGAGCCACAGTTACTTACCTGGCTGGTTAGCACACAAACCAGTGCCTTCTGAGCACAAAGCCCAGCTGAGAAAAGCTGTGTGTTGGCATGAGCATAGTCCAGGGGAGACTTTCCCCCAGTGTGTGGACCTGAATTCCAGTGCTTGTGTTGGGATACCTTAATCAAATGGTTTCACAGCAAAAAAATTGCACTGTTTGCACAAGGAAAGCTGAAAGCCAACTGGGGCCTATGGATGAGGGTAAGGAGGTGAGTTTCTATGGTTAGGTTCATCTTGATCCATGCACCCTGCATGGTTTGACACAGGGGAGCTTCTTGGGAAGTGCTCATGTGGGTGGCCATCGATTGCGGCTGTCTAGAGGCAGCATGTTCTTCCTTTCCCACACAGTCAGCCACTGAGGGAAGGAGCACCCCTTCCATGAGCACTGCCATGATGCTGTCCCTAGATTTTGAAAACCTGTGGGCCTAGCACCAGCTGAAGGCTTTCTGTATTCTCCTACAGCCCTCACCGTGGTAATCATCTCCATGAGATACTCCAGCGTCTTCCTTTACCGTGGCTGCTCAGTCTGCCCCTATCTTTCCCCTATATCCCAAAAGCTGTTCCCCTCCACTGCAGCAGGGACGTGGTGTCCTCTGATTTGTAGGAAGTGACTTATTTACAATTATTTCTTTTAGGTAGAAGTGAGAAATGACTATCCAAGGAAGCTTCGCACACCGAGAAGGCATTTCCCATCTCTCAAACAGGGATGCTGTGTTCACCTCAAATACACAGGCTCAGTGGAAAAGCAAGGACATGTGATGTTTCTAATATCTGCCAGGCTCACTTTGGCAATTCATATATGTATAGGTATCTGTAAAGATGAACTTCTCATTTTGTGTAAGAACAGCAGCTCTGAAATTGCACATTCCAGTCCAGCAGTACTGTTTCCTATCAGAGCCAAGGGTATCCCAATTCTTCACATGCACCAGCTAACATCTATACAAATCATGGGATTTGGCTGAGTACAGTTAAATATATTTGATTACTTCCCTTTTATCTAGTTCTAGGTTTACTGTACTTTTCCTTGGATGGCAAATAAGAAGCCCTTTTCTTCTAAGTGACAGCAGGGAAAAGAATCAGGTTGCTAATTTACCTGAGACCCAGGAGTGTGTAATGACAGATGTGTGCTGGAAACTACAGAGTGGGCTTTCTAATTTTGGGGGAGGAGAGAGGGAAAGCGTGAGGTTCATTAATCTTTCAAATGGATTCTGCTTTTGCTGATGAACTTTCATGGCCATAATCACATGCAGAGCAGGAAACAAATGCAGTGAGGAGAAGATGAGCTGGCAGGAAGCTGGGACCTAAGGAAATGTGGCACAGTGGGAGCAATTCAAATGGAAAATTGCTCTTTACTAAACAAACAAGGACACATCATGCTTGGGGGTACTGACAGTGCCTCTCAAAATGAAAGTTAGACTTACCTGAGGTGATGGTAGCAGTAAGCACACACATGGTCCAGGGCAAGCTGGGTTAGACAAGCAGAAATCCTTGTGTGGATGTTCAGTGTTGGTCATCATCCCAGAGCTTTCTTTGATGACCAGCACTTGGGGTTCAGGAGTCAGAATCCACAGCCCATGATGTTGCTCTGTGCTGCTGCTTCGTCACCACATCTGCATGTCACCAGTGCTTCCAAGGGCATATGCCACTTGGTGCTTTGCACATTAGTAACTGGAGCCTCTCCATCAAAGTCTTTTTGGAGATACGTGAAGGTAAAAGGCAGGTGAGGAGGGAGGTGAGAGGATGGACTGCAGACAAGGAATGAAGGGTCATGCCTGTGCTTCAGGTTTGTTTTAAAATGGATGTGTTGTCTGATGAAGCAAAAGCAAAAGCCCAGCAGGTGTCCACATTTCCATGATGGCCCATGAAAAGGGGCTTAAAGCACGAACAGCTTTGGGTGAAGAGTCATTCTCTAGATAGGAAAAGGATGCAGCAGGCCTGAATCTGAGCCCAAGTTAAGTTTGCAGTGGGGATGTGCTGTTAGTCTGATTTAGGAAGAGCTTATCTCCTTCTTTCCTTTGCCCTCTTCTGGGATCATTTAGAGGCAGGCTACATCCAAGCCAGTCTTTCACCTGGAGAGGTGCATCCACACCAGCCAAGAGAGCAGAGGTGCCAGAGGCTGAGTGCCAGGGGCAGTTTGGGTGACGTGATGCAAAATTATCTATTTAAAAACCCATAACAATAACATTGCCTAGTACCTTCTTTTTGTTCCTTAGAAGATTCAACATACTAGCTCTTCCCCTGCCTCTTTATTTAGCTGGTTCAAACCCACCCTCAGCTAGACAGACATGCAGACAGATGCCATCATTTCCCTCAGCCACGTCTGGGTGTATTCTTACCCTTCCAGCAGACTCTGTTTCCCTCAAAACCTCCACAAGACCCCTGAAGTGGACCAGCAGCTTTTTTTGTCTGTCTTTGTTGTTTTGCAGAAAGAAATCCTATCATGGCTTTCAAGCAGAAAAAAAGAAAGAAAACAGAGAAACAACAACAAGACCCAACTGCAAAACTATTCCTTTTCATGAACTCTACCAATGAATTGGAAATGCAAGTAGTAAAATGAATTGCCAAAAGTATCAAATATATGTGTTTCCAATAACCCTTTTTTTCCCCCCCCCCCTCCTTCTTTTTACCTAGTAAAATATTTTCCTGGAGAAGGGTTGTTAAACCCCTCTGTGCAATATAAAGGTGCAGTGATGTATTGTCTCAGAAGTGGTTTTAATGGAGTTTTGGGGTCCTGGCTCTTTTTTTTCGTACATATTTTCAGCACAGGCAGTGCACAATCAATTTGGATTTATAAAATGCTTTATATTTCTTTCTAAGCAACCATCTGAACTTTTAAAGAATGTTGCTTACTTAGGAGTGCATGTGGGTGTTTGCATTTTGGCAAGGCAGTGAATAACATACAATATTTATGTCACTTGAGAGAAGTATGTTGTGTATTTGCCAAAAGCCAGTCCTCTTTAAGAACCTGAAGGTATTTGATCTGCTTGAAAACACAGCCCTGGGAGGAGGGTTAGGTGTGCAGGAGCAGTGGGCAGAGGGAAGGTTTGGCCAGTCTTTGTGGTGTGAAAGGGCAGGACTTCAAACAGACGAGTCAGATCTCATTTCACCTCAACCTATTTGACTCTGTTTCAGTGGAAATTTGTTTCAGAGGAAACCTGTTTCAGACTCACCTTGTGGCTTTACTGCCAGAGTCCTGGGCTTTTGCAAGGAGATCACTGCTCCAGGTTGGGCTGCACTGGGAAAAAGTTTGACCTCATGTCTCCTGCCATAGGTACTGCAAACAACATGGGGAGCTTGAGAGCCCTGTTAAATGTACAGAACAAAGATGGCAAAAGGATGGTGCCTTGTGTACAGAAGCATCTTACAGAATGGTAGGGTTGGAAGGGACCTTTAGAGATCATCCAGTCCAACCCCCCTGCAGAAGCAGGTTCACCTGATTTCCCCCTCAGTAGCAGACTCACTTCACTCATCTTACTGGGTAAAAACAGACAACAGCTGACAGTACAGAGATGGGGAAGATGGGAGGTTGTACCATCACGATTTAGCCATATCCTGGTCTCTCTCGTGCTTCCTTTATCCATTGGTTTGATGATCAGGATCAGTCCTTGGCTGCTTGGTCTCAGCTGCTGCTGCATCGTTTCCCAGGGTACAAGCAGTGGCTTGCTCCCACCCCTGCCAGCCATATAGACCTGCTGCGCTGAAATGTTTGTGCCAAATCCAATGATATAATGTTTCATTCAGAGAAATACTCCATTTTTATCCCCCTCCCTTCTCTTTTGCTTTATCTCCTTCCATCTTCAGCCTGTCAGGACTTTCACATACCTGCAGCTGACAACTGAGATCAGGAACTTTGATGTTGTAAGGGATATTTTATCTCAGGTAATTCTCACCAATTCCTACCTTATTGTGTAGGACATCCAAAGACTCAGAGAGTGAGCAATGCCTTTGTCTAGGAAGATCAGAGCAATTTGCAAACTTTTCTGGGAACAAGGTCCAATAAAGGGACTTTAGAGATATAATCTGTCAACCCCATTGAGCAGCACTGGGACAGCAGCCTTATGGTTATTGACAGTTTAAGCATCACCCAGGACAGAACAAGGCTGGGGGTATGCAGTTATTTGTAGTGAAATGTTTGCTGAGGAAGCAAAGGAACCCCTTTATACCCAAATTCATCAAGTTTTTACTGAGTTTCTCCCTCACACAAACAACTGCCCCTGCTAGGAGCTGCTGCTTTTCACCAGGAACTGGGGGGGGAAAAGCCTTACCCTTGGAGCTGCAACCTCTGCCTTACAAAGGTGACTTGATTTAGTGGCCTCAGCTTTGAAGGATTGACCCAGTATAGCCAGTTCTGTGCCTGCAGGCAGAGGGTGGGCTGCCACCCCCATGTCCCAGGCTCTGAGGAGTTTGTCACCTGCGTTGTATGGCTCCAGCATCACGGGCAGATGCAGCAGTGAGGACACACCAAGCCTTTTCTGTTGCCACTCCTCTGGTAAGCACTTTGTGGGGCAGCAGTAATGAGGGCTGCAATGCCCTGAGCCCTGTGTTTGAAATCCTCTTCTTCACTGTGTACCTTTAAACCTCCTCCTTCCTGGGAAGTCACATGGAGGTGTCAGAGGTTTTACCTGGGATCAGTCATCCATCAAGCAGGTGTGGTGTGGAGCTCCCCAGAAAATGACTCACAGGAGAAGCTCAGTGGGTCTCTCCTCTATTGTTCTCAGTGCCCATCACCTGGCTCACCTCACTGGGGTTTCACTGTCTTCACCATGTTTGGTTCTTGAGGAGTTTCCCCATTATTCAGTGTATTTCTGAATTAATCCTTCTCTCACTGGACAAGCATTTTCTTCTCTTATTTGCAAAGACAGGAGTATCTTCTTTTTTTCAGTAAACACCCAGCTCTCCCATCTTTATAAACACATTAACAAAGTCCTCAGCTCACCTTCTGTGGTGACAGCTCAGTCTCTCACAGCAGTTATTTTGAGATAAAACCTTTCTGCAAAGGCAAGTGATAGGCCTGTATCCATCCACCCTGGTCTGTATCTGTGCCCTGTTTTCTCAGTCATCATGCTGTTGTTCATATACACTCCTGGTAGGTGTTTAAGCTTCTTGAATAACTGATCTCTGCTTACTGATGATCAGATAAGTGTGTCAGTATTAGTCTTCATGCCAATGTATAATCAAGCCTTGGGGTGTTCCCTAAGCTCTTTTGCTCTTGCTGCTCTCTCAAACCTTTGGCTGTCCTTTGCACCACAGTCTCTGCCCTCATCAAGGATGTTGCTGTCCTCACCCAGCATTTTGAAGCCAATGCTCTGTCACTTTGGTGTAAAAATCCTCCTGTGTCTCAGCAGTGGTTTCACAGAAGGACTTGTAGCCCAGATGCTGATGACACCAGCTCTGTTGTCTTAGAATCACAGAATGGTAGGGGTTCGAAGAGATCTTCAGAGATCATCTAGTGCAACCCTCCTGCCAAAGCAGGTCTTGTTGGGCTTCCGAAGAGAAATGCTGAACCTGCTGCAAAACCGCTGTCAGTTTGTGGGTAAACTCTTCCCAGCCCCTAAACAACCCCAGGTCTCATTCCTTCCTTTCAAATCTCATCCCTTCTCTCCTTTTTCCATGTCTCTGCCTGCCTTAGGTTTTGTTTAGTCTTGGAACGGGTGTCTTTGGGGAAGCAGATGACAGGAGGCAGGCAGAAAGCAGTTGTGGGTGGTATAAGAGGAGAGTCCTGCCAGTTTATGCTGGGCATGGATTTTGGGCTCCTGGCACTGAGGGAGGCCCAGGAGTGAGGTGCTCACACTGTGCCTCTGAGCACCCACCTCACAGGAGGCCCTGGCAACAGCTCCAACGTTTCCTCAGCCATGAATTTTGACTCATTTTCCCAAATCACCTCATAATGACTCAGTTTGAATCTAATGATGCAATCCTGAAGGGATACATTAGCTGCTCCCTAGGTAGGAGTGTGGGCCCCTCTCCAGCTGCAACCCCCATGGCTGCTGATTGCAGGGTTGTTTCACATGGCTCTGTGTACCCCATTTGAGAGCTGCCAGCTTTGGGTGTGCATCCTTCCCAGGGATACCATCCCATTGCAGCTCGTGCCAGTACTTCCCTCCTAGTCCTCAAGTGCAGGACTAAAAAGGTCAATCTGTTCTTGAGTAGGTGAGAGCAAAGGTGGTGGTGGCACCAGGCTGCTGAGCTGATGGGTGGTTTCAGTTCAATTCCTCTTATCAACCCCTGCTACGGTCCTTTCCTTGCTGCAGCTTGAGGACCAGATGGAGAAGGAACTTGGAGAGAGTTCTGCAGAGCAAACACCCCTTCAACTGCCTGCTGCTGCTCGTGCAGATAGAAAGTCTGACCAAATGCACATAAGAAACAAGGAGAGACTTTTCAAGCCATAGCTGGCATCATGTGTATGTTGAGAGACATACAAGAGGATCATCGCTACCCGAGATCCATCTCCAAACTAAAACACCTCACCCAGCAACAGCCTTTCCCACAACGGTCTGAAGCAAATTGTGTGAAGGCTGCTGAAATGACACAGATTTGCACCTTCCAATTCACTATACGCTCCAGGCTTCATGATCCTATTGAGGTAGAAGCCTGGCAGTGATCACTTTACTGAGAGTTACACACTGATGTCATCTTTGTTCACTGGAGTTTGATTTTTCCAGCTTGTGCTGCAACTTCAGCACAGGGTGTTAAATAATTTACTGCAGAGAGACCATGGCAAAGCCAAGAATAAACCCCAGGTATTGTTAGTCCCAAGATAACTATGACAACCAACTGGCGTTAGAAAACACTCCCTGCCACTGCCTCACACTTCTATTTATCAACAAAACCAGATTGATTGTGTTTTATTCTTAGCAAGACACCGTTTCACTGGAGACCACTTAAAATGAGATTTATCTCCCTTGGAATAACTACAGACTCTTGCCTTTGTAATCCACTCCCCTCCCATTTCTAATCTCATTGCTGTTGAATGCATTGTTTTTCTTTCCTTTGTTTGTAAAATGAGATCATTAAAAGGAATATTGGGACTTGACAGGTGTGGGGCAGGAAGAAACTTCACAGCAGATGCATCCCAAATATAACACCTTGGGCTGCTGCAGAGCCTTCCTCAGCTAAATGGCAGAGAAGAGCTATTGCTGATGCTGTTTATTCACATTTCTGTTTTGACATTTTGGGGACAAGAGGAAAAAGAGACTTTTGACTCCTGGAGTCTCTGGCATTTCTGTGAACAGAGGAGTGGTTACCTGTGTGAGTGCTCCAGGGGCTGTGGCTGCAGGGCTGGGTTCTGCTTACACAGAGGCGAGTAAGACGGAACCTCCTTGGTGATGAGTCTGACCTGTGATGAGTCCCAGCTCGGGTGCAGAACCTCCACTTCTCCAAGGGATGCAAAGCTGGAATCTGTATCTCCACTAACTTAGCTAAATCCATTTTGCCTAAAAATAAACACACAGTCACTCCCTCTCACACCTCAGCTGTTATTTCAGTGTTTTCTTTCTCCATGGGCTCAAACCTTCTCCATCCCAATAAATTCCCACAGAGCATGAGGTAGAGCTTGGGACAGATTTATGGGTGCGAGCCTCCCGTTTGCTCAGTGCTGCTGTGAGCTGGGGGGGTCCCTGCTCTGCTCCCAACCCAAGCAGTGCCAAACCTCTTTCCAAACCTTACAGAGCACAGAGCAGCCACTTTTCACCCTGAGCGGGCTGGGTGTCAGGGATGCAGGACGTGAGTCGTGATGGAAAGAATCCAGGGGTCCTCGAGGATGCTCAATTAACAAAGGTTATTATCTGACCCTTGGTAATACAGCAATAGGTTCCAGATGCAAAAGAATTGGGGAGAAGGGTTTGGGGAACCTCTTTTCCTCATTAAACCTGTATTTGGCAGGGGGGAAAAACAAGGAAGAAACAAAGAAGAAAATCAGATGAAATTCTGATCTAACAAAGCTCTTAAATCTGGAGTAAATCCATCACAAACTGCAGCTCTACTCTGGATTAATAATGGTGTAAATTAGACTAAGACTTGGCTGCAAATCTCAACTCTCTCCTCATTGCACAAAGACACAAACATTAAGGTCTAATCTACAGTTATGTATCGTGTAAAATATTTCCTGGCTTGGAAAATCTCCTGGGACAACAACGATCAGAAACGAGATGGTGCAAAGAATTAGTTTAATTGAAAGTAAAGGCAACCCTACTAAAACCAAAGAGATGAAAGCAGCTTTTCCTTTGCCACTTTTAATACGAGCACTATTAGTAGCAGCTGCATCTCAACCCGTTTTTGCAGATAACTGTGAGAGGGGCACTCTGAAACCTAAACAGTTTAATTGCATAGGCTACCCTTTAATTTAGGGTGGTGAGAATGATATGAGGGACTCATTAAATTGGGGCATTAACCATGGCAGAAAAGAAAGTAGTTTCTTTGTTGCAGAAGATCTCCCTACCCTACAATCAGTCCAGTGAATTGCTCCTGGGAACGGCGGCGGGGTAGGATGGGTAGATAGAGACACGTTGAGATAGAGGGGGAGCAAATGAAAAATAATTGGTACAGTGCTCTGCAGATTGTATGTCACTGCAGACAGTTATTTAATAACTCTCCAATTATTGCTGCCAGCTGGGGCATATTAAGACACTGTGAGAAGTCAGGCCAAAATCCCCAGGGCACGGCGGCTGCCCCGGCCCTGCGCTTCCTCCTCGGGGCCGTGCAGGGGACACGCCGGGCAGCCCGGGAGGGAGGGAAGGAGGGAGGAAAGGCTCTGCTCTTCCCAAGGATTGTGGTGCTTCCTTCACCCTTCCTGTCCATGGCTTAAAATATGAGGTGGTATAAAGCCATTTTGAGTTGTCCTTCCCTTGGGACACTGGGTGATTGTCAGCAAGCCTTTCCCTCGGTGTAGTTGTAATGAGGTGTGATGTGACGGGTGGTTTGTTCAGCATCAGCCTTGGTTTGAGGATGTGGCATCTCCCTATGGCTGCCCCCAGGGAGCAGGGGAGATGTCAGGGAGCTGACTCAGCTCTCACAGCTCTGGTCTTACAGACTCTTCATGAGGTGTGTCCAGGGTGGCTGGGAGCCTGGAGCTCTCGAAACCATCTCCCTTGGCTTCTCCTCTCAGCAGTTGACTTGGTGCTTTGAATGTTTTGCTTTCTTGGATTACACTGTCCCCTCCTCCTTCCTGCTGCAAGCAGCTCCACATCACTCAATTCACCAGTTTATTGTGGGATACAGAACCCAGCAGTCTGTGCACAGATCACATGCAACCAGCATACTGCAGTCCACGGCTGGTGGCCCACGGCTGCTAACACCAGAGTAGACCACGAAAAAGGGCTAGGGGCACCTGAATCTCAGAGCAAGACTCCACTGGTCACTGTTGCATATTGAAGCAGCTGGAGAGACACCAGCACTCCTGAGCCTCACATCTCATGGGGGGTCTGGAGACCAGAGTCCTGTGATTCCACTGCCTTCCCATCTCTTTAAGCACAACCTCAAATCCACCAGCCATCTCGCTCAGAATGGCAGAAGAAAGTCTGACATCATGAACTTCAAGGGCTCAACATCTCCCCTGGAAACTGACAGCCCAAAATATATCACCTGAGATCTGCTGCTGTTGGGTGTCACCAACACCACAGCTCATGCCAGGCAGGAAGCATCATCCCAATGGGAACATTTGGGCCAGTCCATACTGGAAGCAACTGGTCCCTGGGTGTGTGGATGCCAGTCTCAAAGTGGGTGTGAAGATAGAGTAACCTTGCCCTTACTCCCTGAGAAAACAAAGCCTTTTTAACAATTCCTTCCCCAAGCTCAGGATTGGGTCCATAAAACAAAAAGCTGTGCTTCGATACCAAATGAGAAACATTACTCACAGGCTGTAATTCCTTTCTGCAAATACCAGAGGAGAATATTTCATTTGGCAAACAATTGAGCCTTACAGTTTAGAGCTCTTAATGTGATTAGGGACAGGTTCTGCAACACATTTGTAACTCCAGGTGATTTTGCTATATCTTTTTGGCCCGTGACCAGACATAAAAATGCCCTTTTGCTAGATTTGGATCCGACTGAAACTGAGGAGAATCAGATGTCGGTGAGTCCTTTCCAGTTTGATCTTTACCCAGGGGGTATCACAACGTGCTTCAGCTCAAGGATGTGCTGAGCAGCTTTGCAATCTTGGGCTCTTTTTTGCATTAAGCACACATCTCCTCTGATGGGGGGTAATTCTTCTGCAGCACATACCATGTAAATGAGCCCACGTCACTCCTCTGAGTTATTGTGATGGACTCATGGGGTGGGAGAGAGCACAAGCGCTTCCATGAGCTCTCTGGACACCTCCTCACTTCCTTTTAATGTTCCTAATTTGCTTCAGAAAATGCCAGTCTTGCTTAAAAGGAGCAGAGGCCAAGTGCTCCCTCCATTTAGAAAAGCCCAGCATTGGATCCCAAAAGCCAAAGCCCCAGAGTCTTGCAGGATCTGAGCCCTTCTGGGAAATCCTCTGGTGTCACTCTGTCTCTGCCAGTCTTTGTGCCTTGGCTACCAAAGCTAGGGCTGCAAACAAAGAACTGAGAGCAAAATCTACAGAGGGAGGAGGTGGAAGGATGGCACCACAGAGAAAAGCTGAATTGTTCTGTACATGAAGCTGAGAAACAAAACCAAGTTGGATCTTTCACGAAGAAAGTCCCAGGTTCGTTGTTTGTGAGGACTCACACGCTGGCTTCACCAGCACCAGTGGGCAGGCTCTCCACTGCCTTCCCCACGTCTTGCTGGGAACTTCTGGTTCAGGTAACATCCATTGCTCAACCAGAAACTGGATCAAGCCCTCAGCCTCCAGTAGCATCTCAGTAAGATGATACTGGGTTAAATTTACGGTGAGATATAAAGCAGTGAATTCAAAACAAAAAATCAAGGGGAAAAGGAAAGAAAACTTGTGTTCTAACAGATTTATCACTCTCTAAGAGGAGGAAAATGGAACTAAGCACAAACACACATCGTTTCACCAAGCAGGTAGGTCAAAGAAGAGTCCGCAATGGGAAAACCAGACCAGGGCTGTGCACATTAAAGCCTTGCTTCTATTCAATGGCCATCACAGCCAAGACACAAGGCAAAGGAATATGTTTGAAGTGTTTTACGATGCCGTTGATCTTTTTGACCCTGACAGCTCTGCTTTAGTGGCACTGAGGGGAAAGCAAGCTGGTTTGGGACACCTGAGGTGTGTGCTTCATTGGGTGGCAGTGGCAGCCTGGATATCTGATAACCCAGGGCTCTTCACCTCCCTCAGGAACAGGCAGAAGAAGGTCTAATGGCAGGAATTCAGAGTCAGCTGCATTCAAGTCAGAGAGGAGACATCTGGTTTTGAACAAGGGTGGCCAATCACTGGAACAGGCCAGGAAGGAATGTGGTGGATGCCTCAGCCCTCACTGCCTTCAAAGCAAAGAGTGAATTTCTCTTCTGGAACAACGGGATCCAGCGCAGCTATAGGTTACCAAAATCAGTGGGGGAAGTGGCTTGGTCAGCTCCTCTGAGCCTGTGGGACCAATGGCAGAAACCTGTGTGTGTCCAGTTTGTGCTGTGGGGGTGCTGGGAGCTGTAACGTTTCACTGAACAGGTCACATATGTGAGCAATGACACACATGTGTGTGGATGCTTGTGCAAACCAGAGCAGGGAGGGTTACAGAAAGCCTGGCACTGGCAGCAGGCAGAAAGCAGCTCAGCAGCCCAGTAAAGGTTTAGTAAAGAACCCGAATGTGCAGGGGTGCAGCTGGGTGCTATGGCTGTGTGCTGTGGGTACTGGGAGCCCATGGGCCAGGCTGCAGTCCCCAGTGGCACCATCCCACGGCCCCACTGGGTGTCCAACCCCCCAGCTGAACCAGCGACGTCCCTCCCCTTCCTGGCACAGGGCTGGAGTTCTGCTCATTAGGGCTCATCTCACCCTGGCTCAAATGAGTAATGGACCCTTCAGCAGAGCTGCTGCTCCATGGACTTTTATGGATCAGCAAACCACAGCTACGGTGAGCATGATGACAACAACGAGCAGTGGCTGTGAGGCTCTCAGCCCATGATCCTTACTTCTACCACTCTCCTCTTGACAGCATCTAGACCTCTCCAGACATGCAATGAGCTGAAAAAACATTTGTTTTTATGTCTGCAGGATTACCTTTCAGCTGGGTCTGAACATTCACAACATGCCTTGCCACCTGAGCACTGAAAACTGTCATGTACAGAGAGGTTTCTAGCACAAGTGTACAGGATCAGTTTCAGATAAACTGCTGGGTTTTTTTCCCCCCTATCCCTTTCCTTTGTAAAAAACCAAAACCAAACATTTGTGTTAGCCCCCTGTTTCATGCAGAGGTAACAAGGCACTCACCTCAGATGCAAATTGATGCAGGTCCAATGCCTCCCTCCACTCCAGGGGGTTTCCTTCAGCTTCTGTAGAAACTCTGAGTGCAAAAGGCACAAGGGAAAACACAAAAGAGTTAAATAATTCAAAAATCATGATTCAGTAGGTCAGAAAGCAACACACAAAGAAGCCAGATTCTGTCACCTTAAGGCCATTCCCAGGAAGCAATAACTGGAAAAAGCTTGAAGCAGCTGCAGTGGTCGAGTTCCCTCCCAGCACTGGGCTTGAATTCCCTCAGATCCCTTCAATTCGCTTGGGGAACCTTCCAGATCCTCTCTGCGGGGCCTGACTTCATGTGCCCGTGCCCTGGGGGAGACTGGTTAAAGTCCCATGGTTCGAAATAACAGTGGAGTGAATCCAGCAAGGATATGAATATCTCAGAAGGAAAACAAAGAACACGAAATCTGGTTGGTGCTTCCAAAGGTTTCTTGAAACCTTCTGACAAATTCTGAGCTGGTGTAAACGACACAGCTCTGCATCAGCCAGGATAATGGCAACTGTAATTCAGGACATTGAACCTGTTCTAATGAGGAAAGTATCTTCTGTTCCTTCACTACCATTACTTGTATAACTCTCCTCAAATCATCTGCTGGAGAATTTGTTGGGATAGTTTGGGGTTGCAGTGGGTAAGAAGCTGGGTTATCTTTACTGCCAAGAAAGGAAAAACCCCAAAGCCCAGGACAGATTTTGTAGGGTGTTTAACTCCTCCCCCCCATCCTTGTTCCTTAAAACACCATTTTGCATGGAAAACATACATACCAGATGTAACAAACATCTGAGGCACTGCAGAGGTCCCCAGCTTAGCCCACTGACAGGACACTGGGTGCCACAGGCACGGACAGGGCTCAGATCAAAGCAGCCACGAAGCTCAGGGAGATGTGCTGAGCTTGGAGCAAATCCTGCCGGGTGCTCAACACCCTCAGCTCCCTCAGGCATCGACCGTGGTGAGCACTGGAGACAGGGAACAAATATTGGGAGGGTCTGTCCCAATGGGAGCGAGGCAAATCTGAAGGACTTGACTGCATGGAGATCTATGCAGCAGCTGTCCCATCTTTAATCACCCCTGACATCTTTTATTGCCCTGGCAATTGAAAGGTTATTTGCTGAGAGCCTGGAGGGGAAGATAAAAATGACAGAGTATCTGAGCAGGGTCCCATCCATGGCCCTTCCCTTTGAACCATTCCTGGCCTCTTTCAAAGGGATCTGCATCCGAAGGACAAAAACCACACAAGAGGAACAGCTTAGATGTGGAAAGAGGAAGGAACTAAATCTCCCTAAAAGTGAAGGCCCGTGTCTCTGTGTTGCAACAGAATCCAGCAGCTCTGAGTGCAATCACTTTGCAATTAGCAAAGTCATTAAATCTGCTCTGTGTGTGTGTCTGTGTGAGTGTGAGTGCATGGCAGGGAGGGAGAGCAGAGGAGGGCAGGGGCAGCTCTCCTTGCACTGAGCTGAGCAACTTTGACTTGAATTAAGGAAAGGGATTGCTAAAGGAGGAGGTCACAGGCACAGGCTGATCACACATATAGCAGCCTCCTTTTATTGGCTTCAGAGTGCTACTTCCCTTCTCTGTGGCTTGCCATTAGGAGAAATAATTACCATCATGACTGAACCTGTAAAGTCTAGATACAGAGCAAGAGCTGTCTGCTCCCCACCTACAGCGAGAGCGTTGCTGGAGCTGTGGCCTTCACCCTGTATAAGGCGACAGCTGGAGGGTGAGGACGAAGGTTACACACAGCCTCTGGCAAGAGACAGGCTTCAAGAAGGTGTTTTATTAGGTTTTTCCCCAGCTTGGACCCTCTGAGAAGCTTCCAGGGACACTTTCCCATTGCTTTCTTGGTTCCATGACTGCAGGAACATTGCATGTGGGTGTATGATGGGGAGGGACAAGTAGCACAAGGGGTTGTTAACCTGAGAAATTCTTCCTCTGACTCGGTCATTCACCAGAGCCTGGAGAAACACTGTGAGAGGTCACCAGGGAATCTCTGGATAATGGAAATAACAGCACAAGCTGAGAGCTGCAAAAACTGCAGGTTCCTCTTGCAGGATGTCTCCAGGTGCCCACCACCCACCTGCCCCTGGGGTGCTAAATGCTGCCTAAAACCTCTCACCTGCCCTCCCCCATTAATCACCAGCTTCAGTCTTGCAGAGCCATTAATTAATAAGCTTCCCATCACTGAGAAGGGATTTAAAGGGACACTGTCATATAATATCTGCTTTCAATTTGGGAAGAACAAGGCTTTACAATACCTCGAGACCCCAGGAAGAATGGATTGGTGATGATGATGATGTCCCTTTAAACAGCAGCAGATGTTCAGAGCCAGAGCAATCATTTTGCTTCCAAAGAAGGAAGCAGTGACAACAAAAAAAGAGATACCTTCACTGAGCAAAACTTGCATTTTCTCCCATCATTTTGGCTCTGTTGAGATAAACCAAGGCAAGAGCTCAGCACAACACCTCCCATCACTGCGCAAACCTGGGCTGGCTGTGATGGCCACGCTGAGGGATTTCCCCAGCTGGGCAGCAACCAGAAGAGAACCAGCTCCTGGAGCACCCTGGCTCTGTTACAGCTAAGCATCTTCTCTTCAAGACACCTTCAGCCAGGACACAGCCAAATCTGCCTTCGCCAGGTCCTTAGAGTGCACACAGGAGCCCTTCCCCTGGCATTAACACAGATCTTAGCTCAGCCTAAATGCTGAAGCAGCGGGGAAGAGCCTTCACAGAAATGAGATGCTGTGGTTCCCCAGAACCACAATGGTCAGTGCTTAAAACCTAGACCCTGGCTTAGAGCAATTGGGTGCTTATTTCCCAGTGCTGTGGGCATGCCTCATGTTTACCCTGTGGTGCAAACCAGGTCACAGCACTGTCCCCTTTGCGTGGCCAGGGCTGCAGCTTCCTTGGCTTAACAGGAGCAGGCTGTGGGTGTTTTCTCTAGGGCAGTGGTGTAGATGGGTTTAGATCAGCCTGGTCATCTGAAAACTGGCACAGCAGCTGAGCAGAAGGGAAAATAAACCAGATCACAGACCAAGTTATTAATTTCTTCCCCCCCTCCAAGATAAAAACACCATCACAGACAGAACAGAGCAAAGAGCGTTCCGGCTCAAAGCAGCCAGAGACAAAGCTCATGCCCTGAAGTCAAAGCTTTGAGTTCATTTAAGTAACCCTGGGCTTGAAAATCTGCTCCTGGAGCCCAAGACACAGAGCCAGGCCTTTGCCTTCACCACTTTGCAGCCCCATCCTCAGGCACCTCAAGCGATTTCTCCTTCCTCGCCAGCAGGAAGAGGGCACAGACTGTTTTCTTCCCCCACAGCACTAGAATCAAACTGATTTTTGTTTTGCTGGAGCTTCATTTTCAGTCCATGACTCCAAACTTACCCTTCTGGGATTGGATTTCAAACCTAATTCCATCTTGGAAACCACTGGTTTTTGTAAGTGCCATTTTCAGTGTGGCAGAACTCTGCTTTTAAAAGGCCTGGGCAGAGAATGACTGCTCATTCCCATTACTTTTAATTAAAAAAGGTCAAGAACAATGCAACAAATTTCATCCCTGGTGGCTCTCAACCCCAGATCTAGTTTCAACTCAAGTACAACCCTAAAACTTGACCTCAAAGCCCAAACCTTTTCCATGGGCTGTGGGTGGAAAGTTACTGACCCTGTGTGTGAGCCAGCTCTCAAACACACAAATGACTTGCCTGATGAAATTTTTGTAGGGGGAAAAATACACACACACACACTTACATACACACAGAGTATATACCAGAAGGGATTAAATCCTCATGTTGCAAGAATTCAATGTAAAAAAGCTAAGACATTGTAGGAATGCAGAAATCTCACCTCAGCCTGGTAACCTTTGGCTTAGGCGTGCACTGCCCCAGCTAACACAAGGGAATGTTTCCTCTCCAGCACTGGGAGGACTGGTGCCACTCAGGAATGCCTGGCTTCAGCCCAGTTAGAAAAGGAAACCAGCAGCCCTTTACTATTGAGGCCTCCCTGAGCTCCCCTGGGCTTGTTTTAATTCCCACTTTCTCCATGCATTGCCCCATTTCCAAAGGTGCTGCTGAGAAGGACCAAAGAAGGATCTTTGCAAAACAACACTATCTGCTTTGCCATCGCAAAGCCAGATCCTTCTTGTTGCTGTGGTTGCTCTCAGGAGGTGATGCACGATTTGCATCTGCACCCTCAGCTCTGGGCTGTTCAAAGGAGCTGCTCTCTCACCAGTGTGAATGCCATGGGGAAGAACCAACCAATGTCTCCAAACAAATCCATCCAAACCAGAGAGGAATTGTCTTCAGTACCTGCACAGGGCCAGGAATAAGTTCATTTCACACCAAGGTTAAGCATTTTAAAAGGACTTTGTGTACTAAGCATAATTCCTGGCACCTATGAGCCTCGTTTAAAAGGTGGATGGGAAACTCTCTGCCTCTTGGTCTGATCTCAAGTTAATCACAACAGCCAAGGGACTGACCTACAGGAAACAATCCTCTAGGTACTGACGTTACCCAAATAAAGCTCACAGTTTCTATGGTTTATTGGCTGTGCTTTTTCCCCCCAGCAGACTTAATTTATGGTAATTACTAGGAACTATGGATTAAATTAATAAAAAGGAAATTATTAAGGTTTCCTGACCTGGAGGCCAAAGGTAAGTAAAGAGAAGCAAACTGCTCTATGTGGGAGCACTTCCCTGCTGCTTTTGGGGCCAGTGGAGCAATCAGTGCAGCAATCTATCAGTGCAGCAAGAGAGAGGGTAGGTTTTTTGGGAAGGAGATGGCTCACTTTGGATGCTAGGATGCCAGAGAGGACCTTGACATCCACCAGCCTGGGGAGCTCAGAACCATCATGGCACAACAACAGCTTGGCAGTGGGCTGCTGCCTTCTTCATGTCTCAGCTACATACAGTGTTTATGCAGCGACCTGCCTTAGGTCAGCAAAGAACTAGAGATCTCTGTTAGGTGGGAAGAGACTATAGAAATAACACAAGGCAGAAATCCAGCTTCTTTCATACTACACCAAAGTCCTGTTCTACATGCAGCTCTGCCAGCTGATCATAGAATCACACGATGGTTTGGGTTGGAAGGGACCTCAAAGCTCATCTCATTCCAACTCCATGCCATGGGTAGGGACACCCTTCACTAGCCCAGGTTGCTTCCAGCCTGATCCAACCTGCCCTTGGACACTTCCAGAGATGGGTCAGCCAAAGGCTCTCTGGGCAGCCTGTACCCTCATCACCTTCACAAGGAAGAACTTCTTCAAAATATCTCATCCAATCTTCTCGCTTTCAGTTCGAAGCCATTATCCAGGAGTACTTCAGCTTAAGTCCCTCTCTCCTGCCTGGGTTAGAGCACATTCATTACTGGTTAAAATTCTTATGTATGTCCTATACTTCAAAGTAGCATTTTGAATGTTCTTATGCTGCTGCACAGTCAGACTGTTAGTGTGTACCAGACCTGGACTCTCAAGCTCTGCTGGACTGAGTATAATGATTGGATCACGTTCACCAAAGGCAGAGCAGGGCCCACCGACAGCAGGGGCAGAGGGGATTGCTCCTGCTCTGCTTTCCCTGCGTGATCAGGGCAGGAACAACAAAATCAAGTCTTGTTCTCAGTAACAATCCTTGAGCCCATCAACCCTCTTGCCTGCCGAGGCCCTTGGTGCATGTGGAGTTTCTGCCACGAGCACTTTCAGCTTCGTTAGCTCTGGTATCTGTTCCCTGTTCACTGTAAAGTCCAGCAATGGACTTTCACAACCTGAAACGCATCTCACTACTTTGCAGCCAACTTTAGGCTCTGCAAACAGCCTCACCCAACATGGCCAAGAAGTTTCACAAGTTTTAATACCACAGATGTCTACCTTAAAGAAAAATAGAAGAAGTCTGGATAGGCTTTTGATACAAGGTTCAAAAGAATATCTGAAACCACCACCCTCCTTATCCAGATGAAGTAAATGCAGCACACACCTGAACTTGTACTTAAATACACCCAAACTGTATTGAAGAGAGAACTGCTACAAGCTTGAATCCTGAGAAAGGCAGCAAAAAGCTCCTGGAAGCAGCTCTGACAGGGCAGGCATGAAGAAGCATAACCAACGTTTACAGTGGCCAATTGTTGCAGTGAAAACAAGCCTGCAAGATTATATGTCACTGGGGAGGGATATCAGCACCTGATCTAGGTAAGGACGGGACACAGGGGTACCTGAAGCCTTGTCAGACTCAATGCTCTTATGTAGTAGGTTGAATAACAGAACAATGTTTACATTTCCCCCTGGGCCCTCAGTCGTTGGACATCTGAGTGACTTATAAAGCAGGGCCAGTGTCAGCTCTTGCTCACCAAAGCTTCAGCTGATCCCCACCAGCACTGAAAGAAACAGAAATACTAGGGAAACCAAAATAACCCCAAGTTATTGCTGCTTCTGAACCCAGACTTCCAGCACAGACAGTTTAAATGATGGAAAACTCAGCAGGTAGCTCATCCTGTGGGTACATCAGCCACGCCACACAAGTGCATTCAGCACCTTGAAACACAACTGTGCTGCTGAGAACCTCACAAATGCCAGCCCATACATGGGGGATCTTCTTGTAGTTTATTCCATACTCATATATTGAAACAAAACAATACCTGTAGCTAATGGCAAACCCCAGGAACTGAAAGATGTAGGAAACAGACATCCTATGTGCACTGGAGAGCAGTAAGTGTTGCTACAGGAAGCTAGATAACAAATGCACTGCAAATACTAGATGGAGGAGGTGAAACCTTTAGAGCTTTAATGGAGAAGATGAGAGGTCATGAAGATGGGATGACTTGTCTGCTACATTATCATTTCTCCTTACTGCTGCCCTACATACACCTTTTCCATAGCCTTAAGATGCTCTTTAGCTCTCAGCTAGCTCTGATCCTCACAAAGCAGACACAGGTTAAAAAAAAAGAGCAAAACAGAGACAGACAAACCTCCCATCTAAATGATGAGCTTTCCGTAATCAGAACCCACTGAGCTAAAGGCAGAAATAACTGTATTTTCCTCTAGGAACTGATTTCATATTCTGTACCAGTCACCTGAGATGTCACAGCCCTGAACTCATCTCCCAGCACCACAGAATCATAGAATGGTGGGGTTGGAAGGGACCTTTAGAGATCATCCAGTCCAACCCCTCTGCAGAAGCAGGTTCACCTAGATCAGGTTGCACAGGAACGTGTTTAGGTGGGTCTTGAAGAGCTCCAAGGAAGGAGCCTCCACACCCTCCCTGGGCAGCCTGGGCCAGGGCTCCCTCACCCTCACAGTGAAAAAACCATCAAGCTCTCGCTGTGCTGCACCTCCAAGCTTATTTGATGCCATCTAACAAGGTCTCCTCCAGCCTCGGTCATCACAAGCCCTGTTCAGTTCTTTATCCTGGTTACCAACATGTTTGTGATAAAGGTGGTAACAAATGCTCTAAAATCCTTTAGGTCCTTCAACAGCTATTGAACAGCCCCAATTTTCCATTATTGTCAAGTTGGGGTGACCCACTTCATGGTGTAAAACTCCCTTTATACTATTTCCAGTCTGGATGCCAACACACTTCAAAAGCCAAGTCAGTAGTTTCAAAACTCAGCTTCATCAGTCTGTTCTAAACTCATGTGCTCCCCAGAACAATTGAGTCCTCATCCAGCATGAATTAGACCATTTCATCTCATCCTGGGCTCAAATGATTATCAGTCCATCAAACACTTCTTTGAAAACTGATTTCTTGCAGATGACCGTGATTGCTACAAAACACTACTTAAAAACTTTCCTTTCCTCTTGTATCAACCACATATTTGAGAAAGGGCCTGGGGTTTACCACTGCCTGGCGAGAGAAGGATCAGAAAAGAGAAAGGATGATGGGGTGATAATGACAGTAAATGTATGGGTTCAATTTGGGACCTACTGAAATACAAGAAGACAATTTGTGGCTCGGTGGTATATGCAACGCACAGAGGAACGTTTGTGGCTTGAGTGTGGGTTTGAGCACAGAAAAATGCTCTCAAACAATGCTCTCTCCAGCAAACAATCTTTCGTTTAGTGTAGACTAATTCTGACCAAGTCACCAGCTGCTGAAGTTGTGGTACTCACCCCAGTCCAAGCAGATGGGCTGTGGCTGCTCAGGAATTTCTCAGGAGGCTTTTCCATCTCGACGTTACCACTGGAGGATGGCAATGGTTTGCAGATGCTGTGATGACTCCCATCATATTGCCAGGAATAAATCTACTCCCTCACCTTGTACCTCCAAACTCCTCCGTTTGGCCTATTCCTGAGCAACACCTGAGCTAAGCAGTAATTAGCAAAAGAGCCAATGTCAATCTACGCTTCAACCAGGAGCTTCAGTGCAATGGAGTAACTGTAATTGTTGGACTTAGATAATGGCTTTAGGTCCCTTCCACCTGAAAATATCCTATCCTAAGCCTATCATAATGAAAGAAGCTGTAGAGGTCCCAGGTCTCACCTTGTTTGACTCAGATCAGTGGTGTCTTGCTGTCCTTGCAAGGCTCAGGGGTTTCAGCTGTTTTTTTACGGGTGCTGCATTTGAAGGAGTTTGGTGACGGGTGACAACAGCCAAACCTCTGGTGTAGGCACTGCCAGGCTTCCATGAACCAGCTTATTTTGAGGAACAGCTTGTCACTTGCTCCAGCAGAGGCAGGGAAGTCAGGCTGAATATTACCATTAAAAAAACCTGAACCCTATAAAATGTTTTACAAAACAAGAAGCCTCATTTTAAAGAGGATTTACTTTGAGTAGGGCCTCATTAAGGACTGAACTTGTAAATCTCCATGAAAACTGAGGAGCATTAAAACAGAAATCACAAGTATTTTTAAATGGATGTCTGAAGAGCACATAAAGAGGTAGAAAACACACACAGAGCCACTGCACAACACCCTGACAGCTCTCACGACCATTTGTAGATTCACTTCTGCTTTTTCTCCTTAGTGTGTCCCATCTTCTCAGAAAAAAAAAAAGATGGGGAGCAGGAGACAGACCAAGCACAAGAGCACAGAGAGGCTGATAAAAACATTCTTCCCTATTAAGCAACTGTGCTGGTTTTCACTGGATGAAAGATGAAGTGGATTGAACAAGGTGCTTACCTACACGTCTCTGTTTCTGATAGGACCCCTGGATTGCTTTTGTCACTTCAGCACGTGAGCATGAGGCCAAATGAAACACATGTTTACAGCTATAATGAGGATTAGCTCTGCACTAAAAAAAAAGTTGAACTACAGTCAAAATGAGATGGTGACATGGGTATTTGCCAACAGCATTAAACGAGAAATAACCGAGTATGAGGTTTCTGGAATGAATAGAAAATGTATTGTTTAGAGACCTTTCTTGGCCAAGGATCAACATATGCCAATACTTAAGACTTCTTGTTCTTATTTACTTACCCTGACAATAAAACAGTTGTTGTTTTGTGCCAACAGCCTGACAGACTGGCCCCGTACCTTAAGAAAGACAGATTGGATGGCTTTTTTCCTCTCATATCAGCCTCAACTCACTTCTCCAAAAAAGGAGAGTCAAAGGAATGGACTCCAAAGGAGAGGCAAAGGAATGGACTCCGGAGGAGAGGAAATAAGTGAAGGAGGTAATAGATTTCAATAATATATAGCATCAACACACATTAATCCATAAAACAGAGGAGGGAAAGAAAGCAGCACTTTCCCATCTCAGAAGACCAGGCAGCATTTGTATGTTCATCCAGCCCCGGGCAGAGGTTATCAGTGAAGACTCAACAACAGCAATGATTGATCTCCCCGAGCAGTGAGGTAACCACTATCCTTCCCATTACAAAAACAAGCAAACTGGTGAGTTAAAAACCTAGGAAACGTTCTCCAAACTCAGACAGCTTGAAATATAGTTGCAGTTGAAGTGTTCAGGCTCTATCACCCGCTGCCAGGCCAAAATGAACTCACTCCTTGCAGGGTTTCACACCTAGGAATGTGCCTCTGTCCTCGTGCCATAATGCTACAGCTGGAATAGATAGAGACCCAAGCCAAAGCCCACTTGATTTTAAAGCAGCTATTGCTAGTAAAGGCATCAGGAAAGCCTTCAAAGTTTGGAATGATTTTCCCCAAACCTCTTTACTACACCCCCCAGCCCAATTCAGACTTGCTCAGGCTGGTCTTTGGGTGGCCTGTGCATGGTTGGGACACGACGTGGGGCTGATCTTGCATGTGGTATGAGGGGACTCTGCTCTTCATGCTGGGAAATGGTTCATCTTTTTTAACAGCTAAGGGAAAATGGACAAAACTGTTTGAGGTTTTGTTGTGCCATGTCCAGTCTAGTGCCCTGAAAAATCACTTGTGTTATTGAAAAAGAAAAATGAAGTATGTGCTGGTCTAATTTGCAGAGCTGGAGTAAAGCTGAACTCATTCATGGTTTCAATCAAACCACCAGCAATGGCTCCTGTGGGGATACAAGGCGAAAAAGCACCGTTAATTCTTGGTTAACCTACTCGTAGAGGTCAGTTTGCAAACTCTCCAGGGGAACATTTCTGACAGAAAATGAGCCAAGTGCTCCATGAAAATATCAATGTGGACAATGGCTCAAGGGAAAACAGGCAGTGGCCCAGTAAGAGCCCAGCCTGCCACACCAATCTGGGTCCTGCCTGCTGTCCCACCAAACCATCCCCCAGACAGCCCTACAGGGAGGACAGGATTTACAGGCCCTGTGAGTGTCACCTCCAAAGCTCCCAACTTCCACTGGAGTATCTGGCTCTGGTCTGAATGATTAAGAAAACTATGGACCTGATACAATCAGCACTTAGGACCTTTCCTCTCCATGGAAGATCATGTCAGCACTACATGCTCCACAAATCCAATCATCACAATACCTGCCAGCCCTGGATCTTTGCTGTCAACTCTTCTGTTAGTCTCATGAATTGAGAAAACTCTGTTCCACGTCAGGAGGATCAACTCTGTCACTTGCAACACTTGGATCCTGCAGGCAGGGAAGATAGCTGAGGTCCTCACAGCCCTGCCACTTCTCTCATCTGTATTTAGATTGCGGTCTCATAGCCCAGTTCACCACCCTGTGAAAAGGGACATCTTACACCAGCAGCTCCCCACTTTCCTCTCAGAAGACACAGCAAGGCAGGAAATAAGGTTTTGTCTCCATTTGATCACTTACAGCAACAGAAAAAGATGAAAAGCTTGGGTTCCGTCAAAAAAACCACCAGCAAAATCTGGGAGATACACAAGTAATTGCCAGTTACACATTTAAGATTAAGGCAAGAAAGATTTATCTCTAAGAACTCATATCCCTAAAGAAAAACACACAGTCTGTGTAGGCCTGTAAAGAGAGATGTCATGTCTGGGTGCCATCATGGTGGTGGTACACAGTTCATTACCCACCAGAATCTGTACCTTTTGGGCTATATAGTCTAAAAGCTCATGCCAAGAGTCAGTCCTTTACCTCAAAGGTCTGCATCAGGGAGGAAAGAAAGTATTTTCAGCATTGGAGAGACTGGAAGGGGTGACACTGGAAGGGGGATGTGACCTGTGCCATTTAGCCAGCATCTCCTAAACTGAGCCCAGGAATCACAAGGGCACCCACATCCCTGCTCCACATGTCACATCCCTCACTCTCCATGGCCACAGAGACCATGATTCAGTGAGGAGCCCTTGCACAGTCTTTTGCTGATTGTCCTCATTGCACATGTTATCCTTTTATCTCTTTATCGCCAACACATTGGGTGTTTTGCCTAACAAAAGCTCATGGTAGGGAGGGGGCAGATGCAGGGACCCATCAGCAGGCTCCTGGGGTGATGGGGAGGATCTCTGCAGCAGGACCTGGCCACTCTCCAGCCTGGTCCATGAATACCTGTAGCAGGTATAAGCATAATACATCATCTTTCAGTTGGTGACTTGCCAAGAGGATGATTTAACTTCAGAGACTCTGATACCCGGGTATAGAGCCTCAAAGTCTTTGTACAACAATGCCTCCAGCATCCACACACGAATAGAATGAGTCTGTAGGGGTTCTTTATGTTCATCTCCTTTACATGAGCTGTCCTGCCATCCCTGAAAAACAAACAAAGGTACTGATCACTTACTGCACTCTGGATTACCATCCTGGGAACACGAAGCAACATATGCTAGCATTAACTTTCCTGCCTTTTTAATGTAGCCATAAACAGATCCATTTGACTTTCCCCCTTGCTTTTTTAATTTTGCAAAAATAAATGCTTTCCTGGATAGTCAGAGTTCATTACTAAGACAGATCACAGCTCCCCTTTTCCTGCTCACAAGATTCATAGAACCGTTTAGGCTGGAAAAAGACCTTTAAGATCATCGAGTCCAACAGTTAACCCAGCACTGCCACAGCCACCACTAACCCATGTCTCTCAGCCCCATGGCTTTGGAGTCCCTCCAGGGATGGGGACTGCAGCACAGCCCTGGGCAGCCTGGGACAGAGCTGGACAACCCTTTTGGGGAAGATTTTTTTCCCCTAATATCTAATATAAACCTCCCCTGATGTAACTTGAGGCTGTTTCCTTTTGTCCTGTTGCTCGTAGCTTGGGAGAAGAGACCAACTCCCACCTTTCAAGGAGTTGCTGAGTGTGCTCATGTCTCCCCTCAGCCTCCAGACTAAACACCCCCAGGTTCCTCAGCTGCTCCCTGTCAGACTTGTGTTCCAGCCCCTTCCCCAGCTCTGGACACGCTCCAGCACCTCAATGCCTTTCCAGGTAACGCTGGGTAGCACATGATTAAATGAGAGGTGACTTTGGGTAAAGAAACACAGTGCCTGAAGAGGGCAGCTGAAGTGACCACAGCCCCACAGCATCTCACTTAAGCAGCCCCAGGTGAATTTAAAGGGGGGCTCCAGGGAATTGCACAGCAGTATTTGCATCCTGCAGGCTGACACACAACTGTGAAAGCAGCAATGACAGGCAAGGAAGGGAGACTCCCAGGACAAGGGGGTTTTGGTGGAGAGTTGGGTGTTGTGGTGTTGTTGGTGTTCGGGGGTTTTGCTCGCACCAAGACCTCCCCTGGGTAGGAACCAAACCTGGGAGACTTGACCCTGCAAGAAACTACATCGCTGTCCCAGAGCTGATCTCCTCCGACACTCCTTCATCCTCCACTTGCCTTTGCCTTGGCAGCCTCCAGAAGAGCCCGACTAATCTCATTTCACTCACATTGGGTCAGAGCACAAGCCTCCCAGGAAAAAAAAACCCAATCCCTGTAATTGCCTGGAAAACCCAATAATTCCTGCAGCTGAGTCTGCAGGAGGGGTTTTCACACACCCTCTGCTTTTGCAGCAGGGGACGAAGACATGGGACCAAAGGAGACAGTTACGTAGCATCTCTCCCCACTCAATTAACTCCGTGAGCCCGGAGGAAAACTCACCATCTGCACAGCCAGTGAGTCACCTCAGGACTCAGGCAGCTTACTGTATATATTAGTCAACAGAAACAAACACCACAAATCCCCAGCCATTAAAAAGCCTTGTTATTTAGTATTCTTTTCCCCCCTCCTCCCTCCCCCTTAGCTTTGGCTCCAGGTCCCCAATTATCATTTTCTAGATTTCTTTTTCAATATTTAATTGTGGTTTCTATAAACACCAGGAGAAATTGCTCCATGTAAATATTAGTTCTCAACAGTTACTAATGCTTCTCAGGGGGCTGCTTTTATTTTACCAAGACCAGAAAAAAAAAAAAACCCACACACCCCCACAAACTGTAAAATATTTTCCTTTGTCCCCTCCTCTTGCTCACCAGAAAAGGGGAGTGGGGTTTGAAAAGATTCCTTGTAGTAGCCACCAAGTGCTTTCTAGCTGATGGCTTTTGACAGTATTGTTAAGCACAGTAAAAGGGAAGATTGATTTCCAAAGATGATACGTTGTAAAAGTGGTGAGAAATAAAAAGCTTAAGCTTTTATTCCAGAAAATGAGGAGGCAGTAAATGAGATGAAGACACTAAAACAGACACTGTGCCACCCACCACTTCCCCTTTTCAAGCTTCCAAGCTGACTGGCAGACAGAGCCATCATGAGAAAATGTTATAAAGTGTTGGGGCTTGGGTTTGGATGAGCAGCACAACGTGTGTGAGCATCCCCGAGGCTTATCCGGACTCCACGAGCTTCTTGGATTCCACTCCTGGCTTTCAGGATTTACAAGGACATGCCAAGGCATCACATATTCACAGCTTCTCATGAAGTTAGGAAAATGCCCAGAAAAGCAGCATCTGTTCCAAATATTGCCCCGTTACAGCTGGGGATTGTCGGTCTGCAGGTAGGGATGAGTGAGAAGATGGAAAGCAACAGGCTGCTCAGGGAAGGTGTGGAGGCTCCTTCCTTGGAAGTTTTCAAGACCTGCCTGGACACATTCCTATGTGACCTGATCTAGGTGGGACCTGCTTCTGCAGGGATGATCTCTAAAGGTCCCTTCCAACCTCCACCATTCTATGAGCACAGCCCTGGCCAGACCTTCCCCGCGCTGTAGCGGCAGCAGCTGCACTTACACTTTACAGAGTTTGCCTTCTCAATGTTAAAAACCAAAAGCCCCTAAAAAACAGGTGAATCAGGAAGTGAGGATGTTCTCAGGAACTGACCCTGTGTTGTGATGGTGTTGCCATAGCTGAAATGCCACTGCCAGTCCTGTGACTCCTCAGACACTGTTTCTGTACCACGCGTGGTTTGCAGTCGGTGCGTGACCACGCTCTGAACCAGCCTGAGGAATTGCTCTCACTTCAAAACAACCCTGCAAACACATATCCATTTATGAGCAGCTTCCACAGTTTTGTTCTTTAACAGCAGAGTCATGACTACAATGCCATGCACCACTAAAGGACAGAGGCTGCAGCTTGGGAGGGGGAGCAGACAGAGAGACAAAGTGGAGGCATCAGCATGATGAGCTAAAACTACCACCCAACTGGACAAGAAATAGCCAGCCTAGACAGAGAGGGACCTGAGGCAGAAATCCTGTGTGGGAGAGGACACCCTGGGGTCTTTAGAAGAGGATATCGATCAAACCCAAAGCTTCATGAGCACAGAAAACACGGACCCTCTGGGCAACCAAGCTGAGCTGCCACTTCAGGGCATCCCATCCACAGAGCACTAATGCTGTCACCTCCTCCTCTGTGAAGCAGGGCAGAGAAAGATTTTATGCCTTTTTTAAAGCACTGACATTTTGCATTTGGCTATTAGGCAAAGGCCACAGCTTTGCTGTCATGTAAAGAGTTTGCCTGGCCTAAAGAAACCACAGCTCTTGTTGGGACAAAAAAAAACACACATGGAGAGGCAAAGCTCAGTGATGGAGCTGAGAGCAAAGCTCCTTTTGCCCGATTACAAGCAGAGCTTGCAGCCCCAAGCTACCCTGCCTCTTCCACCAGCCCCTGTGTGCCAAGAGCTCTCCAAACAGACACAAGAAGACGTGGTTCCCACCCAAAACAGCTTCCAGGCTCCAGCTGGGCAGAATACAGGGAAAGCACAAACCACATATACAGCTATATTAACCATGCATGCATAGACACATACTAATAATAGAGCCCAGTAACTGCTCCCAGGTTACTCATCTTGCCTGTCAAGCCTGTCCTCAGGGTTTCCATAGGCATATGAGAGAGGTGGGTGTCTTGGTTTCATAACAGAGCCCCACGCTGATGTGTAATAAATAAAGATGAAATGGAAATAATCCAGCCCATTCCTCTTTGAGCAGAGTTCAAGGAAAATATTGCAGCTAGAGACTATAAGCAGACCCAATAAATTCGTTCCCCCCCACCCCATTCCCCTTTTGTTATTAGGGTGTGACTAAGACTTTGCAGCATCTCAGCTTAGGTCTTAATTAGAGATTCTTGCTGCGAGCTCCAGGGATATTGGAAAGTCATGTTACAAATATCCTAGGAAGTGGCAGCATGAACGCAGACACAATGCAAACCTGGGACCTGGGCTGGCTGAGACACCCAGTCTTGGTCCTAGGGCTTTGCTTTTCTCTTCATCACAGAATCTCCAGGGACTGGAAGGGACCTCGAAAGCTCATCCAGTGCCACTCCCCTGCCAGAGCAGGAACACCTAGAGCAGGGCACACAGGAACTCATCCAGCTGGGTTGGAATGTCTCCAGAGAAGGAGCCTCCACAGCCCATCTGGGCAGCCCCTGCCAGTGCTCCCTCACCTCAACAGGGAAGGCATTCTTCCTTGTATTCCTCCGGAACCTCTTGTGTTCCAGTTTATACCCATTGCCCCTGCCTCAGATTCCTCTGGTGTTGCGTTATCTCCTAGATATCAAATGAGGTGAAGGCAGAGGAAGGTTTAATAGGCTGCATCCAGTTGTCCTCAAATATTTATACCCAAAGGACTGCTTGACTTTGAGTCAGAAATGGAGAAAGTGAGGCTGTGTTATAAGGAAAAGCTTATTGCCTGGGCTACTGCTTAAGACATTATTGTCTGACCCTGCTTTCTACCCAGCAGTCGCTTCAGACGACTGAACTTGACCTATCCACCCATCATAAATTAAATCCTTTGATCTCATCTGTAACAACACAGAGCCCTAATAACAATAGATCAAACCATGGCAGGGACAATATGCTTATTCTTTACCAACTAAATTTTAATTAGTAAACAGCACAGGGGAAGAATCCACCTTTGCAGAACAAAAAAGGGAAAGAAAAAGCATTTAGTACTTGAAAGAAGTCGTTGATAAAGAGCAGAGGCATCTTTCAGAGCTCTACACCCTTGCTCTGTTCATCTGAAAAAAAAAAAACCCACATCATCCCCAAACCATTAAAACCAGGATGAATTTCACATTGTAAGAAATCACTGTGAAAACAAACATCAAAAGGAGCTGAGGAGGAGGAAATGGATCAGGTGGGAGAGAAAGAACACCAATGCCTTTTATCAGCTGCTCATACAGAAACATCTCGACCATCATCTGCCTGTAGCCTTGTTTGGGCTGTGTACAGTGAGCTGAGTCAGGCTCCCAGACCTCACAGGGCTGTTTCATGTTTGCAAAGCAGTTGAGAAAAACCACAAGGCTCCCATCATCCTGTTTCTTTTCTGTGTGCAACAGGGTGGATTTATTGTGGCAGAGATCTTTGCAGGTTCTCCTTTACACTCAATAGCTTCAGTGGGTTCATAATTTCCAGGTGAGCTTCTCTGCTGCTTAGCAGCGTGGCTTTGTCAAGGCAGGGAATGGCTGTGGCTGTGCATCTTTGGTCACTTTATGCCAACATAGGAGCAAATTCTAAGTAAAGCTTCTTTTGTTGGAGCACCCATGATGTCCCTCTCCTTCCCTGCCTGCTTCCTGGGGTTTCACATGAGGGTGCAGCAACAGCTTGACCAGTCATTTGGCAGGATGCTCACATGCACCTCTCCTCTCCTCTCCTCTCTCGCCTGCTGCTTTCACAAAACTGGTAGGTATTTTGCAGATCAAAAGGTGCAGAAAGTATCACTGGGGGAAAAGGAACACAAACTGATGTAGATGCTGTGCTCAGGCTCAAGGCTTGTTTCCTTAGGACAGCAGGTTTACCATGCCTGACACAGAGGGCAAGCCAAAACCAACCCAAACTATGTCTGTGGTGTCACCATGTCCCAAGTAAACAAACCCAGACCGCGACCAGGAGGAAAGCCCAAGGACAGGGATACTCCACTGAGCCCCTCTGAGCATTAGATGCCTTGAGCTTAACTTCTGTGGTCGCCTGCTGTGCCTGCAATGCCCTCACCAGGGCTTGGGAAAGACCATGGCTCTTCAGGCACTCACAGCCAGGTTTGGTATTAAACCAAATACCTGCTGACCCAAGGTACAGGGATCTCATCAGCTGGATGTGGCTCTTTGTAAACAGCTTGTTACTACCTTAAAAAAATAGTACTAATCAATTTTTAAACAATAATGTCATTTTTAAAGGAGACTTGTGAACAGTAAGTAAATAAGCCAATCCTTTTTTTCCTCCCCCATCTGGATATTAGTGTATTTGAGCTATTTTACTAACTAGTTATACCAAAACTCTCCATGTCTTGCTTAAGGCTGAAATGCAGCCTCTCTGCAGTGCAAGGCTGCAGGAAAAGCCAAGCACAATCTGTATTCCAGCTGAAACGATGGGATGAGGAAAACAAACCTTAATAAGCAAACTGGGATTCAACCTGGACACTGGGGCAAACACAGGGGCTTTTATCAAATGTCAAGTGACCCTTAATGACTACAAGCAGGCAAAGCTGGCCTCATTTCTATCTGTCAGCTGCTGATTTCCAGGACAGAAGACACGAAGACCCCACAGGTCCTCCCTCTGTTATGTGTGCCATAGGCTGGGAATCAACACCCAGGCAGGCTGCAGGCACAGTCCTCAAGGCAGAAACATTTAGATTTGCTTTCCATGTCCACCCTTGAAAAGATACTTCCATTTTCTTTACAAGACATGCAGCCCAATGGCAGGTTTCATTAAGACAACTGGGAATGACTGTGGCTATTGTTTTAGATGAGTTTTTACCTGTTCCTTTAGGAACTGAAAAATCAATTATTATGGTAAAGTTTTTCCGCTGGAGTCACTGTGGCACGGACACAGGATAAAATCCTGCCCACACTGAATCAAATCCTGGGTAAAGAAGCCAAAGTTTGTGTGGCACACATGCAGATGTGTGAGCCTGAGGACACAGAGAAAGCACAAACCCCTCTGCGAGTCGTGCAGCTGCAACACCCAGGAATAACAGCAAAACTGAAACCAGCCCAACCCACCCAGAGCATGGGCACGACCCAGCCTTTGGTTTGCTTACAGCTGGAAGGGACAAAAAGGGGAAATCCAGCACCTCACAGGTTTTAAAACCACAATCACAACTGGATTAACCACGTTAATTACTGATAGGGTTGTAGCTGCTGGGCAGCTCTGAGAACCAGAGGTCAACATCTGGAAGGAGAGAGACTGGTTTCTGTTGCCGCCGACGGTGCGAGGCCACGCAGCAGAAGCCCTTCAGTGTTCCTCACTGGAATAACAGATGGTTTTGCCACCTACCACTACTCGCCGCCTCGTCAAAGCCTTGTGTATTGTGTGTGGTCTGGAGTTGGGTCATGCAACCAGCCAAAGCCCTCTAAACTCCATTTCCAGTTCACATCACTCTAATAGGCCCTCAGCTGGCCCGAGAAATTCCCCAGCATCTATTTCTACAAACAAGGAGTTGAGTTTCTTTTGTCTTGCAATCAGGGGAGACAAATTCTCCCCTTAACCACAACTGAATTTATTCCTTTTAGTTGTTATTGCCTCCACCTAGTGCAGCTGTCTAGACTGGGGTGGCGGTTGGGTTTGGTTTTTCCCTTTTCCCTTTTCTTTCCAGGGCAGGATTTTTGGAAGCTGCCTTTGCTGCTTTTCCGAAACAAGTTTATTTTTAGTGTCACTTTTTCCATTGGCAAGATTTAACGGGCTGAGAGAGTTGCTCTCAGAGGAACTGGCTTTGCTTGCAGGATGAAAATGGACCAAAAACATTCTGTCTGGTTGTAGGACAGGAACAAGAGAAGGCAGCTGAGGCAAGGGCGAGATGGTCCAAGCAAACAGGCTCCCATGCACATCAACAGAGGATGGCCGCTGCATTGCTGGTGACACATGGGACCATTGGGAAGAGCATAACTCCCTTTCAAACCCAAACCTGCTTTACCAAGGAGGGGTTATGGCACCTTCTGACATCCTCTTGGACTAAATCTCCTCGTTGGACAGAGTTTCATGTGGGAGGATACTGACAGGACTTGCACTTGCCCAAGCTACGGCACTCTCAACCCTTCTGTTGGCTTCCAAGAACAAAGTACACACCTGCCAACTTGAAGCCATGGGCAGCCTTACCCCATGAACCTTCAGCCAGCACTAAATGGTTCACAGGTGATTGCTTGGGGAAGGGGATCACAGACACTGCTTGGGTTTTGTTTGCTTTGCTGTTTACCACCCTACAACCTCCCAGCTGCCTTCCTGCCGTGCTCACTTTGCTTGCTCCTGCTCTTTCAGGTCAATATTTGTCCCACTCTTTCCCCAATACATGAAATCACCCCAATCTTCCTGTGATTTTGCTGGTGTGTGTTTTCAGAAAGCTTCAGCTGAGAAAGGGACGGCAGAGTTCAGCCCTGAGTCCCCTTCCTCAGCTGCAGAGCTTAATCCCACTGCAAGTCATCTGTTTACCACTGTTTTACCACCTTGCAAAGAGTAAGAGTGCAAACATCCAATGTTACTTTTGAAAACAAAGAGGTGGACTTGGAATAATTGGATAAAAATAAGACTGGCTGGCCTTTTATTTTTTTCCAGCCCCATTTTGCAGCATTCACACTCCCCCCTCCAGGGCAAAGTTTTCCTAGTTCCCAACATCAGCTTCACTTCTCAGCCTGACAGCCCAAATGCAGCAATATCAAGAGGGAAGAGGCAAGAAAGCAATATATTTTAAAGCAAACCCTGCAGGCTTTTTGATTGGGAGTGAAGAGGTGGGGGAGGGCATTAAAACACACACACACAGACAAAATCCCAGAATTAAGCAAGCGAGACCATTCCAGTTGAGCTGTTTCAGCCATTGTCTTACAACAACTTTAAACCCAATTGCTTCTTTTTAATGAGGCATTTTCTTCCTCTTAACCACCCAAATCTAATCCACAACGTTACTCCAACTCAGGGAACTTAAAATCAGAACATTGGGGCCTTTCTTAATCCTCTTAACTTGCCAAAGGTTTTCTGATCACACACCTCTTCCTTCCTACTTAAGACTGGGGTGGGTTTTTTTTCCACCACCCTTTGTCTTCTGTTTACAGCTGTAAGAAATTAGGATCCAAGCAGTAAAATCTCTACATAACACATGAGCATTTAGAGGTGGTTTGCATGTCTCATTGGAGGAAACAAGCCATATTTTCTTAATTAATTCATCAAATCATATCTAACACTTTCCTGGGCTCAGACACTCAGGATGTTCCTTGATGGACATTATTTAATCAGCAGTCTTGGGTTCTACTGAATAATTACCTTCAAAAGATAAACCCTGTCTCACGCCACGGTCACTGTGCAACTCTCACATGATGTGGCAGCTGAATAAAGGCACTGTGGTGGGACAGGATCTCACGTGAAACATGGAAATCCTCCTTCTACACCCCTCAGAGGACCTCCTAAGCCCAGCATCCTGGGACAAGATGCTGCTGTGGTCTGCTCCTTCCAGGGTGATGGCAGGGCTAACTGGGCTCCTCATATGAGGCAGCTGGTAAAGCTCTGATCTAGCACCAATTGATTTCAGGGCTTACAAACAGAGATACATAAATACAACCGAGATCTCCTGTCGTCCTAAACTTGTATCTTCATCAGGTTATGGCTGGACTAGCATGGGGGACTGACACTAGTGGATACCTAAAGGATACCCTGCTGTGAAGACAAAGGAGCCACACTAGAGTGAAAACTGCACATCAAGCTCCAGGAAGGACCCTTTGGGAAGTTTAATGGCCAGAGAAGACAGCAGGTGACCTCAGTGATTTTCTGAGCCTAACCACCTCCAGATTTCCTTTACCACTCATGAAGTGCTGGAGCCGCTGGCTGAGCACTGGCTCCAAGAGTCACTTCTTGTTGTCAGACCGCACTGAAGAAGCTGAGCATACATCAGGAACCTTTCCCATCTCATCAGTGAGCCAGGCTGACGGCAGTAGCTGCTTTCACAATGACCTGTGTGAGATAGCCAGGAGGGTGCTGAGCAATGCAAGAACCATGAGTAAGCAATTGTCCCTTGGACAATCCCCATCATGTCCTGGTCCAAACTGTGTTTAAAAACAAAAACAAGCAGACACTTCCTCCCTGCTCCTTGCTGCACCAGTCCTCTCAGAGCTACGGGTTTTATCGAGTGGGCCACTGAGTTGAGACAAACAAGAAGCCAAGCAAAGAGCTTGAACCAGAACATGACCTGGCACCTATCCCAAGTTCCTTTTGAGTTTGGTTAACATTCCCCACCCATCATACTTCATGTGCATGTGCCACATCAGTTCCTGGTTCTGATTTGCCTGCTACTTGCCCCACGGGTAGGGTGTTACCCATCAAGAATCAAAAACCAGCAAGTAACCCCTCCTCCTCTTCCTCATAAACCCACACCCATCTCTGAGGGATCCAAGCATCCCTAACAGGAAGAAGTCCAAGAATTCTTTATGCACATAAGAATGTCCCCTTGCCACATCATATCCCTGTTTGCTACCAGTGCCACACGCTGATGGTCTAGGTCAAACTCCAGATGCTAATAAACCTCAGCAACAACTGCTCAGAGAAAATGCAGATAATTGGTCTCATGCCTACTACTAGAAGATGAAAACAAAAAAAAGAAGCCAACAAAACACTGACAAAAGAAAAGGTACAATAAATACAAAAATGCATCTTGGTTGCTTTTAACCTTCTGGTTTTAAAAGCTAATTTGAGCCCCATGGCTGGCCCATAGCACTTCTTTCCTCCTTTGCTGAAAGCAGCAAAGATCTCAGATGGTTTGGGATGCAAAAACCTAGAGGGTTAATTAATGAGGGATTCAAGCTGTTTCCTTGTGCTCTGTCAACTTTGGACAAACTTGGACAACGATGGCCTGACTGATGTCAGGTGCTGACTGTAAAACAGCTTTCCTTCTGTTTCCCCTAGCATTCAGAAAGTGCTTGAGTTGCTCTGTCATAAAAGGATTAATGTTTGGCTTCTTGTCACCATTTGTTTCACTGCTTTTGCTACTACTTTGGAGTTACATAAACGTGCTGTATTCTGAAGAATCCATGAGCAGCAGGCAGGAGATGGTGGTCTGGGATGGCAGCTGTCCTATCTGTAGGTGCATTTCTTCATCATCATTACCATATATGCCCTTCAAAAATAGTTTCCAGGCAAATGTTTATGTTTTGCCATTGGATTGGCTGGGGTTCTGAGAGGATCAGATACAGTCAAATTCTGCTGCTTAGTGCAGATAATACAAATCCCCCAAAGATAAGCAAGGTCAATTATCTGCAATAAGTCACAGGAATTACACGCCAAACAAAGCGTTTTGCATTAAATCAAGGGTCAGAGTTGCATGGGCTGATAACCCCAGCCATTGGCAGTGTTATTGATCAGTGTTATTCCTCAGGGTGGTTTAGTCTCAGCCACGAGTGGTTCATGTTATTGCTCTGCAGGAATGTGTTGCTTATCAAACCTGCTGCTTCATTGCACGTACGATATTAAGACACAGCATTGGGGGGGTTGCTCCAGCAATGATATGGGATGTAGAACAAGTTAACAATTTCAGACATATGTTCTTAGGTGGGAATCACATTGAAATACCTGAAACACAGCACCCACTTCACTATAGCTCTCAGTTTCTATGTTGTGCAGAGTAATTGTGCCCAGGGTACCTCTTCTGTTGCAGCGAGAGAGCTTCGTTGAGGCACCTGAAGGCAAAATGAGCAGCTCACAGCATCACCAGCCTTGGTGATTTTTCATAATCTATCCACATAGGGATCCAAAATTACCATTAGCATTTTTTTTTTAATAGAATCATAGAATGGTAGGGGTTGGAAGGGACTCTTCAGGACAGACAACAGAGTTCTGGAGAAGTGCTTCTGCAAGTTTGTTACTCATGTCCCTCCAAGGAAAACGGGCAAGACTGAATTTGTGAAGCTTCCTTCACACTCCCTGATCTCTGAGAAACACATCCACCCAGGCTTTCTCTACCTGCCACCACCGCATTCACTGAGTTTGCACCCCAAAACAAACTCACCCCCAAATCCATGTGTCACACAGATACACGCAATGAGTATCCAGCAGGCTACACCATGGCCAACGCTTCCCTGCTCTGACACTGGGGCTTTCACTTGATTTCCCCCACAACAGGCAACATTCATAGCGATCCACCTTGTGCTCTTCAACCCCTCCTGCCAAGCTGCCTCATCATGGGTTGGGTTTTAACAGACAAAGCTGTGAGCTGCATTTCTTTATCTCGCTATTTACAGGGAGGAAATTTATACAACAGTTACAAAACTTTACAGGGAAAGCAAATCCTTCCAAAACAAAAACCTCATGAGCACAGAGTTTTGCCTGAATTTGGTTGCTTAACACAAGAAATGTGGTCTCTGTAGGGCTTTGTATCAGTGAGAAAGGAATGACCTGAAGATGAGGAATGGTACTTGTCCCTAGTGCACATTCCTTGGAAATAAGGACTTTCTCCAAGGTTTTCCTTTGGTGTCTGTGTATGGTCTGTTTAGGTGAAACAGGCTTACCCTACAGAGGACAGTCAGATGCTGGAGCCTGCAACAACTTCATTTCCAAGGAGAAAGGAGGCAGCTGGAGAAGAGGGGGAGAGGATGTGTGAAACCCTGAATCAGGCAGTTGTTACTCTCGCATTCTCCAAGAAATTGCCGTGGTCTGTATAATGTGGGTAGTTTGGAGCAGTTGTGCAGTAAATATTCCCCACTCCCCTCACCCCCTTCAGCACTTTTCATGCTCCAGCTTTAGGTTTTCAGAGGGATTTTGTTTTAATTTAAAAAAAAAAAAAAGAGCAAGGTTTTATTTTTGAAGGAAGATCAACAACTTAATGAGAAAAGGCTGAGATGCAAGAGCAAGGCTATCGCTTCAAGAGTGCTTCCAGATTTACATAAATAACATTCCTGCTGCATAAACATCTTGGCAGAGGCAAAACATCTAACCCCCCTCCTACTCTATTGGCCTCCACTAAATTCTGCAGAATATTAAAAACCCCTTGATGGTAACATGTTCTCGGCCAGAAACAAATCATTAGTTTGGATGAGGGCATCAAACTGCATCTGCTCCGTTCCCTGGAGTTCCAAGTGCAAGAGATTTAGCAGGGAGGGGAGGGGATTTCTTTGATAGAGGGATTTAGAACAACAGCAACTGATATAATTTTAAAGCAGATACAGATATGAGGGGATATATCTTTGTAAAAGACACATGGGAATGGTCTGGTATAATTAAAAATGGAGATGGGCTCAAGCTGTGGAGTTTGATGGATCTGAATGCTCAAGAGGTCAGAGCTTTTGTTCTACCCACTACCCATTGCTAAGGTGGTCCATAGATGGATGTTATCAAGAGTCAGGAGGAGGTAAAACCCAGGCTCATCTCTTGAGCAAAAAAAAGAAGAAAGAAATCATAAAAAAAGAGAGAAGCTATGAAATACTGCATGAGACCCTCCTTGGCTGGAAGAAAGCTGCAGTTCAGCCCTTGGCATGGAGCTGGCAAAGCTCTGGGAGCTCCAAAATGCAGCAAGAAGGGGCTCGGATGGTCCTGGCTGTTTCTGTCACAGTCAAAACTCCCTGTGAGGCGGCAGCAAAAAGGCTGCTCTGAGATGAAGTCGATGTCTGGTTTTAATCCTTCTTGCAGAGAAGAAATTACTTTGGGGTCAGTTCTACTCTTTCAGAGTAGAGAGCACTGCATGGCCAAAGCCACCCAAAGCAACTCCTGCCCACCAGGACAATAAGTGATTGAGGAGGAGGAAATTGGTGTGATTATCTGAGGAGAAGAATCTCTTTTACCAGGAACATTAACAAAAATTAGGGACAGTTAAGGGCTTTTTTTTTTTTTTCTTTTGAGCCCAATCTGTCTCTCTTGGGGCTTTTTTTTTCCCCCCCCTCCAGAAATAGTTGGCTTTCTGCTCCCTCAGAGGTTCTTCTTTAAGCCCACAAGAACACACTCCGTGAATGTGCCAGGGCAAATGATTTCTTGAAACACACTGGTCTTAATCAAGCCTAATCTTTCATGACAGGACAGAACAGCCTGGACAACTATTAGATTTAGTACAGCTAGTCTGAGCAGCACTGTTATGTCAAAATTGTGCAACCTAGACTTTGATAGGCTTGGGGGATTTTCTCAATGGTTCCTTATGAGCCTGTTGGTGCCCCTCACATTTCAATGACCACAATATGAACACTCAGTGTATTTCCTTTCCCACAGCTGGATACTGTCCCATCTGTTCTGAGACAGCCAAAGCGTCAAGTAAACCAGACAAGGCAGACAATTTTTCATGCAAATCTGTTGACTTTAGGATTTTGAAATATATATCTTCTTAATAACCCACAGATTATCTCACCAAGAAAACCCCTCCAGGTCATTTGCAAGAGTTCCTCCAGCAGTCCTTGGCATTGTCAGCTAACATTGCAAAGGACATACATTATTCTCAGAGGAAAAAGTGGGAAAAGGACAGAAAGAAATGCCATGTTTAGTCAAACTAATGGTTTAGCCTGGGACGTTGTATCTGGCAGTGCTCAGCCTGGATGCTCGAGAGGGATACCTGCAACCCCCTAAACAACTGCACCCTCCAAGCACACTCCAGCTGTTCAGCACAGGTGGGAAAGAAGGAGAAAACCAGATGCAAAGTATTGTACCAGCCCAAGGCAAGGGGATTACGGTCTTAGCACAGACACGGGCTCAGTCCCTGGCACCTTCAGCATCCCTCTGCCCTCCTGTGCTAGGGCGAGCACTTCAGATAACTCTGCATGGTGTGGGAAGCAGCAGCACCCCCAGAATCAGACCTCAAAACAATTTACACAAAGCCAAGGAAATAACCTGTTAAACCAACTGATATTGCACATAGCCAGCCCAGGGTAAGTGTACAGCTCACAATTCAATTAATTCCTCAAAGCAGCCAGTCTCCCAGCTTCTGCTCAGCAGGCACTGTGACTCCCCTACCCATCAGCTCTCTTGGAGCAAGGTAGGGATCTGAACAAAAGAAGGGCCTTGTGACTATGGAACCCTGCACCACAATGACACAGAAGAGCCTTTCTTGCATCTTGGTTTTCAAACTGTCATTTAAATCCCTTTCCTTTTCAATGAGATGCTCTACAATAAAACAGACTGGAGAAATCATCTGGCAAATCACCTTGCCATGAAAGCCAAAAGATGTTAATTACTTTCCTGACAGACTTTATATGATAAACTTGTCCTCAGTTCAGGATGTGAGACCCCTCACCTGGCAGGAGAAGATGCTACTGGGAGGAGGTTGTCCACAGAGGCTTCCAGTCTCAACTTCATTCCCCCTTCTCAAGTAAGCCTGCTCTGGTTGGCACCTAGAGCACATCTGAGGTCTGGTGAAGGACCAAACCAAGGAGGATCAGGTGTCTGCCTCAGATACACACACATCTCCCATTCCTTGAAACATATGTGGTCATTTGACTAATTCAGGTGCAGTTCATTTATCTGTGTTTGAAGGCTGATTTAACAGGGACAACAGGGGGAAGCTCACAAAGCCAAGGCAGCAAGATGCTTCCATCCTCTGCAATAACAGGAGGAAACGGGAACTCTCTGCACTGAAGACCTCAAACTCCTGCCAGCAGCTTCTCATGGGGCAGCTCTGCAATCACAGAGAAGGTACTTGCCCTTCTAGCACCAGAATTACCACAAAAGAGGCAGTCATGGGCTATATGTGGAATAAGCAAACATCACATAGACCCAAGGCTCTGTCTTAGAAAGCAGGCCATGCCCCTTTTCCTAAAACACATAACCTTCCTGGGAATGGAGAGACCAGAGGTCTCTGGATATCTTGGGAGATTTGCCACTTCCTCCAATCCTCTCCTCTAAAAAAAACCAACAAAACCCCAACCAGCTTATTTTCTGAAACTCTGCTTTCAAGAGCTGAGTTTGAAACCCCAAAATGCGTGATGCAGAACAGCTGACTTTATGTAAGGCTTGTTATTAGAAACAGCTCCTTGCTGCAATTCCATGAGATGCACCTCGTTCAGAGCACAGGCACACGCACCACACACGTACAGGCACAACAGCCTGGCTCACCACTGCACAGTTTGCTGCCTTGAAGTGCCTGGGGCAGATCCTGACTCAGAGATTCCTCCACTTTATTTTCCATGAGAGGAAGCAGGAGTTATTTTGCAGAGGGTCTGAACAGACTAGATGCCAGCTTCTTGCTGGTAAATACCACTTCCAACCTCACTTGCAGTCTCCAACAGATGTTTCTGCTTTTCAGACTAATGGAAATTTTATGGACCATTTTCTTCTCCTTCTCCTGTTTATTAGGAGGGAGCAACAGACCCAAAATGCCCTCAAAAACACAGTGGTCACCTCCTACAATGCTCTTTGGAGCAGTTGTCTCCCTGATCTGCTGGAGACAGAGGCAAACCACTCAGTTGTGGATAAAGTTCATCTGGAGAACTAGACATCATCTGCAACCAGACAGCAGCATAAAAGGTTTCATTTGTCTAACAGCTTTCCCTGGAGAAGCTCAAAATGCCTCCTGAAGGGTGAGTCAGTGGCTCCCAAGCTGAGTAGGAAGCTCAGGGGTACACACAAGGCAGGTTAAGAAGGCTTGGGAAGTGCAGCATTATTTTTATGCCTTTGTCTTCAGTTGGCATTCATTACAGCTGGAGAAACTGAGGCACGTGAAGTCATCTGCCAGGGGATTCACCGAATCAGGGCCCAGCTGGGACTGAACCCACGTGTACTGATGTGCTCATCATGAGACAGCACTTCCTCAGCGAGAGGAGCCAAAACACAGTGTGATGGGACAGAGTGGGGGGGGAAAACCTTTGCCAATGTAGACAAAGTATGGAATGAAAGGGTCTGATGTGCATCCTGAGAATCCACATTTTCCCTTGCCAGACTCTCATGTCTCTAGGCTCACCCAACTGTGTGCAAACACCCAGACAGCTCGAACAAACCCTGTGTGCTGTAATGCTCCCGAAGCAAAAACCCAAACAAAAGTGGGGGAATCCCATTGACTCACACCTGTTTTAATGATTGTTTTTTTTCAGGGCTTGGGACTTAGTGAATGAGAATATTATCCCATGGGGATTGAGAACACAATGGAAACAGGAAACTTCTGAAAAGCATTTCTGTGGAGATATTATCTCGCTGCTGTAGGACACAAGATTTACTTAATTGCAGCCAAGGAAGTTTTAGATTACGCTTTGCAATGTCTGCATGAATGTCTCAGCTATCGTGGGCAAGGCTCCTTGCATGGCTATTTCTTTTAAGATATGTGCCTTTCCCTGAACATGTTAACTGGAGAGGATTTGGTGATAATGCAGGTAGGGTTCAGAATACTTCAAAGCCTTAAATTAGATTCAGGGCATCACAACCCATGATAAAGAATATGAAATTGCTTTTTTAGCAGATGACATCCTGTTTTCTCTCAGTGAAACACAAGCCTCTATTCAATGTCTTGGAGAAGGTTGAGAGGCTAACAATCCTGTTTCTGATTCTTTTTGTGTGCATAAATATGACCAGGACAGAGGCAATGCCTCCAGGCATCTCCCCAGCAAAATCCCCTCTTAATTTTCCATGCCAATAGCCCCTAGAAGGATTCAAATCCATAAGAATCCAAATCTCTCTTCACTTAAATAAACTTATAACAGTAAGTCTCCAATCCTTTCATGTGACACACATCATGATTTTCAAAGATGGTCTAATTTCCCATTATCTATGCTTGATTAAGTCCACTTACTGAAAATGGCCATCTTTCTGAGTACTTCCTTTTCTGCAGGGTCCCTGGTACTTGAGCCTTAAACAGTACTTGAGCCTAATCACATTCCTTGCCCCTCCAAAAAAAAAAAAAAGCCAAACAAAAAAAAGGGGAGAAAGCCAAGTAGAATATTCAGTAGTTTTACACAGCCCTAGATGGGACCAATTTCACCCTAATCAGCATCTAAGAATCCAAGTTCCCTGTACTGCAGGGATGATGGAAATGGATTCACTGCAGCTTCATGTGCTGTGAGCCCAATTTTTACTCCTTACACTGCATATTCCTACTCCAGTTGTCTCCAGTGTTACTGAACCCCATGGCCAGGTCTCCAGCACCCCAAGCTGATTGGCATTTGATGGTTGAGATGACCATTTATGATTACTCAAGCTCCTCCAACCCCTTCTGTGCTGGAAAGACTGCAGCATCATTCACTCTGTTGTCAGTTCTACTGAAACTTGCTAAGTTTTTAATACATTTGGGACCCCCTCTGCCTTTCTCCCTTCATTGAACTGGGTTAGTGGGTCCAAACATATTGAGAGTACTGATGGACAGCAACAAGGCCATTAGAAATTGGTTTCATTTTAAAGGGAGAAGTCAGATCTTCTCCTCAGTTCTGCACTGGAACAGCAATGTGCTGTTTGCTGTTTCAACCCCACTTCTTCTTACTGCTGTGCAGCCCCAAGGAAATCAGATCCACAACACAGTTACTCTGTAAGGGCCTTGGCAAGTGACTGTGGCAAAAGGGCAACAATGAACACCCAGGCCTCTGTATAACAGGGGCTCTTCCAGTGGACCAGGTTGCTATTGGCCATACCTCCAGCAAAGCTGTGCTGAAAGGCATTCAAAGTGCTTTTCAGCATCAAAACTGTACATTAACTTGCCACAATAGAAGAACTGATTCTAACACTGAAAGATACCATCTCCAGTCTTTAGAGCCAAGACACACTGTTAACTGAATGACCCCAAACTAAGCAACCCAACTCCCTTGAATTTCTGTTCATTTGGGAAGGATGTAATGTTATCAAACCAGCAACGAGATGATGGGTTCAACAGCACAAATCCTGTGCACACACAGTTTGTTGTAACTGCATTCCATATACAGTGGGTCAACAGAGCACTAGCATAAGCTCCCAAAAATCTCCAAGGCAATCATTCCTTACCTCTAGACGTAACAATTCCAAACTCAGAACTCAACAAAGCGCGAGATCTTGACCGGCTGGAGAGTTGGGCACAGAGGAACCTCATGAGGTTCAACAAAGACAAGGGCAGAGTCCTGCAGCTGGGGAGGAACAACCCTCTGCACCAGCACAGGCTGGGGGTGACCTGCTGGAGAGCAGCTCCAGGAGAATGACCTGGGAGTGCTGGGTGATAATAAACTAAACATGAGCAGCAACGTGTCCTNCAAGGGGTGATGGGAAGAAGCTGGAACACAAAAAGTTCCATTTAAACACAAGGAAAATCTCTTTCAGTGCTGAGGTGAGGGAACCCTGGCCCAGGCTGCCCAGGGAGGGTGTGGAGGCTGCTGCTCTGGAGGTTTCCAACCCCACCTGGACATGTTCCTGTGTGACCTAATCTAGGTGGGACCTGCTTTGGGAGGGGCGTTGGACTACATGATTCTCTAAAGGTCCCTTCCAACCCCCACCACTCTGTGATTCTGTGAAGCTGTAAAAGCCAAAGTGAAGAGATGTTTGTGGGTTTTTTTTTTTTTTTGAGGAGGAAAGCAAAGCTTAGCATTTGTATCCAGTGAGTGCTTCTGGATCTATTATTACATCTGTTCCACCAGATTCCCCTGCAACAGTTCCTCTTATTTCCCCAGAACAATAAAATCTATGGACTGCATGCCAAGTGGCAAGTGTCCCATGACCTTCTCCAGCTACCAAGTTTGAAGCTACTGAGAGGTTTCAACAGCTACCATGAAATGATGCAACCAATTATTTCCATGTGCTAACTTTCAAGGTACCAAAAGAAGAACTGTCTATTCAAATAATGTAAGAAGAATAAATAAGGATTAATTTTTCAGCCTCATTACTTCTTTCCTGAAGCTGGAATCATGAGCTAAAGTCTTTCTACAGCTTATTCTGTAAACTTCTGGGCTTTTGAATGTAGCCCCACAACACAGTGAGGCTTTGATGTTCCCACAGAAGTCACTGAGACCTCAAAGCACTGGCAGTGTTATTCACCAGTGGCTATCCACACATTCAGCTGTGTCCAAAACAGCACCCTTCCAAGGAGCTGCAGCTCTGAGCTTCCTTTCAAAAGGTGGCATCACCAGACCCCAGCACTGCTGGTTCTGCTACTGAACAGATAAGTCTCCAAACGGTCTAAGGCATCGTCCAGTAAGTTGACTATTGCTGAAACTGACTTTCATTGGCACTGCAACTCAAGCCCCACATTCATTGTAAGCTGGTCCAGCTGTTGCCTGCTAACAACTCTAGTTGATCCCTTACCTCCTGACTTCACATCCTCCTTCCCTTCTCAGATACCACCAGCGTTTTGCAGTTAACCCAAAAAGATGAAGCCTAGTGCCTCCCAGCCTTCTGATGACTGCAGGGCTATATGGTGGCACAACAGCATGGGTGGAAACACAGAACTGGGATAAAGAGGGGAAGTGAAGATTTTACTTTTGGCAGCATCTTGCCTTTTTATCCACTTGAACTGCTCACAAAATACCACCTGAGTGACTGAAGTCACTGTCTGCTCTTTTCAAACTCAACCTTCTACAAAGTTAAGCAAACTAGAAAGGAGTTGGAATGGAGATGGAAGAAGCAAGTTCATTTTTCCAAGCCTCAAAATCAACAGAAATGTATTTTTCTTTTCACTCCAAGATTCAAAAAGGATCCTTTTCATGCAGTTAATCCATCCTTGTTGCTAGTACAAACAGATATGTCCCATGGGAAAGGCTGCCTTCAACTGGCATACACAGCCATTTCCATCATATATTGGGTTGGTTTAGTTTTGGGACCTTATTTTTAAACAAAACTAAATCAGAACTCCATGGGCATTCCTATGGTGACCTGGCTCATGACTGCATGTCTTCCCTCAAAATTCCCTGTGGCTTTAGGCCAGAAAGAAGACACAAAGCTCTTTCCCCTCACTGCTGACTACCATGGACCAAAAGTTGCTTATTGAGCAACAAGAAAGCCAATTCTCATTGTTTCAGAGGATAACAATCCTTTCAGTTCCTGCATCAACATCATAGAAGTTTGGTTTTCAACATGAGACTTTCTAGAACATTTAATTGTTGAAATATCTCAACACTGGAGTGTACAACATCAAATCTATTACTAATACAACCCTCATTTAGAGCTACAGTTAGAAATGGCCAGGAAAATACATCAGAGTAGTCGTTCATCTGCAAATCATATGCATTTTTCCATAACAAATGAAGCAATCTCTGCTCTCTCCCCTCTTTCCCTTCCAGCTTCCCCTGCCACAGCCCCCACAACCAACCTCGAGCAAGGAAGAACAAGCTGTAATGCAGAACAAAATGAAAATAAAATTGAAACCTGATAAGGCCACATTCTCTGGGAGAAGCCATGTGTGAGATATTTTTGCTTAATTATTTCAAGAAATGCATGGCCCCTTGGCTGTCACCAAGGCTGGCCCTGTCAGCCTCGTATCAGGAAGGACTATTATGAAGACAATCGCTACGGGCTTCAAGTATTTGAGACCCAGCTAATCAGCTCGTATTTCATATGCTTTTTACAACTTCTGCACCCAAATAGAGCTTTTACTGTTCTGTATCGAGCCTCTTTTCCTCTCTTCCAGGTGTTAGAGAGATGCCCAGCAGCAGTGATGTGACACAGTGTTGGTTTGCACGCTCGCACTTCCATTGCTACTGTCACTGGTTCAGAAACAACTTTTCCTAATGCTTTTCACTCTCACCAGGCCTGTAGAAAATGCAGTATGAAGTCTGATTGCAGATAAACAGTGATTGTAGATTGTGGCTAAAGAAATAACTCAGCAGGAGGGCATTCCAGTGCCTGGGTTTCAGCTGGTCATGCCTCACTGCCTTGTACATGTGGTTGAGAAGACAGGTGCTTTCAGCCCTAAATTGTACAGGATATTGAAAAAGCACCCATTGATGATATTAGAAAGAGAGCTGTTTGCTTTCCAAACAGATTACCTTTGAGCTGAGCCATGTTTTAATATCTAGAGGGAGAAGTGACATTATTCTTCCCTCCAGTTACACAGTGGGATACGTAACAGACATTGTTTCAGCAACCTGCTGCATGATTTTAACTTTGCTTCCATGATAGCTTCAGAGTTCTATGGAAGAGGCAAAGGGAGGTCTAGCTCCAACATGCCAGAACATCTTACTGTAGAGAAAGACTCCAATTAACTTTGTAAGTGCAATGGCAATAAGAAAAACTACCTCATCCCAAGTCAGAGCTCACTCACTAAGGAGCTTTAATGTTTCTATGTCAAGCAAATCAGAAAGGTGAAGGGTATGGGAAACCACGGCATTACTGCATACATTAGCAAACCAGACTATCATTGAGACTTTGACATTCATGCACCTGCAGTAAGAGCAATGAGCACTCACCTCTGGGTGATTCTGGCAAGCAGCATCGCTAAGCTGACCCTGGAAATCTGATGCTTGGGATTCAAAAGTCAAGTTAAATCATGGCTTGAAAGATCCATTCAGGAACATGCTTGTTCTGCAGAGGATCAAAAATCCTGCAGTAAGACAGAAAACCATGGGCTGGGAATGACTGATGAAACTAAAAATGCCTTAAAACAAGAAGTTTCCTTTCTAGCCACTGACCCACTACATGGCTGCAGAATCAGCCAAAGGAAGGGAACACAACGGGGTAGCTAGGGCAGAGCTCCCTCCATCCACACCAGCACACACAAAGTACAGCATGTAGAGTTCATCTCCAGAAGCAAGGGGATGTTATCACAGTAGTCTGAGCAGAGAGATGCCAGCACAGCTTTATCTATGGTACAAACCTCACAGGGATCTGTACTATTGCTCACCCACCCTAAACATTGCTGGTTACAACAAGCTTGTCCATAAATGTGCAGCCAGGTTTAGTCTGGTAACAGAGGAGGTTACATGACACCTTCTGCTTTTTATTTTCTTGGCTCTCATGGTGTCACTGTCATGATAACTGCTCAAACTCTTGGGGGTAAAGGAGCCAGCTGAAACCTAGTTTCTAGTATATACAGAAACAGGATAAACAAAGGCATGTTCAGCTCTTCTCATAAATAGGGAAAAAGCCACCATAAGAAATACTTGTTTGAACCTTATCCCATGGCAGAAAGTAATTTTCCCCACTTATAGTCACTGTAGACTTTATGAGCACTTGATACTTTAGAGGTAACTGGTTGCAGTGATGTCAAAGGTGGCACAGTTCATGAAACTGCCTTAAGATAGTGACAATATACCTTACTGCTGTGCCTTTTCCATGGTAAGGGATAGCACTACAGACTTGAATCTCTCTGAAGGGTGTGATAAAGTGATTTCTATTACCAAAAAATCATAGGATCACAGAATGGGGGAGGTTGGACGTGACCTCTAGAGATCATCTACTCCAACCTTCCTTTTAAAGCAGGTTCCTCTTGATCAGGAGGCACAGGAATGCATCCAGGTAGGTTTGGAAAACTCCAGAGAAGGAGACTTCATGTTTCTATCAATATAACAAAAGGGCACAACTGCTGCACTGGCAGAAGCAGTACCCTAACTCCCTGGTGTATTTGCTATGCTAAGGTAAGTACCAGCCCTGAGCAGTGCAATACAGGAACAAATCACTTTAGAGCAAATAAGAAGCTGCACAGAGTAACAGCAAAGATGAAACCTCACAAGTGAAAACTGAGAAACTAGAGGCTATCACAGAGATCTGACAGCACTTTTAGATAGATATTAGATATATAGAAATGTAAGAGCAGGACGAAGCTTCAGATGGCACAAAGATCCATCATAAGGAAAAGCAAAAGAAACCCAGAGCAGTGCTCTCTGCAAAAACTTGTTTTAGACAATCCATTTTGGGGAGGAAACATGCACTGGCAAAAGGCAATGGGGAAATCTGCAGTGTTTACAAACAGTATGTAAAGATGGAGCCTGTAACTGGAGTGCTACGGAATGTCCCTTGGGAAAAGGAGGGGGGGAAAATGAAGAAATTTGGTAATTAACTTCCTGGAATAATGCTTTTAAAATCTCTTTACAAGACCTAGATTATGCCTTGTACAATGTGAAAATAATGCCTCTGACAGTAAAAGGAATAGGAACACCAAACTCACTCTTCCTACAAAGCACTCCCTATGGCAGCTATGTAGCAGCTGCCTGTAGAGCTGCACGCACTTGAACAAAGCCAAACACAGCTGCCCTGGGTACAAATTGCATCCTGTGTCACGTTTTTAAACAAGACATTGGAAGAGGTTGCAGTTTGGTGGATGTATTTCATTTCCTTTGCACCTCAGTAGCAATACTGGTGTACAATACCAAACAACTGACACAAGAAATGAGTCTGATGCCTGTGGTTTGTAAAAATCATGTCCCTGGTTTAATGTATAGGTGGGCTATATTGCTCATCCAACTGGATTATGCAAAGATAATAAGTGGATCTTGTTGTTAAGTAAAGAACAAAAGCATCTATCAGCTAACAATCAAGTCAGGTAACCAATGCAGGAGGTTTCAGCAGCTCATTCAGCTCTGCCTAAGAGCATCCCCCCTGTAGGCAGAAGGTAAGACCTTGCAAGCTCATGTGCAGAAGGAACATCTTCCATTATATATTGCAAAGTTTGAGATGTCCCATAGTTGGTCTGTTTCCTTTCCAATATAAAGGCTAAAATTCTTATACACTGAAGCTACTGGTGTTATTCTGACTTCTAGGAGATGAGCAGGGATATATGATGGTTACCTGGGGGTTTTGGTTTAGAGACTTCTTCATCCTGTGAGCTGGGACTTTCAAACTTCTTAAATGACACAAATATGGATTTATTATTAGTGAAAAAGATCAATTATTAAGGAATACACTTGTGGGAAGGGAGTAGGATATCCATGTCCCCTGTACTTGACTCCAGCAGACTGCAGATGGTGCTTGGGACCAGAAAGGCCAATGGTGCTCAGAGGCCTTACTCCTACAGCCACCTTCTCATCTCTCTTCCAATGGCAAACAAATAAGAATTGTTGTCAGTTTTTCCTTGCTCTTGGAAGAGCCAGTGTAGTCCTGATCAGCCCAAAATAGGGTTGCTCCCTCTTCTTTTTTTACTTTTGTTTACTTACAAGGAACTTCTTCACAAGACAGGGCTTTTCTGCTACTATTTTACTGCTACATATACTTGCAGGGTCTGAAAACCACAGACTCACTCGACCCTCTGACACATTTTGTTTGGCTGGTTTTTTTTCTTTAATTAATCTTTAAGAATTCAAAACTAGCTCTGTTTTAAAAAAATATATCAGCCACATAATCAGGTGGGCTGGTTCTTGCCTTTCTGCTTCACAGCATTGTAGAAAGCAGCACTCAGTGTTCCAAAGGTGCTCTCCTGGCATTTGAGTCCCACGTATAGACCTCCATTGCTTTTCAGAGGAATTCTTAAAAAGAAAAATAATGCAGGCATTACAAGGTCATTAAACTGTATTGAGCCATTGCCTGATAGAAAGGATTACAGCTTTGGAGTTTCGCAAAAGACTGGTTTTGAACTCATAAGAATGAAGATCCATCCTCACTACACTTTGGATGCTGTCAGAAAGCACCAGTCCTGCTGCTGGCAGCCCCCACACCCTGCAATGGAGCCCACACACAGAAGGGACTGTTTGCAGTTTCCAGGAACATATCTACACATCCAGTATATGATTCCAGATCTTGTTTCTTACTTGCTACTCATTTTGGGGCAATATGAGCATTTATTTACCTTGCCTTTTGCCTTATCCAGAAAGCTTTTTACTACCTTCCACCGTTGATGCTGGGATTCTCTCATAAAGCCTCTGTCCACGTGTTATGACTGAACATAGACATCAAACTTAGCAGAGGGTAACTGAAATAATCAAGTAACTCTCTCATGAGGTGACTGAATACTGTTCGATGGCAGCGAAGCAGATGGATACTGGGAACCTAGGTTGTTGTTAAATTTAGGGCCTGAAGCAACTGCCCAGCCTCATTCAATAAGAGAGTTGCATATTGGGCAGGGGGAGCAGATGTTATGGAGAGAACTGGCATCCATGCCTGTTTGGTCACTTAATGAATCATCCACTACTGGACACCTGGGTAGAGACATTTCAATCTGATGAAACGATACATTAAAACCTCTGCTGAGAGGATTTCTGCATGCACTTCTTTGGAGAGTGTCTGAAAAATCTTCCCCCTTGAGCAGGGATGCCCCTCAAGGTTTCTCTCAGCTCCAGAGGGTAAGTGAATTAATTGCCTGATGTCTTTGATATGGGTAAGTAACATCATTATCTATAAAATAAGCTAGCTTTAAACTGTTAATTCATTTCATAAGTAGATGCTACAGTACTAATATTGGGTAGTAAGTGTTCCTTTAACTCACTGCCTACTAAAAAAGAAACCCCATATTCTTATCCTGATTGAAACTGTAGATGAAGTATAGTATTTCCAATTCCAGCCATGTCATTATTCTGTAAAAATGAAATTCTGTTTTGCTATACCCTCTGAGTTTGCCATCATCACCCTGAGGGCACAGGGAACAGTCACCTGAAATCACCTTCCCCACTAAGCAAGATGCAGGAGTTACCATTCCCAAAAGCCCAGCAACTCACTCTTCTTAAAAATCACTTGTTGGATGTGCAAGTTGTCTGCTGCTTCCTAATCTTAAGAGTATTTCTGGGAGTTTCAATACTTCCAATTCGTGAGTCCTATAGAGGAAAAAAACTAAACTTCAACAATCTCATATTTGATGGTAACACAGCTCAGATAATGCTCTCCACTCCCAAACTGACAAAGGTTAAACTGCTTAATGATCCCACGTTAACTTCTTCACAGAATCACAGAACTGTAGGGGTTGGAAAGGACCTCTAAAGATCATCCAGTCCAACCCTTCCCACATCTTGACCACGGCTCTCAGTCACTCTCTCTTTCTTTGCCTACAGAAAAGTTACCAGAAATCTTGATGCTGAGTCATATCTTGCCATTACTCATTCTTTACCACTTTACACCTGGACTACTGAAATATTTGTTTAAAACATTCCAGGAACTCTCCAGCTCACTTCGGTCCTCAAGGTCTGGAATGCTTTGGCCAGAAGCATCTCATTTTCCAGGAAATGGATGATATCATCCTATTATCTGTCAGCTGTGCTGCACTACCCATCATCCTGAGCTTCATAGCTCTCTGCTGATTTACTCTCTCATCCACCCACTGGACTCCAACATTAGCAGATGCAAGAAGTTACAACAGTTCAGATAAAACTCTGCCATTTTCAAGTATTTAGCTGAAGCCATCAAAAGATGCCCCTATAGATTCTCTTTGCTATCCTCAGAGCAGAAGAAGAAAGAGCACTGACCCACTGAAGGGCTCTGGAAAGGTTGTGGTCCCCCAGTGTGTTTGATTGATGGAGCAAATCCACCCACAGCAGAATTTCAATGAATTAATTGCAACACAAGCACAAACAATTGCATGAACAGCTGCTAGCCACAGTCACAGTTCTGCTGAGTGAAGTTCAGGCAAGGCTGGGGAGAAAAGTAATAATCTGAGGACTGTTTCTTCTCCTCAAAACTATTTAAGCCTAACTAAGAAAAGGAAACTCTTTCCCTACAAATCCTGCCTTGCCTGAATGCTCAGAAGACTGTGACTGCGACCACACAGCACCAAAGATGATTCAGTGCTTCTGCAGCAAGAGACCTGAGAGATGCAATGAAAATCCTGTGACACACTTAGCAGACCTCTCTTAGTGACTGTGCATTTTGCAAGCCTCATTTTTTCAGCTCACCATGGTGTGGACAGTGAGTAGCTAATACAAGCACCAAGCATTTTCCAGTAGGCAAACTCTCCGCAGGGCTGACGCATCTGAGAAGTTTCTGCCAAGAGGAGCTTTGTGAAGGCAAAACTCGCTTCTGAAAATCCAGGAGGGAGAAAGGCAACAGGAAACACACCAGCCAGAGTGGGAAATGGATTTCTAACTTCTTATCTCCCAGGGTTTTGGGAATAACTAACCAAACTGAGTTTGTGCATTGTAAGTTCAGGGCAAGCAGAACACAGTATTACTCACAACAGCAGCAGCATCTGCATCCTTCAAACACCCAAAATGACAGGGAATAGTGGGGAAGCCTGGCAAGTATTTATTTATTTATGGGGTATTTTTTTCTTTCCCCCTATAGAAATGTGTGCAGAGAAAAGCCTGCCCTTTGGTTAGGACAAGGAAGCACTGCGTGCTCAAGTAACAGAAGAGATGGTTTTAACTCTGGTTTTAGCAAGATCAGAGATTAATTAAATTAAAATAGAGCAAAATGTCACTGGAGTAATGAGAGAAAAAAAGTCACCATGCAACCCAATTGGGTCAATGGCACTGCTGCACCTACCCCACTGCCATTCTTCCAGAGTGGCTACACAGGACAGTAGGAAAGTGTTGGGAATGCCTTGGGGAAGGACAGGAATGGGATAACCCATTGAAAACTGCGAGCACACAGTGCTGAGGAGTACCGAGCTGCATCAGTCAGTAACACAGCCCTGACAGGCACCATGAGGAGCAGACAGCTCCAGTGCACAGCTACACATGGACACGTGATTACAAGAGTGTTCTTGACTGCCCAACAAACAACAAACAGCAGGCTATCACCATATTCCACACCACACCTAAGGCTCACGTTGGCACCACCGACCCAGCAGCTGTTTTAAGGAGAGCTTGTTTAAATAATTCTTCGTGGGTGTACCACAACCTTCAGTTTTGTTTCACCTCTTTGGAATAAATGCCTTATTTATTCTCCTACTGCCCACAGCTTATCTGGAAAGCCTCACTGGAAGCCAGCTGGTGAGACTGTGTGCAAAACAATAATGACTCCTATTCTGGATCAGCTTTTACAGTTCCACCCTAGAGGTCTTTCTCCTTTATCTCCAATTCTTTCTTACTTTTTTTCAACATCTGCGTAGCTCTCCTGAGGCTCCAGAAGTAAGCCCACACTACACATCCTGTTTCTCCATCCCCCCCAAGACATATTGTAATGAATACAGAAAACACATGCTCAAGTATAATTTGTTATCTCATGCAGAGCCATTAGCATCTGCTTCCTTCCCTAGATGGAGTCAAGTCAAGCTCATAGACAAGTTTTCCAGGTTCCACATAACCTATGTCTTCTTGCTCCTTCTCTCCCTCTCCTCACATTGGGGACTAGGACTATCCTTCCTCCTTATCTAGCTGAAGGGAAAAAAAAAAAAGAGCCAAACTTAAGAGGTCTCTTGAGATACTGATCTGCCTGTCCTACAATGCAAGGCAGCTTATTAGTCATTTGAACAACTCAAAAACCATATAAAACCAACTCTACTCGTTCCTCTCAGCACAAAAGCACCTTGTAGTTCCTAGTAATAAAACAGTAACAGCATTGAAAGGACAGTTTGGAAGCTCTTCATCCTGTCTCAGCTGAGGAATGGAGGGATAGTCTGGAGTTCTCAGAGCTTATACCAGACACTACAGGCATGAGGAACTGAGGAAGGGATGGAAATCACCTACTCTGCAAACTCAAGGAAACCAAACTTTGACACCCTGGTCAAAATGCTTCCTGTCCTCTTTTTCAGACAGAAGCTATAAAAACTGTTAATCTCTTCCAGTTTCATCTAGAACAGCTGGCTCTTTCAAACAGGCAGTACTGGCTCAATGTTTTCAGCTCCTGAGGTCATTAGATCAAGATGGTAGCTGATGAGGATGATAATGTAAGAGTTTCCAAAGCTGGGCTGTGCTTTGGCTCTTGGTTTTATTCCCAACATAGAAAAAGCCTTTTGAATACGGAAAAGCTCCTGGTGAAATCAGAGTGGCTGTTAATATCTTGCTTCTCTCCCATCTCAGACCCAAGTCAGACACCCACCAATGCCAGTGGGAAGACCCACTGACTTCACCAGGCTTTGGCATAAAGCTTCAGTACAGGAGTTGATGGGGATGAAGTTTTGGAAGTTTTAGAAACATGGAGGTAGCTGATAGATCCCAGAATATGACAAGGGACTTACAGCTTTTGTGTACAAATGCCATTTGCCTGCTTACTGCATCATTTTCTGCTCAGAAGTCTTTTAAACATGCCCTTTAATTCAGTTATAACAAAAAGAGTGCAAAGATGCAAAGCTGTCTGAAGTAAACTCAAGCAGGGTTCAATCCGTTAACCACAGTGTCTATAGTCAAAAAAAGTGTTAGAAACCCTCAATAAGAAATGGTGAGGAGAAAATCTTTAGGATTCAAGCAACTGTTGTAAATACACATCCCTGAGTTACAGGAGCTGGAAGGCAGAATTCAGAATGAAAACATTCCTATTAAAGCAGACTGCTCATTAAGAGCAGGCTTCATTATAGAGATTATACCTCTTTAAAGACTCTCTAATGGGCATGCACATTTTCATCCCCATGCACAGACTAGAAAGCTACAGTAAGATACTTGCAGCCTGAACTCATTCATTTCTTTTCCTTCCTGATCCTAATGGCCATTACACATTCCGTCTGTTTAGTCTATAAAATGAAGGATCAGCCTTTGCAGGAGAGCCATGAGAAAGGAAAAGCCATAGCAGGACCAAATGACATCGTGCCCCGTATGGGCAAGGGCCATGTGAGTGCCTGCCAGCAGCAGCCCAACACTGATTCCCAGGCCTTCAATGAGGCTCCTCGTTCTACTTGGCAGCACCAGAGCTGCAAAAGCAACTCGCTCCAGAAATGCCAAAAGTGACCTTGGCTAAGGATTATCTGCAAAATCTCCCTCACTCCTTGTATTTTTAACAAAATCCCTATTTTCAATAGTAGAAATGTCAGGTTTTTGGGCCAGATAAACAAGCTCTAGAGACTGAGTGTTGAGTTTCACAGATGCAGACTGCTATATAATTAGGGACAAGTACAGAAATGACTTGTCAGACTTTAAGCCTTGAGAAACAAACTCTAATGTTGATGTAAGAAAAAAGGTACTTCAAGCCATAGACTCATATTACTCCCATTATTTGTCTGTTGACACCTGTTATTTTGAGAGCCAACTGTAATATAAAGCAAACTTATCATGTATGATGTTCTCTGTTACTAAAAATGCCTTTTAAAAACAGTTAATCCAGTGTACAGAAACTTGATTTTCTAATATAACTCGACAGCTTCAACTCAGAGAGGTTTTTATTCAGGGCAACTACCCTGATGTTGAAAACTAGGTCTCAGCCTTCTCTAACTCACATCCAAAACCATGTAAACATCTTCTATACACACGTTAGGTTGCTCTTTAAAACTTCTCTTTCAAGACAAGACAACCAATCAAAAGGGATAAAAAGAAAGACTTGCCACATTGTCCTGAACTGTATTAGCTGAAGAAAAACTGTTATCAGCTACAGCTCATCAGAAAGAGTTACGGAGAACAGAGTTTGAGTAACCTGCACAACCCATAACAAGTCAGGTAGCCTGTCCTGTGTGATGGCAGCACACAAACTCTAGCACTGAAGTCAGCAGCTTGGTATCTCAGTTAACCAGGGAAAGATTGTTTAGTTAAAAATTGTATCTTGTCCAACTAAAACAACAATGTGCCTATTGTTTTGTTCTGTACCAAGTCACTCCTCCAAAAGTGAGCACAGCCCGACCTACTCCTTAATCTCATCTCTAGCTTAATGATTGCTCAACAAGTAGGACTCAGCTTGAAATACTGCTACGTTTTTAACCATCTAGAGCCCTCCCATTATCCTACAGAAGGTGAAAAAGGCAGAAGCAGCTTTTCATTTCTAGCCTTCAAGAGCAAGAGTTTGCTTTCGGGTGGGAAGAGTGAAGAAGAACGCAGGGCTTGAATGCAGGACAGGCTGTGCACACGCAGTCCCTGCACCAGGATGCAGTTTCCCTCCACACACGCTGACAGGTGCAGTGTCTTTGCTCTACAACTTCCCTTGGGTTGCATAGCAAGAAGTTCTGACAGCTGAGTGTAGGCCATGGAGCCTTTCTGGAGCAAGAACACATATCTATGATTTATGCCAAATTCAGAATGCTTGCAAATCTGACAGCAACTTAAATGTTAACTTTTGACAGGGACAACCATAGCTTGGCATAAAAACACCAGTGATGCAATCAATGAGAGCTTTGTTCATGCAGATGGATCTAGTCTATGTTCCCAATGCAGCTATAAATCCACTGCTCTTATTTTCAGCACCACACACCTTTCCTACATCATGCTGAGAACAGAACACAATCATATTGCTCCTGAAACACATGCAGCATAGGCCTGACAACAGACACATTTTCATCTTTATATCTGTTGGAGACTTTTGTTCTTCTGAGTTATGCTGTCTTGAAGAATAAAGCCTTTCTTCTGAGTGTATAAAAATCACCATTCAACACACTGTCAAAAATGAAGACTGAATGGGTGAACTCTTGCTTAGGACATAATCAGATATTTTTTAAAGGCACAGGGAAATAAGTCATCACATTCAGCCAGTTCCTCCTGTCACCTCCACAGAGAGTAAAGCAGATTCCTGCTGGCATTTTTGCTTTTTTTTTCAACTAGCCAACAATAATTTTTTTCATTGTATGGTAGAGGTGATTACTACTACAGCTCCCAAGGGCTCTGATCACACAGCACAACCCCAACCCCAAGAATGAGTAATGGTCTCATCTTCCATCTGTGATATGGCGCAAGAGCCAAGGGCAAGGCACTGAAACTCATGGTCCAAGTACTCTGGTGTCAGTTTTGCCTTCTGCTCTTGTCAAAGCCCCACTGTTGAAAGCCTCCAAATAGAACTTCATAAAAGCAGCTTTTCAAGGTTCAATAGAAATTCAAATGAACTTCTTTCTTTTGTGATGGATTTCTTAGTCATCTTTTCCAAGGGAGGGGAGAGGAACTATAATCAGAAAAGGGAGTTATTCCTATTCTAAAAGACTAGTGATCTGCAATAGTCATCCTTTATCTTGTCATCTTCCTGACCACAGTATTGTGAAACGCCCACAACAAGCAGAAACAGCAAACAAACATCAATGAAACTCTGTGCTCTTTATATCATTATGTCCTGCTACGAGGAGTGAGGGAAACCATAGTATCTTTTGACCCTGCCTTTATTATTCACACCATGCCTTCTAGATGCAACAGTGCACAAAACATTAAGCAGAACCAAGTAATTCCTGGTAGCTTAGGAAAAAGTATTCATTGTAAGGCAGAAAACTTTCATTTCAGTGTGGCCTTGTTGACTGAGCTGAGAAAACTGGAAAGAATCTGCCAAAAGACCACTGCTGATCTATGGTGGGAGGAACATTACATGGGGCATCAAACAGTCCTGCTCCTTGCTCCCATAAACTTCTTCCCTGGGGTACATCACAGCCCCAAGACCAGAAAGTGGGATGCATAAGGGAAGGTTGTTCTGAGTACCATGCCAATAGACGCTCAGCTCAGGTGAAGCCACAACCTCCAAAATTGATTGGTGCCCCTCTGAAACAAGTGATCATAGAATGGTAGGGTTGGAAGGGACCTTTAGAGATCATCTGGTCCAACCCCCCTGCAGAAGCAGGTTCACCTAGGTCAGGTTACATAGGAACATGTCCAGGCGGGTCTTGAAGACCTCCAAGGAAGGAGACTCGACAACCCCTATGGGCAGCCTGTGCCAGGGCTCCATCACCCTCACAGTAAAATAGTTTTTTCCTATGTTTAAGTGGAACTTTTTGTATTCCAGCTTCATCCTATTACCCCTTGTCCTGTTGCTAGCTACAATAGAAAAAAAGAGATGCCCCAACCTCTTGACACCCACCATTTAGAACAGGTTGTTACCTTCACAGCTTTTCTTCTCTTCCCTTTATATTGTGTGGGAATCTGCCTATGTGGCAGCTGGCTATCATCACACCAGGTACTGGACAAATATAGTGCTTTCTTGTGAAAGTCTTATAAAAATACTTAAAAGCAAAGCCCCGTCCTTTTCTTAGTAACAGAACGCAAGGCCAATTTGAATTTCTAGGCTGCACATTTCCTTTCCCTCTAAAAGAAAGAGTATTTAGATGCAAGGGTGTCAAACGATATGAATCATCTTTAAAGTATTCGGTTTAATTAGACAAGGATAAAGAGCTTTAAACAATGTCACTGAAATCTAAGTCTCTGTATTAACCTCTGTCATAAAGCAGAAGAGAGAAATCAGTAAAAGTGAAAAAGTGATGGTTTAGCTAAGCTTATTTGTTACAGCCACTGCTCTTGAACAAAGTGATTTTTATGGCCATGAACCTCTGTAAGAGCAGAAGTCAAGGTCACGATAGCAATACATCATTCTAGGGGAAGAACTGTACTGTAACCTCAACATCTGTGCACTGCAGGAATAAAGGGCAGCTCTGACTAGCTACTCGGAGAACAACTACTACATAAAAAACCATCATCTATGGTATGTTCTGGTAAGACAGATGAGTCAAGGGAACTTCACTGAGCATCAGCTCATCTCCCGTCTTTACAAGAATTCACACTGCACACAGATCAATGGCAAGGACTTCACTTTCACTTTATACTAAAAGCTTAAGTTTTTTAATAGCATACAAACCAGGTATTTGGGATTTCAATTGAAAGTATTTGCTGATGCTGTAATATATTCAGGGAAAAAAGGTGGGAGAGGACACGGATGAGGACAGAAACCATGAGAGATGAGGCTTCTAAAACAAGCTGTGCATTTTCTTCTGCTCAGACAGAAAAAAGACAGCACTTCAATGTTACCTCAAGTCAAGATCTCATTGAAGCATAAAGCTGTACAGACTGCTTCCTCCAGCACCAGCTCTGAGCATGGCTCTTATGCAAAGCAAAATTTTATGGGTGAGCAATTAGAGCAACCTCCAAGGTTTCTGCCTACAGTTTCTGCCTACTGCTTGGAGCACTTGATGTTTTCTTGACCTAGCAGGTAGGGAAAAAAAAACCAAAACAAAACAACCAAACACACCAAACAAACGTTCATATGCTTTTAATGTTCTTCTCTGGCTAAGTGGCACTGCTTCTTCATTACTTCACAAGCAAGAAAATCCTCCAAAGGTTTGGTTTTATAGTGCCTTGTCAGAATCAAACAGCTTCAGTAAAGAACTGGTGGGTCTATACCATGCAAATGCTGCAAAGGTTAGAAATGACCTTTAGAGATCATCTAGTCCACCTCCCCTGCTAAAGCAGGTCCACCTAGATCAGGTCACACAGGAACATGACCAGGTGGGTTTTGAAGACCTCCAGAGAAGGAGCCTCCACACCCTTGCTGGGCAGCCTGTGCCAGCAAAAACAATATGGGCAGTGGGAGCCACAAACTCTTTATGGCTGACTTGAAAAGGAAGTCCAATGGTATCATTTACTAACCCCCTAATTATACAAGAAAATGGTATCATTGGCACGATAAAAGACTGTACAGAGGGGTTGTAACATTCATTACTTCCAAGCTGAAATAAGAAAGACTCAACCTGGAAACAAAAGCTTCAGCTCCTCTGCAGGGTAAATACAGATTTGTCATTCTGCCAACTTGAAAGGTGCATTCAAATGTCCTTCTTGAAGACTTTTATCCAGTTATCCGGATAGATTACTTGGCTCAAGTAGATGGAAGTCTCAATTTCCTTTCTGGTTTCCCATGATCCAGTAAAGAACTGGTACCTGTCCACACGAAGCTCAATCTTCCTCTAATACTTCTACCTGTCTATTGAGAGTCACATCACCTCTTGATATTTAGAACAGTATTCTTGTCTGTACAATAGCAGCGTCCACAGCAGAGAAGCCTGGGGGAATACAGCATGGCACTTCTGCTAGAGCAAAGATCTCTTCCTACATGCTGGTGAGGTAGAGTTTCTGACTCTGAGCCACGGGCAAAGAGTCTTTGTAGTGCAAAGTACAAAGTATGATACAGTCCAGATGTAGCTCATAACAATGACAACCAAACTCTCCCTGGAGGGATAGTTTTGCATGGCATAATTTACTACAAGTGAAAACTATGCAAGCCAAGAGAAAGATATAATCTAATTATTTCTGGTTTCTCTGGACTGAAGGTGAGAGGAAAATTTAAAAGCAAATAACACTGTGTTGCTCAACATGGAATGCTGCAATATATATAAAAGGAAAATTAAAGCCCAGGAAAAAAAACCATGTAGATTTTCAATAGATATGGCCCTAACATATTGTAATATCTCTGACAAGCCAAGAATGTCAGATTTCTAAGCACAATATGAATCACATTAGAATCAAGAACAGCTGAGCCTGCAGAACAGATTTTATAAGTATTTATGAAGCACAGGAAATGCTCAAAGCCAGATAGTTCAGCTGGATATAGCACTGTAACTAGTAAGTGTTACAATACATGTATCTGATAAAAAGCCACTTTGTTGACAAGACAACCACAAATGAACAATGTAGGAGATAAGACATTGAACATCTGGGCAAAATGCGGGGGCCAATAAAAACGCCCTTTAAGACAATCGGTCTGTTCTCATTAAAAGCTGTTTTCTTACTAAGGCAGAAGGGAAGACAATGAATTGTGAAAGCAATTCATGTTCAGCAAAGTTTTTCTTTGTTCATAATGGTAGACTTCAAAAATTTCGGTGCAATGTCTGGAGAGGAAAAATAATCAGTGTTGTACCCAGGCTTGGGAAGAAGAAAACACAAACCACAATTAGCAGCTGAGATTATCTGAAGCTATTTAGCAGATAAGATAGAAATTGCCCATATCTGGATCATCTTTCAAAGAAGCCTTATCTGGAATCATTTAAAGCGTTTTCTAATATTAGTTGATAACAACTGATGAAACCCTTGAAGAAAGCTACTTAATTGATTGGGAGATGAACAAGCCAAAAGCAGAGTTACAGCACATCACTCTAGTAATGCTGATTTGTCACTGTAAGATTTTGTTGTGGCCTTAGTCAGTTTGATCCTCTAAAAAGAAGTAACTGGTTGCACACAGAAAGAAGTTTGCTAAGTGTTTTTGAGTCTTAAAACACCGCCACAAGATGGATCAGTGAGCTGGGAAGAAACACTGGAACTGAAGTACACAAAAGTGCAGGGTTAGGTGTTTTGGTTTTATAAAAAAGAAATGCATTGATTCTTTAGCCAAGCAAGCAGATTACAATAAAATGAAAACAAAGCATACAGGAGTTCTGAGCGGTATTACTACTACCACATAGGCTTTTTCACTTAAGAGTAACAGATCAATAGCAAACAGCTGCAGTGCAGCAAAGGTGTGATCTTTCCCCCCAGCCACTGCTGCCACCTTAACCATCATCCCGAGCCTCCTCATCCTCACCTTTCCTCTTCAATTCACTCTGGCTTTGTAGGGGGAGGAAATGGTGCACAAGAGACTGACATGATAAGAAACTAATATCCCTGAGACAGGCAAAAGACTGAGAGAACAGCAATGAGACTGACACACTACATCCTAACATCCCAAAGCTGCGGTGATAGCATGTTCCTCTGATGGAAAAACAGGAGGTGTAAACTGTCAGACATGTCAAAATGACAAGAGTAAATACATTTCAGACAATATCCTACCTCCCCATCTCAATCTTGCTCTACATACATCAACAAATACTTGATTTGTATCTCCTTTCACAGCATCTCATTTTAATAACCACAAAATCTTAGCTCCATGCTCCTGGGTGTCAGCTCAGCTGCCCACCCTACTTACACACTCAACATATGTGAGTAAATACCTATGCATTCTGTTTTGATTCAGTCTAAATATCCTTTCATATGCTTCAGCCTGATTCCTTTCTTGTTTCAGGTGCCTGCAGAGATCATTCCTTGGAGGGTCTAAGTATTGATGGGCACTTGATTTGGGACTGGTAAAAAAATACCACTGCTATAGGATGCCTGAAATTCCACCATTCAATCCACTTGCCAGGGCACTTTCCTTCAGGGCAAGGAAGGTCTCATTCCCTGCCATCCTGCGTGACCTGCTGCGGAGGTGGTGAAGAGGAAAAGAAAGTCAGCATGGATATCAAAGATGAGAGCTGTAAGTAGGCAAGTGCCCATAAATACAAACACCACCAGAGCTCATAATAAGGTGCTCTGAGAATCAGAAAAGGTCTGAATTACTTTTTCCAGGTAAATTATGGGTAAGTAAGGACATTAGAAACTCCACAAGCATCAGATGTTTGTTCACACATGCAAGAGACATAAGGGTGAGCTCCATCCAGCTGGGTACCTCTTTCAGGTCAACCTTTCCAGGGTCAGCCTCGGAGATTGTGTAACAGTTTTGTTATGCTTTCTCTCTCTGGCACAATTTTACAAACCTGTAATCACACCACTAAAAGGTGGGGGCCTGAGTGCAAATCCCCATCCTTAATTGCTCTGGCTGGTTCAGAGTGGGAACTTGAATTCAAGTCTTCCACTCATCAGGAGGGTGCCTGAATCATCAGAAAACAGTGATTTTTTCTGACTCACTAACCATTAAGTAGCTCACACAAAGCAGAAAAGGAGCAGACTCAAATACTCAGGCAGATTATTTTATATTAAGGACATTCAAACTTCTGAGCCCAACAACCCACATGCCAAACATTTCTGTAAGATCAAAAGCCACATTTTCTGCTCTCTCTCACACAATCCCACATCTCAACTTCATCCTCCTACCAAATATCCCAGTGAGTTTATTCTCATAAATATGTTAGTTTTTCCTTCCTAACAGCCAAAAAAAAAAATAAAAATCCATGATGAGATAAGCAATAGCCAGAATATTTAGGGATGGATCTCAAGTTGAGCCACTTGAGGTAGGCACAGCTTGGAAGTCACACTCCAATAACCCATGTCCTGCAGCTGGGCACTCTCTGAGGTTTAAAAATCAAGCACAAGCACAATCTAAATTTCTATTATTCCATGCAAATGCTATACTCAGGTAGCAAGAGGTGAGAACCTAAAAATCACACAGAACTGGATTGTAGCTAAACAGGACACAGACATGTCACTTTTCCCAGCCTCACTTTAGGTTCAGACACATCAGTGACAAGGGCAGCTGTAACTGTTTCAGCCAGCAAGATGCTATTCAAAATTCACAACCTGGTGTTTTAAACACATGGTGAATTCAAGCTGGTTACAAACAAGCATTCATTCAGCAGAGAAGAACGTGCTGTTATACTGGCATATCTAAAATTGAATCTGCAATGGCTTTAAAATTAATAAGGCCTTTACAAATTAACTGAGTTTATACTGCCTTGCAGATCTACTTCAAACAACCTGCTGTATTAGAGAATAAGGTGAAGTAATCTCAAGACAGGAAATGCACAATCCAACTGAAATGTCTCTCAGCAACTCAGGACTAGATAGTAAAGCATTTAAGCAACTCTGTCAAAATAGGTCGTGTTTTTAAGGGGAAGAAGAATAATTGTCTATTGGTTGCTTATAAATTTGGTCCCAATTATAGAATCTCTCTTAGCACTCCTTCACAAAGCTTTTTGCAAATGCTTTCCAAAAATACTTTCCTCATTAGGCCATAAAGCAGGGAGCAGGACCGCAAGCTGCCCATCCAAATCAATTATTTGCTCTTTCACACCAGATTAAATGTTGAGTAATCGCCACATTCAGTGGAGTTACAATGGTGTAAATCAGAAATAAGGACAGAATTTGGTACAGTTCTTCCATTAACTCTTGGTACTTGTGAAAGAACAAGAGGAGATGACCTACTGATATATTTGGAGAGTAGTAAGACTGCAAATCTTGTTGCCAAGTCAGAACCAAAGAGTTATGGCCAATTCTGTGGTCTTCAACAAAGAATATATGCTCTTTGCTGTACATCGGTTGTTTACAGACTTGAATTTTCTCTTAAAGCCATCTACCCTTGTAGAACCTCATAATTAGAATCACAGAATAACATGAAAAATCTCCCAGAATCACTGCCTATAGGCTTGCCTTTCGTTCCCCTTTCCCAGACATTTTAGGAACACTTTGTGGATGTCAAGGGGTCTGCAAAACACTGCAACACATCAAGTCAAAGTCTGGGATATAATATTCACTGCCTCAAACAGACTTGCTGTAAGACTACCCAAACTCCACTGTACAGAAAAACCTGCTGAGTTTGGAGAAAGCATAGCAATGCTTTCAGACACTTTTCAAGCACCCTCTGTAGATGTGTCAAACATCCTTTTTGCAAACACAAAGACAAGCTTCAACAGCATTCAAAACTTACCTGGAACCTCACAAACAGCAGCCAGCAGCAGTGGAGATCCCAGATGTGAAGGAAACAGCTGGAGTTCCGATTTCTTCACCAGACAGCTGGAGATTTCCCAATAAAAGTCAATGCAGCTTTCCATCCCAACTTTTTGCTGTTCCAGCTGCACGGTGTGGATCCCTGGGGAATGCACTGGCTGAGGAATTCCTGGTAGCATGGTTTCGTAAAGCAATGTAGGTGTATCTGGTTTGTTTCTTACTGTCATAGGATTAAATCACATTAGCCTTACTTATGGCTAATAACATAAGAAGTAGAATCATACAACAGACATTCAATATGCCAGAGATATAGGAAAAGAACAAACTTTAGCCTTTCAATAATATTCAGTTTTAAGGAACAGCATAAAACTTTTGAAGTGGTGGTAGCCTCAACCAAAGCAGAAGGGTGAGATTACAGCAAAAAGAATGTAAATGCTTCAGTCCAGGCTGTTTGGGAAAGACATGGCAGAGCCTGTTCTTTGTTCATTTGCATTGGTTTCAAAAGGTACAAAAGTTTTGTGTACACTATGGTAAGAAAAAAGTGTTTTGCCATATAAAAGACATATGCTTCCTTATCACATGCTTACCAGTACAGGGAAAGACTCTACTTCTAACCACGTCATTTGTCAACAGCTTGTAAATCAGGTTCTTTTAAGTAGTAATGTTAGTCATTAATTGTTTTAAACTTAACAAGTGAACACTCCAACAGGAAATATGATACATAAACAGGAACAAAGTCTTTAACACAGTATTTAGTAAATATACCAGTCAAAGTCTAGCCAGGCTGGCAGTAACCATCATGGACAGTTCTAAACACAACTGTTGGTTATACAGTGTACGTATTCCCAGGGATGTTCATGTAATTTGCTATTGAGCAAGGGAAAACATTATTTTTTTCTTCCCCCTCCTAGCCTTTAGCAGTAACAACTTTAAACCTGGGCTCCTTCCTCTCCAAATTTTTAGTGTCCAAAACCTTACTGTAAACTTTTGGTTGTTCTTTATCCTTGTGACAGAAACCAAATGCTTCCAGTTCACATTTGTGTGCAAGGAATATTCATATACATCCCCCTCATTCAACTTCTAATAATAGTAAATGGACACTAAACAGAATCAGTTGCAAAATATGACATCTATTTGGTCCATTTTTGTATCTTAGTCAGTACATGAACTTGAGGAGGAAAGGAGAATCTTTCAGAGAACCCTGAAGTGGCTGCACTGGAATCTGAGCAGGAAAAACCCAACTACTCAGAGCAAAAGACGAGTTTATTCCCTCCTTGTGCAGCTCAGCTCTAGGGAGAGTTTTATGCTCATATTTAACTGATAAAAAAAACTTCAACATGTTACAATTCATGAGACCTCTGACCTCCTATTTGCAGGGGGAAATCAGAGTACCAAACACATTACCAGAACCCACAAGCACCGCAGAAGGGAGAAGGAGCAGAAAAGACAGACAAAATATTGAGAGAAAACGTGTCAAGTGGTATTATGTTATTGAAACGTTACAATTAGAAATAAACAGAACATAAACAAAACAACTTTTAACCAGGTTTAACTTGTTTTTTTTTTCTCTCCTTCTTCATTGTTTTAAATTCAAATTGACCCAAAGCAAAAACTCACATTGCAAATGAAGAACAAAATACATGATGATATTGGTAACACAGCGTTGCATGGAAGCCAAGACTTGTGGGCAGGTTGCAAGTTATTCTTGTCACAATGTCACTGGGAGCTCTTGACAGATTTAACCGAGGAAGTTAGGATCCAATTGTTTTTTTGTCACCTAGCCCAGGTCCACCCTGGTAAAAGCTACGTGTTCTCTTTTGCCTCTGGGTATTTATCTGATGAGTTTGTCCAGATGTGTTCTTCTACAGTTGCCAAGTAGAGCTGGAAAATGGCATTTTCCACGCTACCTCGAGGAAGCCAGAGTTGTTCCAAGCATGAATGAGAATGACTTGAACAAAAAAACAAACCCCCCCCAAAAAAAACCAAAACAAAAAACAAACCACTCAAAGAGTTTTTCAAACTAACAAGTATTGTCTATAATGTAAATAGTTTAGAAATATGGTAATTAAATAATCTAAAAAACACTCTTACTCTGCTGTACATTTATAAACATAAATATTTACAAAAAACGTTCTGCTTTGTTTTAAAGGATGAGGTTTGCAGTTTGTTTATGATCAAAGTCTTTTACTCCTATTGATTCTTTGGTGTATTTGCCAATTTTTTAAGGTTTAAAAGTGTTCACCTGTGAATTTTAAGGTAATGGAACTAGGCTACATAGTCTATATTATGCACTTCTCCTTCCACATTCTAGTCTGAATGAAAAACAAAGTTCAGTTTGTTCTTCAAAGTATTTGTGCACAATATTTAAAACAATAAAAAAAAAAGGACCAGATTCCCCATTATTGAAATGTGGATGGGATTATCAGTGAATAGTCATAGTTCACCTGTACTCCAGCACATGTATGTAACTTAAGGAACAGGAGCAAGTTCTGAGATACACATGTGCCCTGGTGCTTTGCAGAATGAAGGTCAGAGAAACCAGCTACAAGAGATGGCTTAGCACTGTGAGAAAAGACGAGGGCTTCCCTCCACCTTGGGGAAGGGGGAAAGGATAGGATGAAAGTTAATTTAAAAGAAAGGCTTTTTACTGGCCTGAAATGTATGTGTGTTCCCTTTAGATGTCAGTTACTTAAAAGAAATAACCAAAAAACAAACCTCAAACAATAAATAATGGAATTACACATTTCTTCATTAAATAGCATTCTTGTTACCAACAATGTCTTCCATAATTTTCTTCAGTCACAGCAACAGACAGAACAAATAATTTGCCTTAATATAGATTGCAACTAAAATATACTCTAGATAACCTTAGAAAATATTACTGTAAAAATTCAGTGGGGGAAGAACATTGGGTTTAGACCAACTTACAAATGTAATGAACAACACTAAGTGTGTTTCTAAAAAAAAATGAAAGCAATTTCAAGGTTCTGATCTCATGTCAGGAAACTGAGGATTCATGCTTCAAACCTGCCAGCCAATTCTTAATGTCTGCCCTGTCTGAGCATTGGCAATCTTAAAGATCACAATGGCTCAACTTTCTTGCTTGAACAGGAGCTGACACACACGCACACACCAGCCATGCTCTCAGGTTGTCCCTGTTAAGGTGCCACCACCATTACATACAACCTGGAGGAAGCACTATAAAGCTGTGCTGCCTGGAGGTGACCACCACACGCACTGCTTGGGGTTTAAGGGTGGACATACTTGCTCAATCATGCTGCTGAAACATGAACTACTTTTGGTCACTGCTCAAAGCAGGCTGGACTTGAACTAATACAAGGTGGAGATAAAAAGGTTCAGCATCCCATTACCAAGCCTCTGAGCCATGAATCTCCAAAATCACTTATTGTTTGGAAACCTGATGCAATGCCAGGCACAATAGGGAGAGATAATCCTCCTTTATGAAACAGTTCTGGTGATCCATTAGCAGTGATGAGGTTTGTACTCAAGGAACTGCAGTCCAGTGTCATATGAAGTGAACTTGCACAGTTGAATACTATGAGTCTACCTGCTTCACCGTGCCTTTTGTGTTTTTAATGCTAAACATTTTGAAAGTGATGAGTATTAAAAGCCACCACTGTTCCTTTCATCTCCCACTTCCATTGGTGTAATTGGTACAAAACCACTCCTGATATTAGAGAGGCTCTTTCAGAGCCATTCAAATGGCAAAACAAAAGTAGAGGACACTGGCCAGAACCTTACAGTGACTCCGAAATCCCTTGAAAAACAAGAGTGAAACAACCTCACATTTTTGGCCCCTTCTTTTTTTGACAGCAAGAATTTCTTTTTTTTTTATGATCAGAAACAAAATTCTTTAACAGATCTTTTCAATAGCTGGTGTGAAAAACACATCCAGTAGACAAATTTCAGTACTCCTTTCAGTTGTTGCTTTCAGATTGACTGCAAAATCCACACTCGCAATACAAGTAATGCTTTTGTTAGTGCACACATAAAAATGCACCTTAAGCATTTCTGTGCACTTTGCACTCTCTAACCTGAAACAAACCAAAATCTAGAGCAATCAAAAAAAACCAATCTATCATTGCATTTCAAACAGAAAGGTTTGGCCAATTTCTTTGAAGGGGACACGATTTGGCTGCGAACCCGTAGATGACGTTTTGACTGAAAGTGAAGCAGCAGGTTATACATTCATGAAATCGAGGGAGTCATAAGGAACAGCAACTGCCCACATCACTTTGGTGATGTCACAACACCACTACAGCGAGGCAGCAGTTGCTGTTCACACAAATAATGCACTGAGACTAAATGAGGAATAGTTGAGAGGGAGGGAATCACACATAAAGGGAAAATACATCAGAAAGATTATTGCACAGGAGGCACTGTATGAGAAAACAGAATACATTGGCTTAAAAAAAAAAATCTCAATTTGTTTACTCTTAAGTTAATGTAAAAAATAGAGAGGCTATGCCTCTTTGTAGTGTACTGTTGCACTGTTAAAAATAGACTTACAAACAGCCACCCATTTAACAGGGAATGTCAGGAAAGAAGAGGGCCTGAATTTTATGGGCATCTCAACTACAGTAATTAAGAAAAGAATAATAATAAAAGGAGCCAATGTGTAGACTCTCAAATTAAATAGGGTAACTGCATTGTTTCACTTCCAAATTATATTTGCACAATACCCTAGGACATGTTGATTATCAACTCTTCCCTCTATCCTGCAAAAACATACACCATGGCAGAGACAAGAGCCTCTACAGACTCTCAACAGGGCTCTGAAGGTCTTTCTGTCAGTATCTTTTTGCAGGACTGGTGCCTTGATTTCCAAACTTTATTTTCTTGAGTCATTGTTCAGCATGCCAATTCAAACCAACCACTCCCCTTGAGAGGCTACCTTCCATCTCCACTGCAAGTCTGCACACCTAATGTGAAAACAAACAAACAAAAAAACCAACAGCATTTTTTTTTTAAATGTGATATTTTATAGAAAGCTTGGACCTTGTAAACCTGGACCAAGAAACCCAAAATTAAGACCTTCGAGCGTGTGTTATAAAAAACCCAAGGAAGTGTATACCTGCCTTCTGACTTCACAGAAAAATCAGAATTTGCATAGGATATACTTTGTGCAAGGCAACAAGCCTCTTCAGTATCTGGAATAGAACTAATCTTGCTCACAGTTCTTCTCTTCATGGATATCAGATATCATCAAATTTGTGTTTTAAGTAGTCTTTCATGACCTTGGCAATGGGTAGTTCATCAAGTAGTTTTAGGTTTTGAAGGCCTATACACTGACGGATTTTAATTCGGCATAGATCTTGCAAGTTTCTGGGCTGTCCTGAAAAGACAAAAGGAACACATAAAACAATCACACTTTAAACATACTTTTAAGAGATCACCTACGCTGTAAAAATCACAGATGTTTGCTGTTTTCTAAGAGGCAGAAGGAAGGGGAAAATTGTAAGAGCTAAAGGGTGGAAGTTAATACCTTTCTAATGAACAATAATTGAATGAAGTCAAGGGATGAATCCTAAAGATATTTTTACATGCACATAATTTTACTGATGTCAGTGTAAAGTGACACTACCCACGTGAAGACTCACACGAGGTAGCAACAGACACTGTTCTACAATGCTTAAGTGTAACACCTCTGCTTAACTTTTTGTGCATTTTTTGCTATCCTTGTAACACCTGGAGAAAAACCCCTCAGTCTCACTTCTTTTCAAACACTAAGATAGAAACTTCTGTGTTGAACTGTAACAGGCCTAGGCAGTTTCCTCAGAGAGTGAGGCTTTACAAAAGTTACACAAGGATGGCGTGGCAGAGTTAAATATTGTTTTTTCCCCTCTAATAAAAGGACACAGCCTTTAGGCTGGATGCAGACAGAACCTTGCCAAACAGAATGAGATGAAACTAAAGAGTTAAGTATTGTCCACAGAGGAAAAGGTTTACTGACATCACATGAACTTCTGAATTTCTGGCAAAGGTTTTCCAAAATAACTCATTCCCTTACAAGTATTCAAAGTCAAACACCTTGCAAAACAGTCCTCCATCCAACATAAAGTAAGGATGGTTAATCTGGCCTTGTATCTGAATGTAACCAGCAATGGATCCCAAGAAAGAAAGAAAAAGAGCAGAACAACAGACACTGAGAAATCTTGTCCCAGTATACTCTTCTACTTCTCAACACCAGTGGCCTTTGGGCCTTCCTCAACCAGACTTAGCACAGATCTATGTCTTTAATAGCTGTGAATGGTCTGCCTTATGTAAACCGGTCTAATGTTTTTTTGCACTCATTCATACTTTCAGTATCCAAAACATCCTGTGGCAACAAATTCCATGATATAATTAGACATTGGCTAGAAAACTACAAGGTACTTCTATTTACTTTAGATCTGCTTCCTGATTGTTTCCTTGCATGCCTGCCATTCTCTGAGGTACAAAAACAATTGTCCTCACATCAGTCACGACTTTACATATCTTCATACTAATCTCCATCCTTCACTCATGCTTGGTACCTCTTTTCAGAGCTGAAGACTATTTTCATAACCTCTCACCATGGGAACCACTCCAAACCTTGGACCAAACTAGCTGCCTGCCTTTGTGTTTTCTCTTCGTTCTGCTATATCTTTTTTCAAATGATCCCAATAACACACAGTACAGCTTCAAGATGTACTAATCAATATTTTGATCATTGACTAAACTGTGTCATGGCCTGAAAAAAGCAAAAACAGAGAGGCTTACACACTTGTGACACCTGATGGCTAACTCAGTCAAAATACCTGGCACCATGAACAACATAGGTGAGGTGCTTATGGGTATATCAAGATAATCTGCTGTCAACAAAGGAATGTATTGCAGTCTTATATTATGTGTATAATGATTAATGTTAAGACAGTGCTTGCTTTTGCACAGAAAGGCATGGCAGTTTTATTAAGCTGACTGCTAGAATCAATAATTTCTTTAAAAAGCAGTACAAAAGCCACTTTAAAACAACCTAGATGGACGTTTCCAATTAGCTTCCTGAGCTGCCACCAATTAAACATTTTTGAAAGAGGAAATGCCCTCTGTATGGAGCTCGATGCAGATGGACTTTACAGTGGATGGCAGGACGCTGTCAGCTCACCAGCCACAAACCAGGTCAGAGGAGACAGGAGGGTTTTTCTTGCCCAAGCCAGCCTCAGAGCTGGCTCCACAGCCTGCTCCCTTCCTCCATCCTCCTCTCAGTTCATCAACAAACCTTCTATCAGCTAAATAGACATTGACAATGAGTTTATTAGACTTTCCTGGCAGCACAGAGTAGAGAGGTTATAAAACTATTTCCTATTTTCTACTTTGGGCATTTTGTACATGGTTTCAGTTACCCTTCATAGCAAGTCTCTCCTTTCCCCCCCCCACCCTTGTGTGAGTTTTTCTATAGAAATGGGCTGACAGACAGGTATACACTGGGATTTATCTTAAGCACTAAAATTATCTGAGGTAAGCCAGCAGAAGTAATGAATGAAAATAGTCTCAGTCTGTTTTTAAAGAAATTAGATTTGAAATTAAAGAACTTGAAAATCTGAATTTCCTTCATCTAAGTTTAAAATACTTTCATTATACTTATTGCTTCAGTATCTGGATGGCAATTCATTGCTAATTATATCCTTCAGCCATGATTTAAAACACCGATCATTAGTTACTTTGTCCACCGATGGATTTTTCTTAGCAAGTTCTTTTTCCCCCCACCTGAAGGAATAAATTGGTATAAGTGAGACAACAGCTCAACATTCAAGCTTCAGGGAAAGGAAAGTTACTTTTGGTAAGAAATCAAGCAGAGGAATCTTTTTTTATGGTGACAAATAGTTCTAATGCATTAAATGTGAATGCAAAGGGTACTGAGGACTACAGACTTGGTGTTATTTTCTGTATTAGAGTATACAACAATACAGCTACAAGACACTGATTTCTGGTTTCAGAAATGAATGTCTTTTAATTAACATCCTAGGGCTTTTTGGAGGATAAACCAGAACAGACAACTTAAAATACCCAGAAGAAATTGGTCATCAGTTAATTCCAAAAGACCCGATTATCAAATGTATGACATTTTCCCCTGATAAGCCTAAAAATATTTCCTGGGAATGTGTTAACAATGGGCATTTCCAGTGTTAAGCACCAGTTGCTACATCTAGTGGCTGTTGGTGTCTTAGGTCACGTCTTGCAAATTCCAGGGTTATTAATGCATTTGTGATTTATTAGAAACGGTGTCTAGAACACTTACTCATTCTTGGTTGCATCTGAATGAAAAAGGAAAAAAAAAATCAAGGATTACAGACCAATGTCAGTGAACCTTGGTTTGGCAAATGAAAAATGTTATTAGTAATTTGGCAAAGTAAGACAAGTTAAATGATGAATAAAGTTCTGTTTAAAAACGATTAGGAAGTAGCAACTTTGGTTATACCCCGCAGCACAAGTTTGGGAAGTTATTTAGGCAAATAAGCTAGAAAGGAAGAGAATTTAAAAAGAAAGAAACCAGAAAAACCCCATAAACATAAAAGAGGTAAAGACTGACCTAATTACCACTATCATGTAGAAACTGTGACATAAAACTACTGATCACCTTAAAAAAAACCCCAGCACATCCCGGATCGGGTCTCAAAGGGACACCTTGATGATGCCAGTGCTGTTATTCTGAAGCAGGTGGATTTATTGTTAGGCTGTTATACAACTTGAGTAACTTATCAGGGCAGCAAATACTTGACACTGTTTTAGAGCTGGAAGCTTGCTAACGTGTTCATTGCAACAAGTTAGATACTTCAGTCAATTTATTTTGAAAGCTTTACAGTGATAATCAAAGAGTCTAGAAGCATTAATTGCAGGAAAGCAATGTTAAGTGCTGTAATGGAAAGTAGAAATCCCCATCAACACACTCCCTGTGTATAGTTTCCCAAAACGGTCAGAAAAGCTTCTTCCTAACTGAAGAGATGTAAAACACTGGGTTATAAAACCAGGAGGAGCTGCTTTTCGATTGTTTTCTCTCTAGAGGCAGCAGACTTGAGTATGTATAAAATTAAAACGTTTTCCTAACTCAGTTCAGCTGCTTACAAGGTAAGTTACAAAGCTCCTTCCCTTTAATAATTAAAAACCATGAATAACGAAAAAAACACCACTTTAAATTAGTATTAGTAGACTGGCCTCTGGTACAGCAAGGGGGAAGTAAGATGCATGTTTCAACAGCAAGTAATTATTACAATTAATTCTGAATTTCCATTCAAAACTCTACTCTTTTCCTTTTTGCAGTTTCAAGATTTTTCTGCTCTTCTATCTGGGAGTTTGCTGCTCTGTCTCAGGGAGAGACAAAATTTACATTTAGGATTTATTACCTATACAAAGAACTGTACCTCATCGTTACAACTGCTCTGCAGCTTATGCATTTAGACCTGTGTCTGTCTGTTTTTCCTACACAGGCTGTGTTCCCCAAGAAATAAACGACTTAACTCACCTAATAGGTCTATATTTAAGGATCATTAAGGCATAATATTAGACATAGTACCACTGTCAAGATTGACTTTGAGGGATTCTCACCCAGCTTTTAGCATAAGTGTTGTAAAGGTGGAAAAATGGAATCCCTACGCCTGTCCTCCACTGAGGATACAAGAGCACCTGTGCAAAGGAAAGTCATGAACTGACTAGTTCTGTTAGGAGAAAACTTAGGAGTAAGTGCAATTACACACTTTTAGGCTGTGAGAAGATCCTCTATGTTGTATTGTTCTACCTACCAAAAAAAAAGTACTTCTAAAAGCAAACAGTGTCATGGGTTTGAAGTGGACAGGCCATTTCTGAATAAGTTCAAAAGCAATAAACAACACCAGTGATGTACTTCAGAAGCTGCTCAGCTTTCTCTGCAATAGTCACACATTTATCTAGAAAAAGCTTATAGTGGTATTTCTCAAACTAAGCCTCTACCTCCCCTGGGAACTGTGAAAGGCTAAAAACAGTAGCAAGAAAACATTTGGTAGTTTCATTTTAGCTACAAAGGGAACTTAAAAATAAAAGTTTTGTGAACTAATTTTTTTTAAAGGCTGACGTATGGCTGGCAGCAGCTCTGTTCCTCTAGACTATCACAGGAAGTATTTATATCCACAGCTAACTATTAAATCCGTCCCTCATTTCACAACTGCAAAAGGAACTCTGCTACTGCCAGCAATTAAATTTAGTTACAATTTTGTTGGCTTTTTTTTTTTGAGCGGGAATGAAAAAAAAAAAGATAATTGAACTTATCAACTGGAAACTCACACCCAGCAGCCGAGAAACACAGTGATGAGGATACACAAACAAACAGGAGATACTGAAAGGATGCAATCACCTAGTAAATGGCAGCTGCTGAGCTGAACAGGAATTCAGCTGTTCCTTGCAATAGGAGGAGGTCTAACAGTTTAGGAAATGCATCCATTTGTACTTTGGAAAAAAAAATCCCCAAACTAAAGCAGAATAACTAGGGAGAATATTTGGTTTTACAGTATTCAAAATGCCAGAAGATGCCATTATTAAGAACTTATAAATCTGAATTATATAAGACACACAAGGCTGAATTTAGAAAGGGAATTACAGAGCACTCATTGAGAAAGTGCACAAACTCCTTGAACCAGTATCAAGCTCAACAAGACAAAGAGAGCTTTGAATTCTTTTTGCCTGGATATCATACAACTTATTTTTAAAGTTCTACTCTAATTTTGTGTTCAGTATGCCTCTGTTAGAATATTTGAGCTTGAAGTATGTTTTCATTACTCTTTGCAAAATAATTCTCCACAATGAGCTTTAGATGTCTATCAAATTTCAACATATCTGGCACAGAAAACATGTGCTGAGGAAGAGTGTATTTTGGACTGAAAATTTCTACATGGAAAAGTAGAATGCCAGTAAAACTCAAAGTTAAGCACAACAGGTGTATTTAGCAGTGAAATTAAGATTTGAATATGCTTGGACAATATTTTTTGTAATGTTTCATAACATTTTCTGTGGAACTGCCACAGAAATTCACAGAATCACAGAATGTTAAGAGTTGGAAGGGATCTCAAAAGATCATTCAGTCCAATCCCCCAGCCACAGCAGGACAAATTCAACTGAGAATTTCAACATCATAATGTTTATCTCATTTTAGAAGACAGAAAAGTTCTCTGAACAGAAAGATAAGGTTAAGATGCTCTGTCACACTATTTTTACAGTATAACAGAGTACAGCATAGGTTGTGTAAAAGGGAGTAGGGGATGGCTGTACCTGACATGCCACATGTAAAAACACATTTTTAAATTCTTTTTTACATGTGTCTCTTCAAAAAAACTTTTCCAAAGTATACATCTGTATAGAGCTACACAAAAATCCTTCAGCTGCTTAATATAAATGGTCAACTGCACTCTGAGTTAGTAGCTGCACCTTTCAAGCCTTTCAATATCACACTAGGTAATTCTGATAGTTAAACAATTACTTGAAAGAGACTTTCCCTTTTACTAAAAAGAAATTGTGATACATCTTTATAAAGTTATCAAAAACTATGCTGGTCTTTAACAATATGCAGAAAAGAAGCGTGATTCAGACAGCATTTGTTTATCACTGATAAATTATCCTAGTTCCCTGTGTAATTCTGGATGAGAAAGCAGACTACATTCATTACAGAGATTTCTAGCAGCACCCAAGGAAGCAAGCAGTCAAAGCTTGCAATTCCAGTAAAGTTCTTCTATGTTATAACAAACATGAAGATACTGTTTCTTTTACAATTATCTAGCTAATAAAATACATAGAGGTCTATTTCATTCACTATGACACGTCTTATACTCATAGAAGTTTAAACTATGCAGAGACTCTTAAAACTGTTCTTCCAGTAAAAAAAAAAAAATCCTAGTGAGAAATTATCTTTATTTAGCAAAAGGATAGAGACAAAGAATGCATAAGCATTGCCTTAACAGGACTTTTGTCTAGTTTTCTGCACATTTACGATGCTATATAATCTAAACTCTTTAGCCAAAGCCAAAAATTTTCCCTTTGAAAAATTAATAAGAGAAATGTAGATGAAATATTTGTAGTTTAATTCATTTGCTGACCTTTAGATCTTGTTCCAGATCTGAAATTAGTTCTTTGATACCTGTTAACATACATGCCATATTACACTGCTGTGGCCGTATCCATTTCCTCAGCTCTCTGTCTCGACACAGACAAGCAACTTGCACGGCCAGCGACAGACTCTCTTGTCTGCTTCATTATCTGAACAGTGATTACATTAAATGAGAGCTTTGGGCAGGGAGAAAGGTTCAAGCTTTTTTTTATTCCCCTTTTTGAGGCCACAATTGAATTTGTAGTAAACATTTAAATATTTCCTAATGCTTGCTTTTTTCCTACATCCAGCATTCTATTTAAGAACACTGAAACTTATAAACCCCATTCAACTTCACTTCAACATAAATCATTCCACCTAGGGCTGTAATTGCATGTGTTGATTCTGTAGACACACACACACACTACAAGAGTCTGTATTTACCTCTTTCTTCAGATATATTACATACACGCATTTCTCAGTTTTTCATTATTGTATTTCAAGCTCAACCCGTTGACAACCCTGAAGAGATCTCACAATGGTGTTGCCAATAATCGGGGTTTTTTTAGTAAGAAATTGTAAAACAGATAAGGCAAAGGAAAGTGATTCATTAAATCCCTGAGCTATTTGCATCTTCAATATTGTTGTTTCTCAGGGAGACTTTGCTTGGTTTTTGTATTACCAAAAGAAAGAGTGGGTGAAAAAAGAAAAAAAAGAAGACATGAGCGATCATCTAAACACCAAATAAACAGCAGACTCATGAAGAAAAAACTTTGCTGTTCCTAACTTCCAACTTTATCCTTAATAACTGAGATACTACAGAACATATTCCTTCCTCTTGGAATTATTCAAGGAGCAAAGGAATCTCTACCTGTAACCACGGAAAATATCAGGCCTCCAGGGTCAAAACCCAAAATCCACTCACTTCTTACAAACTTTCAGGGTCAATACTGTATTTTTTTTCTGAGAGCTTGGTTTCTTGCCTGTTATTCACAACTGGGGACCTGGGCTAAAGGCTGCAATTATTACAGATTATAATACCTAGCAAACAAAAAAGAAATTAATATACAATGTTTTCTGAATTACTGAAACCGTACAAATATGTTTTCTGAGTATAAAAAAAATCCACCTTACATGTAGACTGCTAAATAGTATCCCATTTCTAGGAAGCATGCAACTGCTTTCACTTGACACAGACTGATTGGCTTTCATAATTCACAAATATTCATCTTTAAGTTTAAACATTTTAATCTCTGCTGAAGTCCAAATTAACTCCTGTTTTACTATCAAATCTACTCTTCAAAACTTCAGATAGACATATAAAACTTGCAGCTATTCATTTCCATATTAACCAGTGTAACGTTCAAACAAACAAGCTAGACATTCCCGTTAAGCCCTACAACCAAGGCACTGTTACCAATCACAAGAGATAATTGCAGGAAGACTTCCACTGGAATTATTCTCTAAAAATTTGGTAAACTTCCCCTCTAGTAAATACATATCGCAATAGACTCAGAAACAAGAATCTTCCCCGAAGTGCTACAGCGTGAGATCTCAACAATTCCCTCTACACAGTCTGATCTAATTGGGAACTTTGCTACTGAAATTCCAGCTCGCTCTTTACCCAATTCATCTCTCCTACACCATCTTATTAAAGTGATTATTCATGAAAACTGTGGAAGGCAGTGTTTGGATATTTATAATTAGAGCAGCAGAGTCTGTTTATAGCTGTTTGTAAACAAATATTCATAATAATTTTACTCTGAAGCACAAAGCTGAAGTGTTTTTGTCAGCACGAGTCCTCCCTGCTTTCCCATTTCTCCCTGCATCAGCACAAAACTGGGATAGTTTCAAACTTACATTGGCCCCAAGTTCAAGCTACTTTTTTTTTTTTGTATCAGAGTGTACTTCTCACTCCACATTAAAGGGCTTAATGTGTGGAATTTGCAAACTAAAAGTAAGTTACAGTACTGGTTTCCAAATGCTTATTTGTGTCAGCTACTGACAACAGATCTCAGCTGATTCACCTCTAGCCAACACTACATTTCACTTTCTTTGCAGAGTAATTCAGGTGCTTAATTCTTATTAAAAAACTACCACATTCAAAAAAAGTAAAGGAACTGTAAGGAAAAAAAAGGATCCATGAAATATCCCATCCTCCGTAACACATCCTTATGAGGATGATAATTTATCAGGCTACCTTAACACGTTTGAATTGGCAAACTCCTACTAATTACCAATCAGCAACCTCTAAATGCTTTAGGCAATATTGTAACTGCAAACCACTATTATAGTATTCCATGTTGAATTAGAGGGGAAAACTTTTAGAAGACACAGTACACCAAAACCTGATAATCAAAAGTGACCAGAACATTAGGGGCCTAATATTCTTTTTAAATCTCCAAAGTCACGATGAGTTAAAATCTTTTTTATGTTTCAAAGACATCAACAAAATCAAATCAAACCTACACAGCAGATGAAACTCCTTCAGGTTTCATGAATGAACTATGCCATTTCATTGTAGGTTATGTAAGGAAAGGGAGAATGAACACGGGAGAACACTAAAGCAGGAAAAGCTCTTTTCTGCCCTAGTCCTAGTGCCAGATGAAAATAACAGCAACTGCCAAGTATTTGCGTGACAAATAACATTAAAAAAACACCTGACAAAAGACAGTAAGAAACCCAAATAACCCAAAACCCCCAAACATCTCTTGTGCTGAGGCCATTAATGAGATTTTACAGTCCACTTCTTAAAAACACTTAAAATAACGCTTCCTGTAGATATTCAAACATAACTAATTTATACAAAATATACTTAACATTAGCACCTTTGCCAAGGAAAAGATTCCCAGTATCACAATCCCTTCACCTTCCCAGAAACTTTCTAGTGCATTTAAAGAGCATCAAGGGGCAGAGAGGAAGCTATTTTTTTTGTTTTCTGGGGTTAAATTCAAAGGAGCCTTTCAGAGGACACTGTGTCCTGTGATTAACTTCTCTTACATACATACTTGTCACTTCTTGTAAGAAATCCAGACAGGGTCGGCTACTTCCAGAAATACTTATTGAAACAGCCAGTGGGGTCTGTCCTTCATAGTTCCTTGTGTTAGTGTCTGCTCCATAATTATACAACATTTGTGCACAAAGCACATCATCTCTAAGAGCAGACAAGTGTAAGGGTGTCTGTCCGTCTTCCAAGCGACCCAAGTTTGTATCCGCCCCTCTCTGAAGGAACATTCGGCAGTAAGAGTGATTGCTTTTGATCACAGCGTATCGTAACAGGAAACCATTTTGAATGTCGATGTTGGCATTGTGATCCAGAAGGATTTTCACACAGCTTGACCTCTCTCGGATAATGGCCAGCTGAAGCGGTGTAGTACCTTTATCACTGAGCGGATCAACCTCAGCCTTGAACTCCAACAGGAGCCTGACAAATGAGTCTCTGCCATAGTGGGCTGCTACATGGAGGGGAGTCCAACCATCGTTGCTTTTTGCATTAATAATGTCACTTCTGTATTCAGATTCCAACATCAGGCGTGCAATCCTCGCTCGGCCATGCATGGCTGCGTAATGCAGAGCAGTGAAGCCTCCAATTAAGTCCTTGACTGTGGGATCCGCTGAAGTTAAAATGAAATTAAAAATTAATTAGAAGGCATTACAGTAATCCAGTACTGCTGCTGCTGCTGCAAAAAAAATCATCAAACAGCTGAATGGAATGTTAGTCTTTTCAGGCAGAGCATGACAGGATTTTTTTGGTACTTCAAACTCATTCTTGCTTTCACAAACTTGCTATTTTTAAGAAAAAAAAGTCACATTATAGTTAAGAAAGAACCACACAATAACAACAAAAAAAAGATTTTCTTTCATATACATATGTTTCCATTTGAACAAATAGTTTTCTACATCTTCCTAGCACTCTTAGGCTAATTATTCAAATCGCTCTGTCCATCCAGTTTTCCTCCAGCTCTACAATATTACATTTCTTTCTCAATGCTCATTTCTTTTTTATTTTCCCTTGTGTTGCTTCTTGGTCTTAAAAAGAAGCATGTGTAGAAACATCTGCTGTCCCAAATTGCGGATGTTTTGTGGTCTGGCAGCATTGTATTGTTTTTAGGGTGTAATACTGTATTAGGTAAAATGTTTCTCTGTGGTCTGCAGGATTTCCAAAGCATGTAGGATATAGGTTGGTTTAGATTAGCTTGATAAAATCTGTTTTTATAGATGAATCTGTTCTGAATTTATAGTTTTACAAAAAATTAAGCTTTTACAAGAATGTAAGCATCCACGTATGGAAGGAGTCAGGAAAAATGGTAGTGCAGGATACAAGTGATTACACGGATTGCTCCCCTCAATACAGCAGAAAAGCTCAGTCTCATTTATCAATTTAAAAATGAATACAATCAAATCGATTTACTTAATTTCCTCAGGACACACAAGCTTGTTAAATGACTATTCTGATGTAGAAAATTCATTACTGAAAGAAAGGTGCCCGCCTCATTACCATTTCTCAGCTAGAGAAATGCAAGATTTTCTCCTTCCACCATCCATAGATGCTGCCTGCCAGACATTAAAAAGGTACAAACTACAGTTTGGAAGTTTGACACACTTTCCTAACCAAAGTCTCACAGCTGGTAAAGAAAGCTACTATCTCCACAAGATCCTAGCCTTACATTGACATGTTTTCAATGCTCCTGGGTATCTATCGAAACAACCGCTGGGGTCTGGCCCTCACTGTTTCATGTGATGTTGTCTGCTCACCTTCCATAACCTCAACAGCCTTGTCCTTGCATCTCTGCACATTGAATTCTTTCCAATTGACTCATACATATTGTGCTTGGAAGGAAAGCAGCAGTAGTCTTGCAACCACACAGCTTTAAAACAATTTTGTCTGAGGGCTATGAACACCTAATGCTCACAACTAAAACTGCTCAAGAGAAGCGTATGCTCTGCTCACGTAGAGAGGGCAGAGTTTTCTGCTCTTTGCCATCACACTCACACAGGAGAAGAGAAGAGGGTGGGAAATACTAAGTTGCATCTCAAAATTCAGACCTGTGGTAACTTAAGGTCACAATACAATATAAATTGCAAACTAGTTCAGTCTGAAAATATCTGCACATACAAAGGTGCTAACACAAAACACAGGACTCAGCTTCTCAGTATGGACCTAGTGTGAATCATTTCCTGATAATACACAAAGATATACCAAAATAAAAAGATTGGCAAGGAAGAGTACAGAATACAGCAGCAGATGTGATCCACCAAGTTTAAGAATTTTTATCATGTGAAGACTGAGGAGAGGAAAACAAACACAACATCTCCACCTAGAAATTACTGCAGTTTGACTACACAGCGAAATAAAGTCCAAAAACTACCTTTAATGTATAAAATAGCAACCTAGAAATAATGAGAAAAAGATTAAGGAAAGTTTAGTCCCCTCAGTAGTGACAGCCTTCCTGGCCTTCTGTGAAAGGCAGAAGTTTCAGTGCTCTGTAAAGTTACACTAACCTGAGTTAAAGTAATTGACAATGCATCCAGAGGCTGGAAGGAAAACAAAGTCAGTGACTGAATAGGTGGTTCCTATCCTGCACTATGATGATGTCCAAAATACAGCAAAAGAAGTGGTACAACCCACAAAGTCACTAAGGACAAAGATACTATTTCACAGTGACGTTTGCTGCTCCCAGGGTCTCTTTCTTCAGTCTTCTCTGACTATTCCAGATTATCTCCTGACTAGTGATACACAAAATGAGCAGTATAAGCATGAGAATTACAGCGCAGAGGGATGATACATTCCGAGAGCCAGAATTAGAGAAAAACAAGGACATAATGGAAAGAACACAGCAGCAGCCAGGGCTATTTTCCATTGTTAAAGAAAACCATGTTGTACCTCCCTTTCCATGTTGCGTAGGGCAAGTCAATTATTTCTGCCCCCAAACTGAGGCACAGGATCTGCTCTCCTGTTTAGTCAATGCTGTTTCTAAATTCAATCAGTCATGCCCCAACTGTTGTATGTGCATGTATATACCAGTTATTGTAATCCAAACCCAACAGTTCTCTTGCAACATAAGGATGCCCTTTACCTACGGCTTCAAGTAACTTTCCGTGCCTTCCCTCAGGGAGAGGGAAATTTCATTGTTTTTGACTGCTAAAGAGAATCAAACTACTACTATGTCATTTAAAAAAATGTTTCAGCAAGAATAGGGGGGGGAAAAGGCCTCTCAATTGAGCAGTCAAACAATACAACCCAAAGTAAACCCAGTAGCAAAATCTCATGATAAAAATACTGTAATTCCCGTTAAGATGATGGGCATCTATTGAGCTAACGGTACCGGTCTCCCTCTTGATTAGAGAAACAATTTTGACAAGAGCATATCGGCTGTTGCTATTCAATGTTCTGCTGCCATCTCCTGGAAAGCTTTTGAACTACACACGGGCTTGTAGCAGAAGTTGGACCTGCAGTCGCACGCTACTCCCATCCGTTCCCATGCTCCAAATCGGATGCTGCCTTCAGAACGCGAGTTGTGGCAGGGCTTTTTGCTTGTTTCTTTTCTAAAAGGCTTCACTATAACACTCCATCCCTCCAACACAAGCAAGGCAGGAATGAATTGAGAATGATCCTCAGCATACCCTTCAGGATTTGCACTGGGGTTAAAAAAAAGTACCTGGTCCAAGTGTATTTGACTAGGAAGAGATGAAACCAGCCCTTGCCAGCATTTCTTTATCTTGCCTCTATCCTGATCATCAAACAATTATTTCTTTTCAAGCCTCTCACTGATTTGGAGAGAGCAGAATCTAGAAACATGAACAGCTGCATTGGGTTACTTCTAATGTTCTTAAATGTAAGGCATAATACAATGGCATAAACCTTGAATTGCTTATCAAGGGTATCACATTATTGCAATCAAGCTCACTTGAGATTGAGAATTTGTAACACAATGATACTCAGATTATTTTCTTTCCAGTTAAAGTTGGGCACCTAAGCTAGTCATTTCAACTCTACTATTAATGAAACTATTTTGCAATACTGTAATCTAGAGAATAAATAGATTTCTAAACAAGAGTCCAATATTTCAGAGTTTCAATTTACAGCTCGGTGAGACAGTTTCCCTTCTTTTCTGACACCTTCATTAGGTCACTCTATCACAGTCTGAGAAGCCAAGAAAACAATGCTTCTGGTTTCATAAAAGTACTTCTATTACTTCAAGTTTACTTCCCCCAAATAGGGCTTAATTCTGACCACAAAGCTACATACAGCTTCTGTTTGGAATTTTCTAGAACAACATTGATACAAAAGACCTCCAGGAAAGCATTACTGCTCATACACAGAAACACTTCATGAGCTGCTTTAGAAGGATGAGCGTTTGGCATTCTGTACTTTCTCTTGGATTCTCTGTGACCTTACTAAAATTTCAATACAGCCAAGACTGAAAACAAATACATCTATTTGGCTACTTCTTTCTGTTACTTTTCAATTCCTAGAAGCTTTAGTGAATCATTTCTTTAATATGAGTAACCTTTATATAGCTTTAACACAAGTATCCAGAAAATGTCCTACTCAATTACAATCAAGAAGATACCACCAAGGGATGGCTAACAACTACACACTTTCAGGATTTTAGTTCATTGTAATGTTAACAGCAGTGGTTGGAGATTCATAAAACATAGTTCTTGTACAGTGTTGGATTGTTTGTCTCAATATGTCACTTGGACAATAATTTTTAAAAGTAAACTATAGGGAAAAAAAGGCTTGTTGTCCAAAAATCCAAGATTACCAAAAACTACACTCCCTATTTCTGTGTTGCTTTCCTGTTAAGGCTTGTGCCTCCTGATTGTTTCTGTGAATGGAATGAGCTGGCTTCATAGACTCTTCACTTTATCTGAATGAGACAAGCATACTAAGAAAGTCAAATCCACTGTTTTTTTTTTATGAGAATCAAAGTTCTTTGTGGTTCTGATCAACTTGCTGTATTTCATCACTTGCTAAAGCATATTCTTTATCTGACCTATTGCCTCCGTATCTAGTTGGTGTTTCTGCTGGCTTCATCCTTTAGTCTGGGCTGGTTTTTAATGCATTTTCCCCATCTATCTGTGTCTCATTGCTCAGCAGATAATAAAAAGCTTCCTCCTGTTCCACCACCTCCACTCAAATCAGCCAATCTGCATGCAAAACACTGTTCTCCAGCTCTTTGCTGGTGAAGCAATGATGGAAGAGAAGAAAAAAAGCCAAAGCAGGAGGCAGCTAGGTCATGACTCTCATAAGAAGCCACTTTTCATTTCCAGGTCAGTGACCAGATTCCTTCACAGCCTTTATTAGCCAAACTCCATCTCCATCCCACTACCACACAAAACCGTCAGTAGTCTTCCAGCATCTCACATGTGAAGCTCTACCCTCAGCAACAGCCCAGCATGCTTTTCTCATTCCTGTACTATAAAAACATTTCCAGCTCTGCTAAGCTCCATCATCCCTTTGACAGCCACAACTATCAGCAGTGGCCACTTCCTTCCCACTAACATCTCAGTTCCTTTGTCCTTCAGAACACCATCCACTCCTTCTCACCACCTTTTTTATTACTAAGATATCTCAACAGTTCAAAACTCTGTTTACCAGTTTCACATCAGAAAATTTTTTTCCTTCACTCCAATATCATTTTGGTCCACAGGGATTAAGTGCCAACATCCAACCAATCCATTTCTTGAGAGACAGAAAGGTGGAGAGTGTGTGGCATGAAGAAAGGTAGACACAAGCCTCTCACTAATGAGGCAGGCATGATTAACTCTGCTTTTAAGAGCCAGCTCATTCACTGCTTCATAACTCATTTGTGACATTATTATGTTTTAAATACTCATTATCTTTTATGCCTGTGTTTTGAGGGAAAACAAGGCAAGGCACAAAACAGTGCCAATTTTCTGAAGTGAGGCTCAGCTGTAGATGACTAACCCTCACACTATTTGTTACTCAACTTTCTAGTCCTGGTGATTAAAAGCTATACTGCTTCCAGAACAAGGGACTTTCATTAAAGGCAGTTTTCACTAGGCATCAAATTGAGCTGCTACTTCACACAGGAAAGAGTAACATCAAAAAAGAAAACCAAACCACTGCTATCTAGTATTAAAACTTATACATAATTAGTTGTGGTTTTCTTTTATCCAGATCAAGTTTACAAAGCTAAAAGCAAAATATTTTGAGACTTACAGTCTAAAAAATTTGAATTATTAAACTGAAGGTTTGAGATCAAATTCTCCTTTTTAAATGTAATATATGTGGATAAAATTATTTATTACTGCAATTTAGTACTTTTCCCCCTACCTTCCAATATGAGCACAAGGGTTTGCCAACATTATATGGTTAGAATTTGTAGAAGGTGTATCAATGGGGTTCAGTTGTTCAGGCTGTATTTCACTACTGCTTTTATGAGACATACTACCAATGGTGCAAATACCATGGCCTGGTAATGCCATTCCATTTTAAGGGTGATCCATACATCTGATTAATACTGCAACACATGTAAGGGACTCATTTGGCCTCCGATGCATCAAAAAGATCATTTCTGTTTCCTTGGGACTTCATGAAGGTTCATAATTCATTTGATAAGAACAGCACTAGAATAGAGGATGCTGTTTAAAAGCACTAATCAGAATCTTCTGATTTTTGTTTTTCCTCTCCAGTATCACATTAGGAGATTAATTCTAAAACTTTAGGTGGCCTTGAAATAATTCTGACTGTAGCATCTGAAGGGTAATCATCATCACCCAAGTGAGCATATCACTTAAAACAACCAAACTCATTCAGTTCCTGAAATAAAGTATCATTATGGATGGATGCAGGAGAGGGGTAAACACAAGTGCATAGCTGACGCTAAAACCCTTCTACAAAGAATACTGTTCTCATAAAGTTTGTCAGACTCTGCTAATGCCCACACAGAAACTTTTTAATGCAACTTTTTAACTTGCTTGAGAACTATGAAATGAACTTCCCTAGGATTTGAATTCAAGGACCTGCCTTCCTCTAATAATGCTGCCTAACAGAGGAGAAAAGCCTACAGTGAGAGCTGTTGAGTGCATTTCATTTTATAATGAGCCTTTCTGCCCTATTTTCATAATGCTCATTCATTCTTTAAACAATTCCTAGGCAATTCTGCTGGAAAAAAAATAGAAAAGGAAAAGAAGGTATTAAGATATAAAGCTAATCTGTTACCTCATTTACAGAGCATGCATCAGAAAGAAACAGAGATCAAGTACCACTCCAAAGAAAGGAGGAAAAAAAAATGAAGCAAATCAGAAGTATTCTGATAACTAACTGGTGCTGGAAAGGCCTGCAATGGAAATTGGGATAGAAAGCTGTGTGATAGGTATCGAGGCTTTTCTCTCCAGGCAACTCACCTCCATGTTCAAGAAAAACACGAACACATCTCTCTTTCCCTCTTGCTGCAGAGAAATGAAGCAAAGTCCAGCCATTGGCGTCTCGACCATTTGGAGAATATCCTTGCTCCAGCATCTTGCGCACGGTGTGAACATCGCCAGCAGCAACTGCAGCCTGGATCTGCAACTCTTCCTGTAGTTCAGGGTTTCTCCGACAGTGATGGTGTAACATCCTAGCTGAATCTGGCTTTTACAGAAGTGTCATGAGGTCACACTATTCACCTTGAATAAAGCATGAATAAATTAGGATTGGGACCAGGCAAGAGAGATCTAGAAAAAAAAACAACAGTGCTAATGAAAAGCAACGTGAAGATTTACTCCATGTGCAAAGTCACTTTATACATAGAATACAAAACCCAATCTCACTGTTGCTAGTAGAACCATAGTACATGGTTCATATGACTGAACTGCAAAAGAAAAGGACACTTACACATAATAAATATGAGTATTTCTTTCTGAAATGACAGCATCAAACAACAGTTCACAATTGAAGCACCTGAGTAATGACTGAAATGAAAAAAAATCTTCGGAACCCAACATTCATTTAAAAAATACAACATGATTAATATCACTAATTCCAGAGATACTGGTTAAATAGATGATCTGAACTGTTGCTGTAGCAATGCAGTGCTGTTCCATCCAACCAAACTGTGTTTTTTGTTTTCCTAGAAATGTATCAGCTCAAAGTGTCGGTGAAAATATTTTCACTTTACTAATACAATCTTTTCCTGTGACCTATTGCACATGAATATTAGTAACACTAATTTTCAAGTTGAACACTTCCATTTTCTTTTTCTCTCTTTTTTTAAACATTAGAATCTTAGATGTGCCTTGTGGATTTCTTTACTAATACATAAAGACCACAAAGAATCTCTACATTCTAAGAATCAAACATGAAAATGACAATACAGGAGACCTGGAAACACGTAAATGCAGTTAATATAATCCTGTCAAATCCATGAGAACATATACCAGAAGATTTCAATGTGTTATTACCTTGATACAGTATATGAGAGAGCTGGGCCAAAAGGATAAAATAGCCACTGTAAAAGAGCCTAACTACAAGCACATATAAGTACTATAGCCCACATTCTGTTTGAAAAGTACTTATGTGCTACCCAGCTGGAAACGAGAATAAAAATACAGGTATTTAGAGATGCTTCCACAGTACAGAGTCTGTTAAGTGTTTACATTTTCACATACATTGTGCATCATATCCCATAAAAAGGAATTCCTAGAGTGGAAAGGAGTATCAGCAGAAAGAGAATTAAAGTGGGTTATGAGAAAGGTAAAGCCGAGCAACAGGCGTCTTGGAAAATATTGAAAAGCTGTAAGTGTAAAAACAGAGAAAGAAAAATGTATTTTAACTCCTGTAAAGTTAATTATGATTAAAGTACAAGGAAAAGCCTTACCATTCTGTGATCCTGGGAAAAAACTCTAAAGATGAAAAGGAATTTTAAGCCAAACAGCAAGTTTATTTTATTAGGATGTCAACCCACGTCATCACCTAAACTTTATTTTATGTAAATATCTTAAGGTTTTTCAGGTCCTCAAGATTCATAGGTCACTCAAAAGACAGTGCAACCAACTTCTCTTGCCCCACTTGTTTTCCTGTGATTCAGATAAAGGTACAGGTAAGAGCAAAGTGAAGACAACAATTGCTGCCATCTTTCCAGATAAAGGCATAGCTATCTGCTCACTCTCCTGTAACCCAGTTGTGCCCATTGCAAAGAAATTATCTGTTTCTTGGAGATATAAACTGTAATTAGCAGGTAGCTACAATGACCCTTCTTACACTGCAAATACAGAACTTAGGTACAGCAACTGCTTGTCTTTGACATATCAACACTTCAACTTACCATGTACAGCCACAATCACTATTTCAGCACAGGGTTACGAAAGAAGGCTTTTAGCTCAACAGGTTATACATGGCTTAGGCTTTTTTTTGGTGTGTGTTTTATAGTATGAACTCCATGATCTGACACTGGAAGAAAAGGGGGTTTCCAAACCGGTAACTGCTAACTCCATAGTTCAGCTTTTGCAGCATATTCCAAAAATCAAACTTAGTTAATCTGATGACAATGGAAGGATTTCTATTGACTCTAATAAGCTTTTGCTAAGCTCTTTTCTAAACCCCAATTAGCACTTGTAGAACATGTTCACCTATAAGACAGAGAACTTGGCTTCATTCTGGATCACACCACTAATAGCATTGTTAATGGAATTCCAACCACAGGAACAAGATCTTTCTTTGGATTTACAGGTGAAAAGTGATACTAGAATTTAACTGATAATGAGTCAGGGAGAGAACCTTAAAAAAAGATCAGTGAGCCCCTTCAGCCCTACTTACTGAACATGTACAGAAATAAGATACAAAAACTTTTCTCTCGAAATGAGAATCAAAAGAGATCAAAAGTTACTCTAACTAAACTTTCTATTGCCATTTTTACATTCCCTTCTGTAAATGACTATTACTTGCAGGATCTCATGTCATCTTGAAAACAACAGTCAAATTAGTTGCTCAAAATGCTACAGAAAGGGATAAGATGCCCAAACAGATGAAGTAAAATGGGATTTCTCATTTAAGGGGCCAGCAGTATTCCCCCTGCAACTATCTGCAAAGACAGTTGGTTAGGAAAAAGCAAAGCTCTTTCTATCACACTTCTCAGCTGGTGGGTATATTTGTAATGCAGCATTATAAAAAGTTGGCACTGGCCCCATATGTTACATGTGACTAGCAGAGCTTATTCAAATTAGCTAGTACTAAAGTACATAAGTACTAAAACATACAAAGCAGAAGACAAAGTCAGGCATAAGCAGCTCCTTTTATCACTTGTGCAGTTTCTGTAAATACCTACTCTTCTACCTCACCCCTATGGCAAGCAATGAAATTCAAATCACAAGGATACTTAACTGTAACATTAAAGGTTTCAGGATAGTCCTAGGTACACACCAGCTCTGAAAACATTTTCACTTCACATTAACATTCCTGTTTGCAAATCCCCATTTACAGCACCCGTCTCTGGAGAAGGAAGAGGGGACTAGTGGAAGTCATTAGCCATTTGGCATTTAATATTTAATGTTTTGCAACTGTAATCAATCTCATTCAGAACACGGTATGCACTTGGAATGTTACCCAGCAGCTTTCTCCACACAAGTGAAAAAACTAAATGAAGCAGAGTGGGGGGAAAAAAAATATGTACCTATGTATTCTTGGTTGTAATGCTGGTATGGTGTCATGCAAATGGAGGACAACAAGTACTTAATTGATTTTGCAAGTAGAACCGGATAAATTCAACATGTTCTTGAGTTACCTTATAAGAGGCTGTTACTCTTTGATAGATGTCCCATTCTTCATTGCCTTCAATATTCATAATCTTGTGTGTCCATCTATGTCAAACAACCTTCTACCCTTTTGAGAAAAAAAAATAATTAGTTGCAAAGAGCAAAAGCGAGAGGTTTACTTACTTTTACTTTGTACCTGTGCTAGAATGCTGCATTTTAATGCAGTTATGACAGAAAAAGCCCTGAAGTGTGTTTTATTTCATTATCAGTCCTCCAGAGGTTAGGGTAGGGAGAGTTTGCTTCTGACAGATGAAGAAAAGGCTACAGAGAGTATTTTATGGAAGATGAGAGATGCACTTCCTCTCTGGAGTAAACCTTGAAGAAATGGTCTAAACTCTTGTCTAAGGATTACATATATCTGTTTCTGCCAAGGAACAAGAATAGATGAAATACAGTAGGTATTTCTGCCTGACGGCTCAACATCTCCTTATGGGAGTTGGATGCCAGGAAAAAACCTTCAGGATCCATTTAGTTCCTCCCAACCCATTTTTGTGGGTTTGTTTGTTTNATCCCATCTATGTTTCCCTCTGAAAACTAAAGCCTGAACAACACAGAGCATTGACTTCTCTGTTCTTCAACTGGACTTCTAGCACCACCAGACATTTCTCCCTCTCATTGTCACATCAGGCCAACATACACTGTATTTCACAGACAGGTAAAGGTACCTTCACAATACAAGCAACACCACCACCTCAAAAAAAATCTGCACTCTTTACTTCATAAAGAAAAACTATCCTTTTTGTATCAAAGTCTACTGAATGGCAGCTACAATCTCTATCCTGTTTCCTCCTTCAGCTTAATTCTCCTTGATCCTTCCTTGTTTTCTGCTTTTAACATGATCAGTTCTATCATTTGACCACTGTTGGGAGCCCATACTCAGAGGTATTTCCTTAATTCTTTGCACATCTCTATCTGACCTTTCATTCACTTTGTTAGCAAGGTTGTCATGACAGGAACCCTCATCACGTGTGAGCACTGCAATCATCAATAATAAGAGCATTACTTCCATTGCACAGCAGATGACACAAAACACGGCAATTTGTTTCTTCTGCAAATGAGTTGCACCAGAACAATTGTATGAACTGTGCAGCTTTTAGCTTAAGTTAAAATTTCTGTCACTTAATGCAACATAAAAATCTTCCTTTCCCTGTGATAGCTCAGAAGAGGAGGTTGAATAAAAAAGCTCACTTCATCCCTCTTATGCACATTTTCGAAGAGCTTTGCTTCCCAAGATAACAAAAATACAATGTCTGCAGATAGGCTCACAGCCCTGCACAAAACTGCACTGCCATGACCTAATTTGATCACATTTCTAGCCTTGTTTTCTTTGCATAGATGATCGGTCGTTAGTTCATCTTTTTTGTTTTTTGCCTCCTTCATTTTTGCATGATTTTCACTGTAAAACCCACACATTTTTTATTAGCTGATGCAAATTAGAATTGCACTGACTTCACAGACTACAGACAAGGTAACAGATTGCTCCACTAAAAAAGTAACAAGCTTTTTTCCCCCCAAAGGAAAATTAGCTGCATATGGCAAGAGTAAGATCTGCAACTTTAATAAAAAGAAGTCATATTTAGTGAAAGTAAAGCTCACTTACTCAAAGTTTGCTTAAAATACTAATAACTGTAGAAGTAGCACAGTAATAAAAGAATCCAACATTTTCATTATCTATTGATAGTGTCTCATGTTGTCAAACAGATCTTAAGACTTTTCTACATCAATGTGTCACTTCATTAAACTCATTGCAAACGTCATGGGGAAAATTAATTCTGACATATGTACTTACTTGAAAGAAAGTTCCAGGTTAGTATTAAAAGTGAGACTTTACAATACAGTATTTTGCTTGTTCAGATGAGTTAACTACTAGACTTGATTCCCAAACACTTAGATTACAGAATAAGGGCCATCATTTACTGTTGTTAGCCTAACTCTATACAACAAGGAAAGGTAACCATTACACATGGCATTTACCACCTAGAGTAGACCTTATCAGAGTAGATCCTAAGTTGCCTGTAGTTGAAGAATTCCAAGATATTTAAATCAAATTAAAAGAAAAAAAGAAAGCAAGCCCTGTGGAATAAGGATAATCACACATTAGCATTCATTATTCTCACAACCCACTTCTCCTACCCGTTTCAAAACTCCAACAAGCTAAACATGTTCTCACTCATATGGCATTTTGAAAAACGGTCAATATGCGTTTGACAAAGAGACTAAATGCAACCATTATCTTCATCTCTCGCTCAGCTCCCTATTGCAGGGGCTCTTCAGACACGGGAGTGAGGAAAACTATCCTGTTATTATTTGCGTTCTCATATCGCAATCAAAGTTTGCAAATAACATGTGAAACATTAGAATTTCACAGAGCCTTATAATCCTGAATATATTTGCTGCTAGATGTTCTGTGCTACATCCCAGCCAGACATCAAGTGAGGTATCCAAGCGGCTGAGTCGAAAATCACCAAGCAACGCATGCGAATTGCTGGGTCCAAAAGCAATGAGTTAACAGAGCATGAATCCAAAACATCACAGAGGAACTGCTACTTCAAAGGAAAGAAGGCTGCACTCTTCACAAGCGGTCATTAAAAGTTACACATTTCTTGTCTGAGCTTCTGTAATTCCATCTTGTAGCTTGGACATACTAAACTTCAAATAATTAAAAGAGTTAATCTACGAGTCCTCCATCAGCCTCAGGTGTTTATGGCACTGTATGATGCTGACTGGTGATGTTATGTACTAATAAGCAGCTGTTGTGTTGTTACATTCTGCAGGTGGCTGAAACTGAAGTACAGAGGTATCGTTTTACCAACTATTATCCATTTCACAGAGAGGCTGAGAGGTCTGACTTTTGGGCCTGATGGAGCATTAGTGAAATCAGCCAGCTCAAGTAACTTCAGATCTACAAACTCGAAAGCAAGAAAGCACTGGTAACTCATCAGCACCCACCTGCACATTGACAACCTTAAGCACAAGCAGAGCTCAGTGACGAAAACACTGCAAATCCTTCCATACCAAGGACCTTCATGCTATTGCTAAATCAAGGCCTGACATATCTTTATCTGTAGTGGATGCTGCATCAGGTTCACAAAGCCACAACTCTCCTCCCTCAAGACACACGCTGACAAACTGCAGGGAGCTTGGGCTCTGCAGCATGCCTGGAGATCCTCCTGTACCAAGCGTAAAATGCAATCTCTCTAACTTATAGTGATGCTTTTACTAAGTTTTAAACAGCAAAAGTTAGATGAAAAAAAAAAGTTAGATGAAAGCTTAAGCCTTAAAAGTAAGAAGTGATTTGTAGCAAGTGTTAATGTAGAAGATTTATGTATTTTAACATGACTTGCTATCCTTAAAGAATTCAAACATTAATATTTCATAGAATCACAAGAAGCAAAAACAACGGCATGAAAGCAGTCACTTCAACCTTAGTACTTGTAGCCCAGATGACAAACAAAATGAGTGGCATTTATAGAGATTATTTCATCCAATAGTCTCTGGAAGACTTGTATTTGCTCTTTATTTCTTCTTCATGTAGTCTAAAAGAATCCATGTGGACAAAAATGGCTGGATGACTTTGTGGATGAAACAAGTTTTTCACTGCAATAGTATCACTCTGTAAGTAAATGCTGGAACAACAGAAAACAGCCTCTCAGCATATTTCCTTTAAGGGCTTAGAATTCACAACAAGGCAAAACAAAAGCAAAATGAAGATTAAAAAAACAAAAAAAGATATCTGAGGGGTTACCTCTGCTTGCAGTATAATTTGTCTCTGTTCCTTGTTTTGACTACATGCAAATTTCTGCCAGAAGCCAATTCCCTCATTTCTGTGAACTCAATTCGAGTCTCTGCATCTGAATTAAACTTTGCTGCACTGGCACTTCACATTAGGAAGGAGCTTGGCAAATCAGACTAAAACTTACATTTCCTTCCATGAATAAATCCCAAAGATTTTTACAACTTCTCAGCACCAAGATGTCTCCTGTTGGAGCAGATACGCTAACGCGAGCCCTGAGATTAGATGCAGCGGATGGGTTGTAAAGAGAGTGTTTGAATAAACCAACTTTGGATGAAACAAGTGGGCTGTAACTGCACTGGTAAGTTTGTACTAATGCACATCTGTCCCACTTATTAGCATAAGAATTCCTCCTGCAAGTCACACTGGACATGTCTACATGTTCCATTACTACTCATAGTTTTGCAGTAAGCTCCGAAACTCACATGGAATATTTCTTCCCTCTCCTTTCAACATGCAAGTCAAAATTTGTTGTGCTTATCCTACAGGTGGACTTTCTGTTTAATCTTTGATGTGTAGTGGCTACTTTTAATCATATGCTAAAGACACTGACATTAGAAAGTGATCCAACCTTGACCAAGATTGCTGGCAACAAGTTCTGCTCTTTCTCCTGCAACTAATGCTGAAAAATAATTTACTGCTGACAATGAAAAACATTCTGGTACAGTCAATGACACCTCTATATACAGGATATATATTTGCCAAAACAACACAAACTCATCTACATTTGAAACAGATTAGAATGGATTCAAGATAGACTCTGCATTAAAAGAACACGCAGAAACTCCACGATACGGAGCACACTAACAGTAGGATGCAGGAGAAGGCTGTCTGACATCATTCGCCTCCTCACTCTCTCTCCTTCTAGAGACCATCCATCTCTCCATCTTACACATAAACCAAGTAAATCCCTACAAACTACTCTCCCCCTGAAACCAAACCTTCCTCCTACCAGCAGGACTCAGTTTTTGATGACTCTTTTCATTTTTTCCTTTAAGCACCCAACAGCTTCTGTGATCTCAAAGCCAAAAAAAGAGCAGTACTTGTAAACACACCCCATCCAATTAAGTGAACGTCAATTGTTGCAGCTCCAGGACAGTACAACAAAAACCCCCATGACCCCCACAAAACCAACACAATGCAGTCATCAAGGCCTACTCCAATGAAGACTTTAGAGTCAGAGCAGAAACAAACCCAGCAGTTGTACCCATACATTTGTAAAAAAGCTTTAAGAAAGGAAGCTCTTAAGAAGCCAGAGTGAAGTAATTTTAAGTAACATTCCTAAGAGGAGGAGACACAAAAGCCCATTAAGGAGCAATTCATAATCAAAATAATGTCTGCAGATTAAATTTAGAAAACGATAAAGCAGTACAAGCAGAAAGAAGGACGCTACTTCAAATGGGCTTCAAATGGGCTTTCCAACTTGTAAAGCTCAATAGCAAGGAGGTTTTAAGAGAACAAAGAAATCTAATGCTACCTATTCAAATTTATCAAAAACACAACAAGAGGCCCCACTCTCAGCCAAACCACGTGTCTAGGACGATTCTAGGAGTCCACATGAATGATCACCTTTCTGGGTTTCCAGCGCTGTTTTCGCTCTTCTATCTTATTTTGCTCTTTGGAGTCACAATTCTTAATTCTCCTTTAAGGCAGCTTAAACCTAAAAGAAAAAAAATAAAATAAAAAGTAGAATTGAGAACCGCAATGACATCAAAAGAGAGAAATGGAGAACAAAAACGGTTAATACCAGAGCAATAGCAGGTTGCAATAGGAAAAGCCTTGAAAAAATTAGGAGGGAAAGGGTTACCTACATCGGGGTCTCAATTCGAAAAGGAGGACACTCTCGTGGGATACTAAGGTGCTGGAGGGACAATAACAGCCAGACTGCTACCCTGTCAGGGCAGCTCCTCCAGGGAATGGAAGTGAAAGGCAAGTGCTAGAGAACGGGACAGGAAGCATCCCAAAAAGCAGAGCTGCGAGGAAATCCAAATCACTGCTTTGCAGGAGCTCATGCTTCAGGAGCCGTCAAGCGCTCACACACACACACAAAAGCCGACCAAGGCCCGGCGGCGGGGAAGGGAACCAGGGCAGCGCCGGGAGCTGGGGAAGCGGGACAGGCGCTGCGGAGCGGCTCGGGGCTCCCTTCAAGCCTCTCCGCCCGCTGTGCAGCCCCCTCTCCCCTCCCCGCGCTGTCCCCGGAGCACGGCAGCGGCTCGGGGCTCGGCGCCGGGCGGGGTGGCCCCGGTGCTCAGCGGCCAACTCACCGCGGCCGGGGCGGGCAGAGGCGGCGAGGGACCGAGCAGCCCCTTCCCCAGGGTGGGANGGGGGGGGGAGGGGGGGGGGGGGGGGGGGGGGGGGGGGAATCCCCCCATCAGAAGCCGCTTGATGGGGTCGCGGGGAGGAGCAGGCCGGGCTGTGAGCCCCGCCGGAGGAGCTGCGGGGCAGCTGCCAGGGGAAGCCCCGCGGCGGGCCATGGGGTCGCGTTCCACACCCCCCACTCCCCCCTCCTGCGTGCGAGCGGGGCTCTGCCGCCCGGAGCCGTTACCTGTCTGCCGCCGGAGGGGAATGGGGAAGGGGAGTGCGGGGGGGGGGGGGG
>WBNH01000503.1:0-10632 GCA_013401255.1 Urocolius indicus | reverse complement strand
TTTTTTTTTTTTTTCCCCAATATTTCCCCCTAAATCTTCTGGGTTTTCTCAAGTTTACCACAAATTCTCAACTCTGTTGAGAATTTCCCCAAATGTTTTTTTCCCAGATGTACTGTGTTTTCTCCCAAACCAACCACAGAGTTTCTTTTGCCGTGTTTTTTACAAATCCCGACATTTGTGGGTTTTTTTTCCCGTTTAACATCTTTTCCCCCAAATCTGTTTTTTCCAACCTTACCCCAAATTCCCAACTCTACTTAGTTTTTCCCCAAGTTGATCACAAATTCCTAAGTTTATGATTTTTTTTTTCTGCCATCTTTTCCCCCAAATATACTGTTTTCTCCAAGTTTACCACAAATTCCCAACTCTACCATGTTTTTTTCAAATCTACCATGTTTTTTTCCCCAAATTAAACATGTCTTTTTCCCAATTTTATCTCAAATTCCCAAGTTTACATTTTTTTCCCCGTAAATCTACTACCTTTCCCCAAATCAACTGTGTTTTCCCCTAATTAACTATGATGTGGTGTTTTTTTCCAAATTTTATCACAAATTTTCAAGTTTATGATGGTTCTTTGTCCCCAAATCTACCATATTTTCCCATTTTTTCCAAAGTTTACCACAAATTCCCAACTCAACCACGTTTCTTGCCAGCAAGGGGCTGGGCAGCAGGAGTCGAGGGGAAGTAGAGAAGGAAATGTTGTTGTTTCCCTTTGCTGCGGCACGCAGCCTTTGCTGTTCTATTGAATTTTATCAGGATATAGATCATTCCTGCTGTTGCTGGTGGTGTCTGTGCTATGTTCCTCTAGAAATGTTTGGATTCTTCTCCCTGCAGCTCAGGCCTGAACCTGCTCTGTCCCACCTGGATCCCAGCGAGAAGTGTGTCACTGGCTCACTCACAGCATCTCTCTGTGGAAATGGGACAAGTGTGTTTGGGGGGGCAGGTTTTGCTAGTGGGGCTACAGGGGTGGCTGCTTTAAACAAAGAGCACCCAGCCCCTGCTGCCCCTGCACACAGCCTGCGCTTGAGGCCCAGCAGTGCCATGGGGAGGGTCCCATCTGTCTGTGGTGGCCACAGGAGCCCCCAGGCTGGGAGCCCCGGGGCAGCCCCGAGCCCAGAGGCAGAGCTGGTGGCCTGGCAACGGCTGCCCACAGGGGAGCCAGAGCCCTGCACAGCCAATGGCAGCGCAGGAGGCGGGCACAGCCGCGATTGACATGCGAGTGGCAGCCAATCAGAGGCAGCGGCGCACCAGGGAGGGCGGGCCCAGCCCAGGGCACTGACAGCGCCGCAGCCAATCAGAGGTGGCAGGGCCTCAGGGCTGTGTCCCCCTCCTGCCTGTGGCTGCCGTCGCGCAGCGGTTCCTGTGCTCGGGGCAGCCCCCAACTGCTGCCCAGCGCAGGGGCAGCGGCCCTGGCAGTTGGAGCAGCTCCTCGGCCCTTCCATGGCTGCAGGCTCAGGCTGCGCTTGTTGCCATGGCCAGGAGCTGCAGAGCTGCCACTGGCTGAGCTGAGATGGGCCCAGGGAACATCTCAGATGAGTTGGGCTTTCCCACCGCCACCGATGCTGCGGCCACCGTGAGCTGCTCCAGGCTTGCACGCCAGGCTGGCTACCAGCCACAGCACAAACCGTTTCCTTCTGAGCTCACAGACAGCATCTCCGAACTGTTTGCTGCAGACACGTCTGTTCTGTGCCGTCAAATCTGTGTTTGTGTTCAGCTGCCTGTGGCAATGCGCCTTTTGTCTGTACCACGTGGTCTGTACCTTTCAAATAATCTACAACTGTTCCAGGAACAGGGAGTTTCCTGGTCACGCTCAGATTTACAGAGGACAAAATGATTAGTCCCAGCGAGCCTGCAGTCAGCATTTCTCTCTGTGAAGGTTTTTCATGGCTTTTACCCAAGTTTACCACAAATATCAAACTCTACCATGTTTATCCTCAAATCTACCATGCTTTTTGTCCCAAATTAAACATGTCTTTATCCTGATTATATCTCACATTACCAAGTTTACCACTTTTTTTCTCCAAATCAACTATGTTTTTCCTTAATTAACTATGATGTGGTGTTTTTCCCAAATTGTGTCACAAATTCTCAAGTTTATGATGGTTCTTTGTCCCCATATCTACTGTTTTTTTTTCCAAGTTTACCACAATTTCCCAACTCAGTGTCGTTTTTCCTTAAGTTCCTGATTGACTGTGCCCTGATCCCACGGAGCACCAAAGTGCAGCCAGGAGTAGCCTCGGCCAGAGGCTCCAGATGCTGAGGGACTCACTCAGGAAAGATGATGACATGGCCAGTGAAGGTCAGGGAAGCGATGGACTTCCCTGGGTGGGACAGCAGCTGGAGACCCTGCAAGGGAGGAAGGTGGAGATGGTGGGACAGCTTCAAGGTGACCCAGGAGGCCCTGAGGGCAGCAGCTGTCCCAGAGGTGGGGAAAGTCGAAGGCTCACCTTGAACGCAGCCCCTTCCTGGCTGATGTTGCCACACATCCTCTCCAGGAAGCTCGAGTAGAATTTCATCTGCACCCTCCTGCCATCAATGAGCAGCACCCCGACATCCCGCAGCACCAGGGCCACGTTCTCCCCCTTGCCCAGGCAGTGAGAGAGAAGGGACACGGTTCCCTGGATGCAGCTCTCTGCTTTCTGCCGGAACACGGAGGCCTGTGCGGCCACTGCGGCATATTTTAGAGACCGGAGCTCCTTATTGCCTGGGAAACCAGCGGTGGGGAAGGAGAAGCTCAGCCAGGGCCCTTCCTTCTCAGGCATTTGCCAGGGGCTGCTTCTTGCAGCCACGGCCCAGAAAGGCTCTGGCTTTGGGGCAGGTTTAGAAATGGGCTGCAATACCCCCCACCCCCCAAACTCTGCCGTCATACCAGCTAGGACATCCTGATCCTCCACGAGGCTGTGGACAGCTGCAAGGTTCCTGGCCAGGCGAAACACGGGCCTTGGGATAATCACGGCTTCGTGTCCAACCTGGGTCCAGGTGGGGAGCACGTCGAAGGACCCGAGGCTGGGAATTCGGACCCCCTGAGAGCGGGAGAGAAAAGAAGGGCCAGATGATGAGGACTGGAGGGAGGGAGGAGTTGGAGGCGGCCCTGACCAGAGATGGTGCTCCCTATAGGATCCTGCTCACTGTTGCCATAGGAGGCATGAGCTGGGGCAGCGGGGAGAGCTTTAGGGGAGCTGCCGAGTCCTCTGTCCTTCCTGCCCCACAAAAGTAGTGCTGGAGCCAGGGCAGCTGCAGGCTGAGGGCACCCAGAGGCTTCCGTGGAGTGGAGTCAGCCCTACGGGACGCTGCCACCGGCCCTGTGGCTTTGGGGGAGTTTCTCGCTTTCTGAGGAAGGGAAGAGTAAGTGTGGGCCGTGGCCCAGGGCCATGGGGACTCGCCACCCCTCTGGGCTGAGCAGGAGGATGAAGGTCTCCTCTCACCTTGCACAGCAGGAGCTGTTCCTGAACGTAGCCAGCCACCGCATCCCAGATGGCTCTTCGCTCTGGAAAGCAAAGGGGGATCAGGTCCCACTCTGTCTCCATCAGCTCCCAACCCTTCTCCAGCCCTGAGCCGCAGAGCTGGCACAGAGTCCCCATCCCACCGCCGTGGAGGCAGCCCGGGGATGGCGGCAGGGCCGAGCGTTGCCCAGGCCGTGCAGTGCCAGACAGTCCCACCAGCGCTGCTGCACTGCCCTGAGGCCCTGTACCTTCGGCTGTGATGCTGGGCATCATGAAGCGATGCTCCAGCCCGTCCCAGAAGTGCATCTTGGTCACACTCATGGCTGCGGGGTGTTGCTGAGCGGCAACAGCCACGTGGGAGCTCTGCTTTGGTCGGCCTCTAGACGCAGTCTGGGTGCAGGCCCCAGTGTCCCTTCACAGCCCTGTGCAGGAGTGTAACAGGCCCATTGTGACATCACAGAATCACAGAATCGTATCCATAGCATCACATCCAGCCGAAGCTCCCCTGGGGCAACCTGAGGCCGTTTCCCCTTGTTCTGTTGCTTGTTACCAGGGGAAACAGACAGACCTCCACCTGGCTACAGCTTCCTTTCAGTAGTTGCAGAGAGTGAGAAGCTCTCCCCAGAGCCTTCTTTGCTCCAGGCTGAACAGCCCCAGATCCCTCAGCCCTTCCTGATCTGAGACATGCTCCACATCCTTTCCCAGCTTGGTAGCCCAGCTCTGGATCCTCTCCAGCACCTCCATGTCCTTCCTGTAGAGAGGGGCCCAGAACTGGACAGAGTATTGGAGGTGCAGCCTCACCAAAGCCGAGTGCAGGGGAATGATCCCCTCCCTGCTCCTGCTGACAACACTGTTCCTGAGCCAGGCCAGGATGCCCTTGGCCTTCTTGCTCACCTGGGCATGCTGCTGGCTCCTGTTCAGCCAGGGAGACCCTTTTGCCCTTTTTGGGGGGGATCCTTTTGACTCATGTTCACATCGTGGGGACCCTTTTGCCCATAGTGCCGCGGCCACTTCTGAGCCTCTGATGGTCGCCACCTGGCAATCGCTAAGGTGCTGCCCTCTGAGGTGGAGCTGCTGCCGCCCCGGGGTCGGGACCCGCTGGGGATTCAAGGCCCAGCCCGTGTTTCTTTCTCCAAAACCAGTGCCCCGCTCACGGACGCACGTGCTGTGTCAGCCCCACAATCCTGTGTGTTCTCCTGAAGCCGTCACACAGCGTGTAGGCACCATGCGTGCTCAGTGGGCCCAAAGCCTCTTTCTGTGGGCCAAACCCCTCATTTCCCAGCTCCAAACCTCCCTTATTACCCATAGCCCTGCTTTAGGACAGACATTTTCACTTTGACAGTCTGACTCTCCCTTGAAGGCAGAAAAGCCTTCTGAGACTCAAAGACCTCGTGTTCATGGTCCACAGGCTCAATGTCAGTTTACAAAGTCTCCTTGTTGGAGTCCAAAGAAGCATTTTAGTATCCAAAGCTGATCCAGCCCATTGAATTTAGGGCCCACTCCACATGTGGAGTGCCTAAGCCCTCGTTATTGTGGTCTAAACCGCACTGAAAGCCTCAGTTTTAGGCTCCAAGGCCTCGTGTCTCGGTTCATGGAGTCATACTGTTGTTTGGGTTGGAAAAGACCTTGAACATCTTTGAGTCCAACCACTCACCCAGCACGGCCAAGTCCACCAGTAAACCTTGTCCCTAATGCCCCATCTGCAGACCTTTGAAATCCCTCCAGGAAAGGTGACTCAACTAGTTCCTCTTCTAAGGCTTGGCAGCCTTTTCAGTGAAGTCATCTTCAACACATCTTCATCATCTTCTTCATCATCGATCCATCAGCGGCCACTGGAGCTGGTCATTGGGATGATCCCAGTCCTGACCACCACACGGTCAACATGGGGTCATGGCCACTAACAGTCACGGAGATGGCCACCATCACGGTCACCAGGGGGATGGTCCCTGGTGGGACTGTGGCCACCAACAGTCTTGGGGTGGCCACTGGAGCTTGTCATGGGGATGATCGGATTCATGGTCACCAGGGGATCGTCACCCATGTAGTCGTGGCCACCACCAAGGTCACAGCGAGGGTCACCAGCACGCTCAAGGCCACTGTCCATGGCCACTTGTCTCATCAGGGCGTTGGCCACCAGTGACCATCATCCCCATGGTCATGGTCACGGGGATGGGCATGGTCACCATGAGGAGTTGGTCACAGCCTCTGCTGAGTTCATGGGGTCCGTCACTGGTGTCTACAGCCGTGGGGGTGGCCGCCGCTGTTGCCCTTATGGCCACTGGCCTCTCCCATCCTTGTGCCCATCTCTCTTCAAGGTCCTGGTTGGAGGCTGAGGTGGCCCCCACTGCCCCTTCATGTGCCCTCCTTTACCCCCCAACATCTGCTACTCCTCTACTCACTTGCTCTTGGCCACCACAAAGCTCCTATGAGATGGTCTCGTGGCTCCCAGGGCCACCTGGGCCTCAATTAAGGACCCACAACCAAACCTTCAAACCCTCCCAAAGAGCCTCTGCTCTCCTGGCACTTCTTGGCTTCTTCTTTATTCCTCTTGGTTGCCCAGACCGAGGCCTCCCGGCCCAAGAACAACTCCTCAGGTCCCCTTTTCACTCCCTCACCAGCACCCAGCTGGATGCCAGAATGTCCTCGCTGGCACGTCTGTGGTGGCACTCAATGGGCCTTGTGGTCCAGCTCCTTGTGCTCATGGTGCCCTAAGCTCGTGGTGGAAAGGATGGCAATCACGGGTGTCCCCAGCAGCGAGGGCTCCCACTGCTGGGAGGCTTTGGCTCCTTTGGCTGCCGCCATCTTGGCCGCCTCGATTCCCGCCAGGATCTGCTCGAGTTTTGCTCTTTCTTTCTCCCATGCGATGCCGCTCCGGGATCTCACTGCCTGCGCTCGGCTGCTGGCCATGATGTGGCTGTTGGCCATGCTGTGGCCGCTGGCCATGCTGTGGCTGCTGGCCATGATGTGTCTGCTGGTCATGATGTGGCTGCTGGCCATGCTGTGGCCACTGGCCATGCCGTGGCTGCTGGCCATGATGTGGCCACTGACCACAGCTCGGCCTTTGGCCACACCTTGCCCACTCGCTGTGGTTTTGCCAGTGGCCACGGCTTGGCCCACAGGCCGCCAAGCCCACGTTGGAGTTTGTCACAGGACTCCTTTGGGATCGTCCCCGTCTGCCGCCTGCAGGGACACAAAGGGAGAAGTTTGTGAGGTCGTGGTTGTTTTGGTGGCCATGTTCTGCTCCCCATGAGCCGCGTCCCTCTTCATGCACCACGCCTCCCAGAACCTCAGCTGATGTCCAGTTGTCCCTATATCTACTGGCCACCCATCCCAGCCCTCTGTGCTCAGCCTTCACTGTCGAGCAGCATCCAACAGCGTTTGGGGAGAGGAACAAGCTCTTGCTGGGCCAGAAATTCACATGACCATCAGTTGGGGTTGGAAAGAACCTTTGAAGGTCCATCTCATCCACCAACTATGGTTGGGATTTACAGAGTATAAACTAATTACTGCCAGCTAGTCTGCAGTCAGTGTTTCTCTGTGTGAAGGAACTCCTCTAGTTCTAGAGAGTACTGGTCTTTTTATGCTCAGTGGGGTGGGCAGGCTCCCGAGCAGCACCAGGACCTACAAGTGGAACTATAAGATAAAATAACCTCTTTAGTTTCCTGGAAGGCTGCGAACTACCCTAAGTCTCTCAGCCTCTCCTATGTGAGCTAAAATATCATTGCTGGAAACATTGCTGAGCTAAAATATCATTGCTGGAAACAGAGCAGGCGACTGTAACCTTGGGAACGGTGCAGACGGCTGAATTTATTGTAAGGCCTGGGTGATGTAATTGTGTCAGGTCTCAAATTTTGTTCTCAAATGCGCCACGTTTCCATGGTGCCTTTGGGGCCCAGGACATGCCCTATAAGGCCATAGGGCCTCACTCCATTGTGACATCAGACCCAGCACAGGTCTGTAAGGCCACACTCGCCACCCCGGCCGTGGCAGACGCTGCCTTTGCTCGCTGAAGCGAGGCAGCAGCTGCATTGGGCTCAGCAAACAGACATTGGTGACTAGCCAGAACTGCTTCGGAGCCAACAGCATGGCACAGGCTGTGGTGGGCCGAGGGCTAGCGGCACACAGCGGGCCCCAGCCCCACTGGGAGCCAGCACAAGCCCCTGGTAGCCGTGTGCAGGACAAGGAGCAGAGGTGGGAGTTGGAAGCCCTACGAGCTGAGCTACAGGAGGAGCAGCTTCTCACTCGAGAGCTGAGGTGCAAGTTCAATGCTGAAATCTGGGAGCTGAAAGAGATTTTGGCAGAGAAGCAGCAGCTCCTGGCAGAGCGGCTCCACTCCGAGTTGGAGCACAGATGTGTTCAGGAGCTGCAGCGGCTGAAGGAGCTGAACTGGCAGCGGCAGGAGGCCAAGACCCGCCGAGTGCTGTGCTGGAAGGAGGCTGAGCTCCGAGAAACACAGGAGCTGCTGCGCCAGGAGCGCAATGTGGCCGTTCGCCGCGCATGGGCCCTGCAGCGTCAGCTGGACGAGGAGATGGTGAGGCCCAGCCGAGGGGGTAGGGAGGCCAAAGCCAAGCTTCAGAATCTCATCTGCGAGGTATTCTGGGAGCGGGCAGATGCCCAGCGTGCCTGCATCCACCACCTCCAGAAGCAGCTGCAGCTGGAGAGGATGCTCTTCACCAAATACATCCTGCAGGGCTTCGAGGGTGAGCTGCCTGACTCCCCCAGCATGGCTGAGCCCAGAGACGCTCCTTGGGACCAGGGCCACCAGGAGACACAGAGCTCCTGCTCCTCTGACAGAAATTGGCCCCAGGCACCACAGGAAGGGCCCCTGGAAAGCCACAGAGCCGAGCAACAAACAATGTGTTGGGCTCTGCAGGCAGAGGTTCCTCTTCAGCTGCCAGAGGAGGAAGACCTGCTACTGCTTGGTAGCAAACACAAACAGCTGCTGATGCAGAAAATCCAACTGCAGGATGGTCTTGAGGAGCAGGAGACACAAGAGAGTGCTCTGGAGAGGGAGAGCCACCACTTGACCCAGGATAGTTCTCCAGAAGTGTGCAAGGGGGCAGAGAGGCTGCAGCAGAAAAATGCTCAAGTAGGTCCTATAGCCACACGGCTGCAAGAGAAATCCAGGCAGCTGCAGGCGACCATCGACCGCCTGAGCAATGCTTCAGTGCCACTGTCCAGCCAAAGCTCCACCAAGGAGCTGAGCACGGCACTGTCTCCTCAGCACAGCGCTGGAGCAATGGGACACCCTGATGGGGCTTTGCTGGCCCACGATGAGCTGCAGGGCTGCTCCCAGGAGGCAGCTAAGGAGCTTCAGGCCTACGAGGGCTCTTGTTGTGTTGTGAGCACCCTCTGCCCAGCTCAGGAGGAGCTGCAGGGGCGGCTGCTGAAGATAACAATTGAAAACATTCTCCTGGCTGAGGAAAATGCTCGTCTGTGTGCGCAAGTGAGTTTGTCAGAAAGGGCAGTGGAGGAGACTGACAACATCTGCCCTCAAACCACAATGGAAGAGGCAGAATGTGAACTGAAAGCCATGAGAGAGCTGGCAGAAAGGAATCAACAACTGCAGAAGGAACTGGAGGAGGCCAAGTCAGCACTCAGGAGTAAAGAAGAGGAAGCCCAGAGTTGGCAGAAGGCTCTGGCAGAAGAACACAGGGAATGCTGGCAACTGGTTCAAGACCATCTGACTGGGCTGGCTGAGCTGTGCCATAAGGCAAATGAAGGACTGAGCAGATATTTTAGCAGCTTGGCCAACTGGAAAGAGAAAGATCCAAGCCTATCATTTCCAGGCCACAACAGGCTACTCTGGATGCAGACAAAGAGCCCATCCTCACAGTGGCTCTGAGGAAACAGTCGCCAAAGCTTCAAAAATGCCTCCCTCGACACAGCTGCGATCCTTTTGGATGTCCCAATGAGAGACCTGAGCTGCAGCTTCCTCTGGTTGCAGGACAATATGTGCACATCTTTGGAGGCATGGATGGAGACAGTTGGTGTGAGGGAGAGCTGACGGCACAAGGAGATTGATCCTCTCTGATCTCGTTGGTGACCTGGTGACACCAAGGTCTCCAGAGACGAGGGATTCATACCAGGAGACAGCTCATGATTGTCTTGTCTTCCATCTTCTTATTAAAACTTCTCTTCACTAACTCTCTATGTGATCTCTGTCTCTATGTGGGTACAGGTGACCTGAAAGGCCTATGTGCAGCTCCTGGGGACAATTCTCCTGCCCAGTGCAGGAGAGGACACTGAGGACACTGGAATCTGGCTCAGGAGAGTGACTGGGCCTGCCTGTCAGGCAGGTGGATCCCACCCATGCATTAATCATCATGGCCTAGATATTTGGATTCCACATGGTCCTGGACAACAAGTAGTGACATTTCCAGCAGCTATGGAAACACAAAGCTTGGTATCAAAACAGGATGCTGCTGCTGGGCAGCAGCAGGGGGTCCTGCAGGTCAAACGTCAGCCCCAACCCAGATGACTTAGGGGAGGCTGCAGTGCGTGTCCTGTGCACAGACAGAGTACTGTCCACAGTACTCGACTGCTGCTGAGGCACCAAAGGAGGCACAGACCATTGCTTGGCTGTCTTGGTGCCATTTTAAGGCCATTTCTTAGGGGCATTTTCTTGTTGTTTTGGTGCAATGTGCGGGACATTTTAGGGGCTGTTTTGACTATTGAGGTTGTTTTAGTGCCAATCTGGGGCTGTTTTGATGCATTTTTCGGTCTGTCAGCCAGCCAAGGTTAACATTCCCAGCCCTTTTGGTGTGGGAGTTATCCTCCATCATATACAGTTAGTCTGCTCACCCAATACTGAAACAAAACCAAACTGCAGCCAAGAGAGAGATACCGTGGACACTGAGGGACACAAGAAAAGGCCCAGCCCAAGAATTCCTTTGGCTTAGACACCTATTCCTTTGGCTAGGTCCTTTGACCTAGACAGGTCCCAGGGTATCCTATCAACCAGCACAGTGCTACCTTCCAAGCCCTTTAGATGTGCAAGCTGCCTTCAATTGTATGCAGCTAGTCTCCTTAGAAACTCAGGTGCAGCTGAGTGAGATTCAATTAATGGTGGACTCTGTGGGACACAAGAAAGACCCAAGCTCCAGGTTTCCTACCCCTTTCGAGAAGTCATAGAATGGTAGGGTTGGAAGGGACCCCTGCCACAGCATGTCCCACCTAGATCAGGTGACAC
>WBNH01000502.1:0-14447 GCA_013401255.1 Urocolius indicus | reverse complement strand
TTCCCATTTATTCCCTGCTTTTAAGTCTTTCCATAATTTATTTTAATATATTACTTTCTATTTTGAAGAAATTTATCCTGTCTTTACAAAGTACTAATGACATGTTTTAGAATATTTTATCTTTTGAAAAATTTTAAATAATCCAATTTTACAATTTCATATAACTTCTAAAAATTACTGAATATTAAAAAACAGTTTGGAGTTTACAGTGCAGCTTATATGTTACAAGTACCTTGATATCAAAGCATGTGAATATCAGTTAAGTACAAAGTTAAATACAGAAAAACAATACTAATAAATGATGTGAAATGGACCCAAGTAACTTTATGTGAAGAAAACACTTACCAATGTACAAAGTTACACTAACAGAATCTTCAAACTACATCCAAAGTTAAACAAACAAACAAAAAAATATATATTCATATCAACCTTGTGTTACAGATTCATTTTTAATACCTTAGTCCAACAACATCCATTTTTAATCAATTACAAATGTAAATGAACAAGAGTGGAGAAAAGCAACATACTTGTGGAAAACTTCATACTAGAAGTCATTTTGCTCAGTCATACCAAGAAATCAGAATTTTCCATAAAGCTGATTATGAAGATGTGTAATATTCATTCTGTCAATGACATTGAAGTAACAACATAATTTTTTTTAACATCTCCCCTCCCTTTTATTTAATAAAGATGATTATTATTGAGGTATTTACTTCTACTGTTTCCAAGTCCATTTCATGCTTAACCTATTCAATCTATGCCAAAAAGAAATGGTGATATCTGTTGGTCAGTACATATCTAGCATTTATAAGCATGTTTCAATAGATCAGATCTGAGATCTGACCAGGAGATCAGCAAATAGGTCATATCACAGAAAACCTTGTAGTCTCTAAAACTTCAAGACATGTTATTACACATATCTAAAGAAGGGACCAGGACTAACTTATTTCAAGTAATGAAAGTTGCCTGAAAATCATTTGGATTTTTCAGAATGCAAGAGAGTTTTACTATAGACCCCCAGGAAATATAAAAAACATTCAGACAATATCTGTTTAAAGATTTCATGAGAAATTCTATACTACTTCTTGAATTTGATGGGTCGCCTATCACAATCGCTCTTACAAAACTGGGCAGCATCATGAGTCATGTTTTGGCATAAGTTCACAAAAATAGAAAAATTGACTTTGTCGACGTACAACAAACATGAGTGCATGTGTAGTGTTTGAACATAGCATTTGTGGTGCTGCTTACAAGCACATCAGACTTGGAACCCCTGACATCCCTGTTCCCCTGATAGAACCTGTACATAGCAGAAAAGTCAATCTTTGATATTAGGACTTGTCCATAAGCCTAAAAACACTCAGAAATCTCAAACTCAAAACCACCACCACACAGTCATGCCATGCTAGCAGCTTCTCATGGTGGTAACTCCTACCTGAATGAGAGAATAAGGTATTCACTACAATGCCACTGGTTCAAAAATTCCTCCATAGCCTTTCAGCAAGGCAGATTTGCTGTAATGCTGAACAGTTGTGCCCTGCCAAGAAATACAACAGAGTAATCCTGTTCAACAGAATAATTTCTATTAATTGATACACCACAATTCATTGCCACAACTGAAAATCATCCTGCTAAAACCGTGTAAAGCTTTTCTGTAATTTTGTGCAAAAAAAAAAAAAAAAAATGGCTGAATATCTTAAGTAAATATTCTGCCTTCTTTCAACACACCTTATCAGAAATGAGTTTCTAATGACAAAATAAGGAAATTTTTATAGTGATTTGTATTTGAATTGACAACTTGGGCAACGTTGACTTCCACCACTGAAATGGTGCTGCCACCTCGGAACTCATACTTGATCCATTTGATAAGCTTGCTAGACTTACCTAATTATAATCTTTCTTAAATAATCAATTTTCAGTTGTTCTCTTTGTGTCCTGGAACACAATCTATGCACTGTAGTTGGCCTGAAGCAGATGTATGTACCAAGCAAAGTACAATCCAATGGAATATGTGTGGTCTACCTCTATATGACCATAATCAGTATATGCTGATTGCATAACTGCTAATAAGACACATCACCACTAAACCCCTAGAAAAGTTAAGAGCATCCAATCTCCTGTCACAGGTTTTTTTAGCATTTGATCATATCACCAAAGATAATTTTGATAAATTATCATCTTCACTAAATTGTGATTTTCAGTTGCACTCTGAGCACACTAACGTTGGCTATGTGCTTTCTTGTCAAAGGCTCTACAATTTAGCGATATATTTTGCCTCATGTTTTCCTGAAACTTATTGCTGGTCAAGATCCAGAGTACATTACGGCTCATCTTTTAAATCAAACTAGATGAAGGTGTAAGGATGCATAGTTTTGTCAGCAAGAATAGCATAGGTTGATTGGGTATTTAAATATGAATACAATTATTCCATAATTCTTTTAGTGCTTAATTTAATATCCTAAGTACTTTAATTTTTATTATGATTTATTCTTTGTGTGTTACCTAATCACAGTAATACTAACAGATGAGAAAAATGCCACAAAAAAAGCCAATTACTGTATCAATGCACATACTCATTGGACATTTTTTATCTTGAGTGGCACTTAGAAAGTATCAGTTTGGCAAGTTAACCATCTTTGTTATGTGCCCCTTAAAAAAAAAGAAAACCTTGAAAATGAATTTGACTGTTTCTTAGAACAAAGACTAAGTTTTTTCTTTAGATCCTAAGCAATTATTCATTCACGTTTATTACAATGAAGTATATATTTGCACTTTAACAGTTTCAATCAAAGACCACCATTTACAGCTCAATATGATATGTACAGGTTTTACTGACCCTGTTTCAAGCTTCTCATAAAATATGAATATTCAATCAATGTGGATAACTACTTCCACAAGCAGTTGCTCACCATCAAAACAAAGTATCAAACAAACATCTTTCATTATATTCATGCTAGATTCTGTAAAAGTATTCATAAAATCAGTCTTTTTAGAGAAAACACAACAGCTCCTTTTATTAAAAATTACTTGTTTTTCTATTTTCTGTGTACAACAGAATACTTCAGATAAAGGTATTTACACTCTTAATAAAAGGCTATGGTATTCTATAAACACTAAAACTTGATCCTAATGTAACAATTATTCCAATCAAGTTTCATTATGTATGATTTTCTTCACATTAATTTTAGTCAAGCATGTATAGAATTATACATATATTTAAAATAAAGTTGTATTATGTTCACAGGATATAATTTAGAGGAGACATAACTTCATTTTGATCCATTCTGTCACAGGCCTGTCTTTGCAGTAGGAAAAAAGTGTGGTTGAGAAATAATATTTGTTAAGAGATCTGCACTTCAGTTTAAATCAAATTTCACACTATGAAGGGGATTCACAGTAGCATTTAAAAAAAAATCCATTTCTTCTATTGCCAGTGATTCAGACAAGTCAATAACATCGTGTTTGTTAATAGATGCATTACTTTATTTAAATAGAATATAGACTCAAAATTGCGGGAGTCATAAAACAAAAGCCTCCTAAAAAGATGTCTTTGAGGCATTTCATTAGAACTATTTGGAGCAACAAGTTTAAGCAGAAAAGATCAATAACAAGCCTAAAATATTACTGGAGTTCTACAAAGAAAAAAGCTCATGCTCTCTAAAAATCTCAGTGCCAATCATTTATACATAAACACACAATTTTAAGATCAGATGAGTGAAAACAAATAAAAAGCAGAGTCAGGGGAGAAAGAAGATATAAAGAAAACAACTAAAAAACTATTGAGAACTATTACAAAATATATTGCTAAGAAAATAAAAACTAAAAAACAAAGAGTAAGAGGAAACTATTAAAGAGGAAGTACTAACACATAAAGAGTACAAAAAAGATTTTTGTTTTTTTGAAAGAGTTGTTATATATGAAGTTGTTTTTTGCTTTCTGTTATGATGTATTTTTAATTAGATTTATAGAAAGTAATTGGAAAGTCAAATTACTTGCTTTTGGTCCTGTATTTCATACTATTGACAATATTCTTCACCGTGGTCTTACATATATGCGCACTGATAGTTTTCAGTGAGATTGCCTCCAAGTTTCCCTGTAATTGAAATGCAAATTGGAACGTTCCATTTGATTTTCATTGCGCACCTCTCGCATACTTTGATATCCAGTCAGTATTGGCAGGAAGAACCTGACCGCTCCTAATCTAGAACCCATGTGTTTCTTTATTACAGGATTTCATAACATTTTAGTGTCTACACATTTAACTTTCTAGTACATATGATATTATGAGATATTATTTTACCTAGCATACTGGAGTGGCCATTTGTCACCAAATCACAACCTCAAAGCCTCTGTGCTCCCATCTTATTTTACGAGATTTGAAGTACTTTAAAATGTCTTATTTTAATAATTGGAAGTTTCTTAAATCCAGGATTGCATTGAATAATGAGATACTCTTAATTACAACATCCCTATAACAACAACAAAAATGCATTGATCTACAGGTTTTTGGAAGTAAAGAAAACCTTAAATGTTATCTTTAAATTTAATACATCTCAAAACATAAATTCCTACCTTTTCTTCAATGAAAGACTCTTTCAAAGACTTCTGATTATCATAAACCTTTTGAGAGGATTAGAATTTACTCTTTACTGGAAATGATTTTTCTCTTTTCAACAGTAATAGTAAAATTAAACATTTCTGCCTTTCTTTAAGTTGCCAACATGGTTTACCAAAAAGCAGGTCTACAAGAGTCTAACAATAATAAACTTCTAAAGATCAATATCAATACCTTTATCAGTCACCAAAACCAATAGGACACTGAAGATTGTAGAAATGCAAGAACGAAGTTCTCTTTCAGTAAGATTATTAGACAGAGCATTACTCAGTGTAAATGCACACTTTAGTCGTTATAATTTTCAGAAGCTTTGAAGAACTGTAGAACTGCATTGAGTGCTTTAAAAAGTGCAGAACAAAGTAACCACAGTAAAGTCTATAAAAAACTAAGCTAAAATGCTGAAGATTTTCCTCAGCTACTACAGTAGCATATTTTTTGCTACATCAATTAAACTATTTTGTCTTGCAACTGGTATATAAATTCAATTCATATTTAGATTTTGATATATCTCATACATTGAAGTTCTGATGCTCAAGTGATGATTTCAGAAAATAAACAAAGCAAAACACTTTCCTAGTATTTTCTTTATAAGTCTTGGAAAAGTAAGAGTATTAAATTCTAACCGTGACAATAAGGAAAATTACTTTGGTGTTTGCTTGATTTGATTTAGCCCTCGCTGGGTGACAGATCCCCACCAAGTTTTTCTATCACTCCCCCTCCTAAACTGGACAGGGGAGATTGAAATATGACAGATTCATGAGTCAAGATAAGGACAATTATCACCCAGCAATTAGTGTCACAGGCGAAACAGACATAACTTGGATATAAATGGTTTATTAATGAACCATCAGAATAGAGCAGGGAAATGAGAAATAAAACTGAATCTTAAAATGCCTCACCCCATCCTTCCTTCTTCCCAGGACTCTCCTTCCTTTCCCTGCAGTGGCACAGGGGATGGGGGAATGTGGGTTGTGGTCAGTTCATTACAGCTGGACTTTGGTGCTGTTTCTTCTCTGGAGGAGGCTTCATCACACATCCCACAATGTGGGGTCCCTCCCCAAAGGAGACAGCCCTTCAAGAACTTCTCCAGTGTAGATCCTTCCCATGAGATACAGTTTCTCACAAACTGTTCCAACATGGGGCCTCTCACAGGGGCAGCTCCTCACATCCTGCCCCAAGGTGGGTAATCCATGGGGAGAACAGTCCTTAGGGAACAGACTGCTCTATCATTGNACAGGGGAGTCTTTCTTTCAGTGCCTAAGCACCTCCTCCTTCTCCACTGACCTTGGTGTGTGCATAGACGTTTTCACATTCTCACACTCTGTTGCTACTGCAGTTTAATGACTGTGCAGTAACTTCTTCCCCTTCTCAAATATTTTATTCACAGAGGTGTTCTCTCAGTCACTAATTAGACAGGCCTCGGTCAGCAGTGGTTCCATCTTAGAATTAACAGGCATTAGCCCTATCAGCTACAGAGGAAGCTTTTGGCAGATCTTTGTTTAAAGAAGCTACCCCTGTAAGTCACCCCATTGCCAAAACCTGGCCGAGGCAAAACCAGTACAAACAGATGTTACACAGAATGGTATGTCTAGAAGGACTTAAAAGTTATACTTATGTATTTTTTAAACAGCTAGTACCACTAACAACTGTGTCTATTCAACAAAACCTATCACTTAAGAGGAATATGTTTTATCCATTCAAAAGATAAGCAGATTTTGTGTCACGTTTTTCTACCGTTTCTCAGAAGACAGGTAAGGACAAAAATACTTAAATTAGGAGTGGATAATGGTTCACATTCTTTTCTCATTGCTTTTAGATTGTTAGTTTAGTATTTAAAATTAGAAGTATGATTTCATTTTTAAATCAATTAGCTATATTTTACTAAATAATTGAGTTTCATTTTACTCAATTTTATTAAAATACCATAAGCCAGGAGATCTAAAAATGCCTCCCACATATTTCCATCCTCCAAGATAAATTCTATTTCACTCACTGAAAGCAACACTTCCTACCTTCTTCAGATCCACTGCAAAAAATGTCTTCCTCCAAAAGGACCTTATTTCAATGATCATTTGCTCTTACCATAGTAGGTCACAATCCTGAACTCAGTCTTAAACTGTGTCTGTGAGAGATACCTTTCAAAAATTGCTTCGCAGCAATATTTTTCACATCTTCCTCCTACCAACTTTCCTCCAGCAGCTCAGGGTGAAGGTTGTAGGTTGTTCTATCTCTCCTACTTTTGGCAGACTTGGGACACTGGAGAAAGGCTGGGACCCTGGTATTGTCTCTCCACTTGTACTATATTGTAGTGTTCAGAGTCTGTTGCTTTCAGACCCACAAGAGTTTGAAGTCTTTTCCAGCACGTCTAACTTTGTGTAAAATAGTGTAAGCAATCCATGTGAAATATCACTTCCTAAATATTGCTGCAGCCCCCAAAGCAAACCAGGCAGGTTTCTTGCCAAGAAAGAAAAAGCACCTTGGAAATGAAGAAGATGGTGTAAGCTGAACGTAACATTAGGGCAGCAAAATAACTTCAACTTGGAAAAACAACAGAACAAGAGTTGACAATCCCTAGCATGTAATGAAGCCTCTGACAACATGTAAGAAATTTGGTCTAAATAGCAGCTAGAAGCCTCTAAAGAATCTTACGGGGGCAGAGTGGAGGAGAAAACAGGAAGGAAAGTCTTGTCTGAACAACATTGTAAAACACAGGTGTGCAAAAAGCCACAGAAGGTCTGATCAACCTCACTGAACTGTGATATCAGCAGTAAGTAAAGTCAGCAATTCCTGTCAGTGTTGGTACTAAAGGCACAAACAGCATGTCCAGTGACAAGATGTCAATCGTGTTGTGTGCTTTGGAGCCTTGCAGCTCACCAATGATCTGTCTGCTCTTCCTGCTACATGTTGGGAACAGAAACTTTCCTTTATTCTGCTGGCTTGGCTGGTAAGCAGCAGTGACATTCAGCTGGCATTTAACAGAGACATAAGTACAGTGAATAGAAGTGTCAGCAGGACAGAGTTCTTCCATGTCATGTCACCTCCAGCCTGGTGGTTAGGAACAAATGTGATAAAGTAAGAAACTGTAGTCTCACGTGTTTTGGATAAGTACTGAGTTCCTGAAAACTTTGGGAAATATATTTTTGTCATTCTTGATACCATCTCTTTTTCAAGCTGCAAAGAAGGCTGGATATACAGAGTTCAGACCTAGTTAAAAACTCTTTGCCTTTACATAACGGTCAGATGAAGAAAAAACATTACAAAACAAACTTACATTTCACATTTTTAGTTTGTGACTTCCAAAGATGTTGTCCCTGCTTCACATTTGTCAAGCTCTTCACATGATCATAGTCTACAATACAGATATGGTATTCTGCCTACAACGAGTAATTTTTAAGTAGATCAGTTGGAAATAAAGCCTGCCAATGCCATTAAAATTGAATGTTCTGCTGATAGTTAAAACATTCATACAAAAGTTGATTTATTAACTGTTGTCTAAGGCAAGACTTGTCAGTTACTTGAAAGATTCATGGAGAAAGTTCATCCTTTAAATGGTTAAAATTCACAGCCCTAATATGTTTTCGGTTTTGAGATTTTTTTTTTAACACCACCACTTCAAATGCCTGACCCTTCTCCTCCTGTTTTGTTTTTATTTTTCCAAGATGCACAGCATAGTCAGGAGGCACATTGAATGGAACCAGCAAGAGCCCTCTGAAATTCTTCTATCAAACGAAGATGACTCCCTGAATTAATTTTATCCTCTTACATTAGCATGTGCACATTTCATCCAATGTGCTTTTCTTTCCATATGCTTTTATTAAACCCCTGCTCAGATAGAGGAGTTCAATTAAACCTGGTGAATTTTCTCCCCTCCTTACTCCCTCCTTCAGCTGTATCAAATAGGAACTTCAGTTTGATAGAGCTCTTTTTGGCAGACAATACAATCTTTCATTTCTAGAAAGATATAGAATCACTCCAGAACCATTCTTGAATTATATTTTACTAAAAGAGTATCACAAGCTTTAGTAACATGACTGTAATCTAAATTATATTTTGTCTGTTTTGTTACAACAGTGGCTTTCCATGTAAGCATTAGTGAAACCATTACTTTGTGCTGTATCATTAATTCTTTTCACCCTCCTAGTTTTTATTTATCCATAAGTGGAAATCCTGTCATTGTTGCTTTTCTAGTCTTGGTTCTGTTTTTAAGCTGTATTATGTAAGTGTTGCTGTTGCAGGCAACACTACGTGGTGGTTCAGACTGATCTCCCAGCTCTCCGACAGTCGAGGGAAAGGATCACTGCACACATGGTGTGGATGGTGCTCTGTCTCTGTCTCCATCTCCCCTCTTATTGTTTATGTTATGCCCTTATATCTGCTGGCATAAGCACCTCCTCTATCTCTGCCCCGTGTCAGACCTCTCACTTCCTCTTCACCCCTCACATTACAATCCGAGATCTTCCGGATGCCTACTACAATGTAAGTAAAAGACTCAGGAATATGACATTCTTCAACACCACAAAGTCACACAAACCTCTCTGAGTATAACTTGGTGACACAGTAGTTATCTTGGCTTATTCATCTTCTATACTTGCACAGATATTACAATAGCATCGTCAGTTCATGAATATCCAACACAGTATTGCACAAGAAACTGGAATTTCACTGCCCTAGTATTTACATAAAGATACTTTAGGCATTCCATATGCATTTAACTCCTGTACTCGGTACATTTTCAGAGATAATTCATTTTGAATAACCAAAATTGAAATTGATTTAAATAAGTCCATATTTTCTGCAAGTTTTCCATCACAATTGCCTTTCTAAGCTCAAGTAGACCAGATTCACAGATTCAAAGGATTAATGCAATTCTTAATAATTTTTTTTTACTAGTCAACTAGATCATACTTACAAGCCACTGCAATCAAATCTTAAGAAACAGCACTTCTACCACTGTTACACTGCAAAAGCAACAAATATTTCTTTCTGTGTTGGCATGGAAATTTGACTTCATAAAGCCAAGATTTTGGGTTTTTTTAAGATACCAGAAGGGGATTTAGATTTAACTGGAAGTACAGTTTTCAATCTCTATTGCCAGGAAATATCTATAAATTTGAGCTTCTAGAAAGCTTTTAGGAATATACTGAGCTATAAATTATGCAGGCCTAAGTATTACTATGCCTTTAGACTTCTCAGTGTCAGGAAAGGAAAAGCTAAACTTTTGAAGTATTTCTCTCTGAGGAAAAAGTGTATCAATTTTCACAAAACTCACCTTCTAAATTCACACTAAGTAGAGCCAAGTAGAACATTACTCCTGGCCAGTTACCAGGAGAGTTAACACCAACCTAATCCTAGTAAGGATATTAAATTAACAACTACAAATAAGTTAGTAATTTGGTCCAAATATCATAGAAATATATGAGTATAATCAAAGCAGAGTTCAAATTCCTGGGTAACATCTCTGAGCTTCTCATGCCTATTAATGGCAAGTACATTAGCAAAATCACTTTGATATTCCTGTGCTACTTTCACAGCCTGCTTCACTGAATTTCTTAATTTCATCAGTTTTGTTTTTTGAAACAGATTATGATTGTAATCATTTCAGGTACAACTTCCAGTAACACTGTTACAAAGCGTTATTGCATGAAATCATTTCAAAGGCTTAAAAAAAGCGTCTTTCAATGGTAATCAAGACACCTACAGTTATAAAATGTGGATGCTACTGTACTTATCATCCTCGTTCAAGACTCTCAATTTACTGTATTGGGTAAACTGTTTCCTTAATTTTCAATAACTAGGAGAGTGTCTCAAAAGATACTGTTTATTAGCCCTTTAGACATAGAGAATAACCCAACATGAAAGGAAGATAAGCAAGACCAGTTTCTTTGTTAAGTCCTTTAGCAGGTGCTGAATGCCAAAATGTTTAAATCCCACTTTAATGACAGAATCCCTGCTTTATTTCAACAGGTTAATTCTCTCTATGCAAGATGGAAGCAAGCAGTTATTACTGTAAAAAAAAAGAAAGAGTTGGTGTTCAGCACAGTGGTACTATCCTGTTTGTGTGGGATAGTTACTGTATGATAAAATAAGCAAACAGCAGGGAGATGACTTGATCTGCCAACAGCACACAACCACTGCTACTTTCACTCATGTCAGAAATGCAACATTGATTGCTAGAATACCTTGATGTAACCTGGTCTTCTTGAAACAAAGTAACACAAAGATTATACTATTTCACATGAAATTTATCTTTCACACTCCTTGAACATCTAAGGGAGAAGCTGAATGTGTATAGTCAGTATGCTCTTGAACAGTAAACATCACCTAAGAGTAACTTAGAGGTACAGAAAAATGTCAGAGCAGCAGATATATCACTCAGTACTCCATACAAACTGCTTATAAGCTATTTCTCACCTACTCGTTTCCCTGGTTATTCACCATATATAAAGCTCTTCCGGGGAATAAACTGACAGCACCCGTTTGGGGACCAGGGGCCAGCAATAACTCGTCTCCCACTATGAAGCTTTAAAGTTGTCCTGCCATCTAGAGGTAATTGTGTCAGCTTCAGAATAGCGTTTGCCTCAGAGAAGCATCCAGCAACACTGGGGAATACAATGGGGAAGGAGCAGGAGAAGAAAAACCCGGATTCCTTAGAAAACACTTTTTCTTGGAAATTTTGAAGTTTAGTTGATACTTATCAATTCGCCCGATGGTCTCATTTCCTATTCTAACTTTGGCAAGTGACAGAAACATGAAACAAAAATGACTTAGAGCCATTAGCAATAAAAGAAAATGGCTATAATTACTCTTATCAAATAGGTTACATAACCTGGTTCCTATCGTTATGATATCTTACTTCTACTTAACACACAGAAAGGAGATTGAGATGGAATTAATTTAATGTTTAAATTCTGGAAAGCAATACAAAGTGCTGAGTAGTCCAGACTGATTCAACAGGCAGTGAAGACTTGAAACTTACTTATGAAAACATGATGTAGGAATATAATGCAACCCAGCCTAGCTCTGCTTTGCTCTTTCAGCAGTTTTTGTGGACTATCCCACTATGCAGAAGACCTGAGATTCTAGTTTTATTGAACCCATCTTGCAAGAGAATGGTAAAAAAGTGGAAACACTAAGGAAATCTGGTATATAATTTAACAACTGCTGGAGTATTTATTAATTTCAGTATAATAGATCAGCTAGTAGTCTAAGAAAATAAAGAATCTTTGGGGAGGAAAAAAGTTATTTTTATAAAGAGATAGCAGTTGAGCGTGTCCTCAAGGATGTTACTGTATTCAAAAGTTAGCAACTGTGAATATTTTTCAATTTTAGCCACAGAGTCAGATGGAAGAGTGACATTTGCAGTTATTGCAGTTGCACAGTATGGAAGACAGCATTTACAGACAGATCAAATGTACTATCTGTGTGTGGTAAAGTCTGCATGCAGTTGCAGCTTCACATATACTAATCACCTAATCTAAATTTCAAGTCATATGAAAACTTGTAATATTAAATAGCAACACATAGAAAAAAAATCCTTGCAAATCATGCTGTCAAGAGACTTTTGTTTAATAGATTATTAGCCCAGTCTTGCAACTGAACTGCCATTACACATTCTTGAGTGCAGTGCTGCACTACACTTGCCCTCTGGCTGTGCAGATATTGGAAGTCAGTTCTTTGCTATAAGGCACTGTGATGAAATAATAGTAGTGCTGGGTTTCTGGCAGGGAAGCAGAAGCCAGAGTCTGTATCTTCTTGACAGAAGCCCACTGCCCTGAAGTTCACTATCATGCCAGCACTTCTACTTTTTAAAAGTCACTGTCTTTCATCATCTTTGCAATGGCCTATGCCAGCTACGACACACCTGATCCAAACTCGATGTATGTTCAGCTCCAGGCTGAGCTCCTCCCCCACTCATGCCTACAAATATGTCATTCCTAACCATACCAGAGTTAAATGACATCCAAGTCTGAAGAAACTTTATTACTTAAGATCCTTTAAAGGAAAAGGATCATTCACACGGATATTCCCCCACAAGAATTTGAAATGCAGGTGTTTTTTTAATCTATAAACTGCTCTCATAACAACCAAGAACCTTCCTTACTGCTTCATTTCCAAATTCAACATTTCAAAAAGTCACTTTAAGCTCTGCTTCCTTAGATAATCCTCAATAAATTAAGGTAAATGGCTTTGAATTTGCATCTCTCATTCTTAGGTATTGAGATTAATACTGTAGCAGGTGTTTATCAAGTTACTATTGATTTGTCTGTTCTAAATATTTTTTTTCCTACTTCTCTTGCATACTGTTCATCTTCATAAAACCTCATCATCACAGAATGACAGGGGTTGGAAAAGACCTCTAGAGATCATCTAGTCCAACTCTGCTGGCTAAAGCAAGTCCATCTAGATCATGTCACATAGGAACATATCCAGTCAGGTTTGAGAACCTTACGAGAAAGAGACTTGACATCCTTCCTGCGCAGCCTGTATGAGTGGTACCTCACCTTCTCAGTAAGGAAGTTTTTCCTCAGGTTCAAGTGAAACTTCTTGTGTTCCAGCTTCTGCCCATTACCCTTTGTGCTGTCACTGGATGCTACACGAAAAAGACTGGTCCCATCATCTCGACACTCATCCTTTAAGTATTTTAAAAATAATTGATAAGATTCCCCCTTCAGTTTTCTCCAGGCTAAGGAGGCTCAGGTCTCACAGCCATTCCTCATAAGAGAGATGTTTCAGTCTTGGTAGCCCTCCGTATTACTCTCTCCAAAAGTTCTCTGTCATTCTTGAACTCATATATCTTTTCCTTTAATCTTTCCACATACGAAAATATCAGGCTTATTATCAGGTTTGTGAGGTTTAAATAAACAAAGAAGAAAACCATTTTCTCTACTGCAGCTTGTCCCACTGGGAAGGCCTTCTGCTACTCAAAAACATACTGCTGTCAGGACTGACAGACAGTTACAACCACTGCCTTTGATGAATCAGACTGTAAGAATCAAACCAGAAAGCAGACTCACCATCTTGCATTTTGGTGGCTGAGCAATAGTCTCAGCCCTCTCAGTGTCACTTCCTCAGTGACACTACACTGTTTTTTCCCCTTCTCAGAGCATGGTCCTTTGTTCTAGCCTTGTCAGACTTTGCCCTGCACACAGTTCTGAAGGCTGAAAGCAGTATCATGTAGTGTGCATGCAACATATTCCTACAAGGAATTCACTTGTTTCTTCACTTAGGGTAATAGCTCTTTAGAGCCCAAATCCAAACAAAAAGCCGTCGGGGACTACTTCCACTGTTGAATTGTGGCCTTGCATTTTCTAAATTTATTTTATGTGCATTTTGCAATCATCATTTCACTACTGAATCAAGGGAAAAAAATCCCTGCAGATTGTTTTATAGAACCACAAAAATGAAGAAAAAAATCCACTTCTAAAGCTTTTTTAGAAAAAAAAACCCAAAACACCACCACAACCAACAAACAAAATCAAACGTAAAAATCTGAACCTACAAAAAAAAAAATCTTTTATCCGTTTAAACATAAAACATACTTCTGCAGTATGGCTCCCGAGTATAAAGTATACAGGAATAAAAAGCCTGTACGTAACAGATGTTTGTCGACTGCAGCCGGCAGACCCAGCTGCACTGACCAAGCAAAGAGCGATGCTACCACCTCCTGGAGAAACTGCAGTAGCCGCTGTTCTACTCAAACGCGACTCCCCATTTCTGTTAGAGAAAGAGCAAGAAGACACACTTAATTGAAGAGATCGTTAAACTTTCAATACAATAAAATATGGTTCCATTTTATTAGCAGAAAAAAATATTTTATTATTATTATTTTAAA
>WBNH01000492.1:82634-199986 GCA_013401255.1 Urocolius indicus | reverse complement strand
GGGAGGGGGAAAGAAAGAAAGAAGAGAGCAAAAGTATCCCTAAAGGCATAGTTTCATGATTTGAAAGCCAATTTTTAACAGCACACATAACTTTCAATATTAGATGCCCTGGAGCACAGTAGAGTCTGGAAAGCTGGGATTTTTTTGCTCTACAGAAAATGTTTGGAACTTCCATGAAAATTTGCGTACGGCTGAGTCCTGGTGAAGGATGGGTAAGGCAAGCCCCAAAGTGCTGATGTGTGAGAGGGGAAATGTTGGGCAGCTGCCTTGAAGAAGAAGCATATTTCAGGTCTGAAAGGTTTTGAGTACCATCATTTTAATCACAGCAAGGTTTCACATGACAGACCCCTTGCAGTGATATTTTGCTTTGCTCAGATCTGGTTTACAGCTGTTTGGGCAAATGCGTGTCAATTCACTAAATGAAGCTCCTCCTGATTTACATCATGATAAGTACAGTTGGAAGGAACCAGTGAGAGTAACTCTGGCAAAAGCAGTTCCACATGATACTCCATTAACCAACATTCACACAAAGATGCTGTTCCTTTCTTTTCTCCCTGTAATTTCTATTATATTCAGTTCTGAATTATGAGACTGGAAGTAGGTTCATTCCTGTCTTCGCACTTAAGATAAATAATACAGCAGATGTGTCACTGTGAAGCCCTACATGGATAGCTATTTTTCTCCCACTGAATTGCAACTTGGAAACAATGTTAGATGACAGTTGTGGACATTGAAAATTGCTTGAAATGTGAGCAGAATATTGAATTCTGAACTCAGTCCAGCCTTTAATAATGTGCCAGCCTTTGTCAACAGTTACTTAACAATAGATTTGCATTCTACTACAGAAAAATATCCCATGATATTATCTCTATATACACATATTGGAAATTATCATATGGCACTTCAGAACAATTACATATAGGTGAAACATTGCCCCCTGTAATCGTTTGAGTTTTATCAACTCTTTATTTTATCAATTATTTGTCTAATAAAACAGCATTTGGCATCCAATGGAAAAGGGGAGTTGCAAGGCATCATCCACTTTACAGGTGATTGATGTTATTACTCATACAGTGCTATTGTGTTCGGGGAGGTGATATTTGGGTTTTTATTGGAATTTTTGGGTTTGTTTTGTTCGAGGGTTGTTTGCTTAGTTTGTTTTTTTTTAATTATTGTATCTGTACTATGATAAGACTGGACATCATGGTTCCTTTGTGCTGGATGCTACAAAATTCTTCCACAGCTATAGTGGTTCAAAATAAGGTTTCTTCTTGGATACAGATATGTGGCCAATGAGTCATTAGAGATAGGAAGAATATAAAGAAACTGTGAGATACAATGATGTAAAGAAATCAATATCATTAAATTAAAGCTGGCTTGTTGTAAGCATCACAGATAGAAACAGAACTTTTCCATATATTTATGAAACAGATAAAAAAAAAAGGTGATATAAAGATTCAGGAGGGGTAGAAATCATTATAGGTGCTTAGAGAAGAAGTAATACTTCTGTTAAAACCATTTTTTTCCCATATATTTCAATAATAACTATTTCCTTAGGAGAATTTCACTATTTAACCAGATGCAGAAAGTCTCTGTTAACAAATACATGCCTCTTAAGTCCTCAGGTCCTTGGTTAACTGAGTTAAACTGAGTTTTGTGACAAATCAATCCCTTAGAGAAAAGAATTTATCTAGGTAAGAAAAACCCTGGGAAAACTTTATTTTTCAGAAACTGTTTTGGAAGATTTCAGATTTTCCTGGTGCCATTCTGCACCAGGAGGTGACTTCAGTGGGAGCACAGATAAGCATTTGCTGAAGGGAAAATGAAACTATCTAAATGTTTTCTGGCTAGAACATTACATTATTCAGACTACAGGTTTCTTACAATATTGAAACAATGACTTTTTAACATTGAACTTATGTTTTATAATTTATGCTCCTTGATTACTTCTGACATCTCATTCAGTTTGAATAGCAAGGAGGCCAGTCAATTCTATGTTTGTTTCTATTGATTGCTATTACTTATTTATTAGCTCATTTATTTGTGTCACTCTGGCAATATGCATGCTGCTATTCAGACAGAAAAAATAACACTGACAATCAACATGCAAATGCAGAAAGGAGGTAGAATTTCAACATGAATGACCTGAGTAAGGACAGTCTTGCTAACTGCAATTTTTTTAGAATTTTAGATTTGTCATTTTGTTTTTCTTGTTCTGACTGATGTCAGTGAGACTCAGCTGGAGTTTCTGCACTGATACCAGTATGACTCAGTGACAATCTACGGGAAACTGGGGAGACATAGGGTTTAATAGGGATATTATGAAAAAGGGTTTGATGTGCTGGAAAGGGGAAGTAAATACAAAATCTTCTCAGTTCCTTGAGGAGTGGTAAAACAAGTAAGCAGTATAATGAATGTAAAATTTTATAGAACAGTAATAAATATTTAATATTTAGACACTGGAAGTACCTTAAAGTCCTGTTTGTGAGTCACTGCTGTCGTAGCTCTTTGGGAATAATTTTTTATTTTTTGCTTCAGCCACAGTATATAATGTGATTAAGTAAAATGGTTTTGATCACTCTGGAAACACAACTTTTTTCTTCAAGTTGGCTGCTTTTAACATATATTTAAAGTTTGGAAGGCAACACTAAAAAAAACCATAGGACTGAGGCCTTTTGAAACATTTCCAGGTTCCAATGTCTTTTGTTTAAGGCAAAATTTTCTAAAGATGTTGGAGTCTAAGATTCAAGTTCATATTTTCAAGTAAGTCGGAAATTTATACTCCAATCTTCTTCTTCCCAGATGACTACAGTGCTCATTTGAGCTGAGATAAAATTGTACTAATTTCTTTGACACCTCTTTCTTAGACATTTTCAATGACATCTAAGTTCCATTGTGGATCTATCTTCTCAGGTTTAAAATAATGTATTCAGTAATGTGTATTTTGGGCATTTCCAGTTGTCCTTCAATACTACTTCCCAACTGACTCACTAAGTATAACACAAACATGTGAAAATTTCAAGCTGAAATGGTGCCTTTAGGAAATAAATGCTTTCCTAAAGAGAAGCTATTCACCATGCTGTACTCTAGGTTCAGATCTGCAATGATTTATACCTACACTTAATTTTGCACTGGGGGTAGCTATGCTGGAGTTGGTGAAACTGCTCAGAGTTCAGAAAGTTAAGCACATACATAAGATTTTGTGGGATTGAGCCCATAAAGAAGGATTCTTCCATTAAAAGAGAGATAAGCAGTATGAGAAGGAGTCAAGTATCAACAGTCATATAGCATTCCTTAAACCATTAAGGTTTAAACCATTAAACCATGGCTATTTCTTGAGTTGCTTATAAGAGCCATAACAGAAGTAGTCCTTAAGGGATTTGAAGTCCTTGAGATCCTTGTGGTTTCCAACTGACTGTATTTATATCAATATATGTCAATATATGCAATTTCTCTCCAAGTTACCAAGGTGTACACTCAGTGTTTATGTGTCTATCATGACATAGTGGAAAGAGCCCCCATTGCTGAAGGGTTTGAGCATTAGGATTTCTGGAAATCTGATTTCTGGAAATAATTCTTGAGCTTAGTCCCCCCAAAAAGCTCCAAATCCATTAAAACTCTGACTAGATTTCTAAGCATCTTACAAAGCATACCCATGAGAAAATTTATTTGGTTATACCGATGACAGAAATACATCAAAAAAGTGAAAAATGAACCATTTCTGCTGCTCCTTAATCCTGCAGATTACTTTTAAGATAATTGAAGAACAAAGGAAGTAAACTCAACAGTACAGGAAAAACAAAGTTTTCCATTGTATTCAGTCATGACCATCACAAGATCCTCCTCTATGTATTAAAAGATCTGAAAGAGTCTTAACAATATCCGATACTTTTTTTTTTTCTCATTCATGGATTTCCTAGCAAAGGGTGTATGAATATTTCTCATTTAGGGGAGAAGAAAAAATATCAGGAATAGTTAGAGGGCTAAGGTGGCTACAGTTCAGCTGCTTTCAGTTTTCCTGCTTTCTACCTCCTTTATAACTGCACAAACCACCTAGACTCAGCTTCTCAATGGTACTTACTAAGACCCAAGGAATTTACCTGTAGTAATGGTCTTGAGGATTTCAGTTTCAACCCATTTGATTTATTTCCTACAGATAAAAATAGGGAGAATCAATACTCTTTAGAGCTAATGTCAGATTAGAAAAGTGTACACTTACTGCCATTCCATAATTCTATGAAGACACAGTGGGAAATAATAATAGTAAAAATAGTAATAATAATAATAGTAAAAATAGTAAAAATTTATAGATCTAAAAAAGATTAAATTTTACTATGGGAATGTGAATATGGCCAGGGCAAATCAGTCATATTTAATTACACAGAATTATTCTTTAAAACTAGCTAACAAAATATTTCTTGTCTACTTGCATATTAAAAAATTAGTTTAACAGTATGGTTAAGTAAATACCTAGTGTTTGTTTCCGAATGTATCACATAAAGTGCAAAGATGGAAATCCATAATATGAAATCAATTCCATTCAAAGTCCGTAAGCCCAAACAGCATTAGGAGATTTGAATTATTTCCCCATGACCCCTACCATATTATTTTTGTCAAACAGAAATCAAACTGAAGCTCTTTAGAATCTTTCGGGAATAGAAATGATCTGATGATTTTTCTTACTAAACGATAATACCTAGTAGTTTGATTTCTAGCTCAATATTATGTGTGGCAGGGACATTATTTGTCAGAGAGCACTGCTTGCAGACTGATTCATGGTAAGCTTTGATTTTAAAGGTAAGAAATTAAATCAATGTGTTTCCCACAAAACCAACTTTCTGTACTTTGAGGATGAACCAGCTAATGAAAGGAGGATGTCAGGGAGGGAGGAGAAATGAAAGAAACCATTGCAAACAGATGTATGTTTGTAGAGAACAGCTTTGATTTCTAACTTCGTGTTTGTGTGGTTTATCTCAAAGCATTTATATAGTGCTTTGTATATGCACAATACCATCAGTTACTAAATCCTACCCTCCAAGAAGCCAAAAGCACAGTGCAGAGATAATACAAGATTTCTGAAATATATCTATCCAGAGAAACTATTTTACCTGCAAATATGTTACCCTAGCAGTGAAAATGTAGTGCAAGGGAAAGGCTTACTGGACATGGACTGATGGTGAAGTATCCTCAAAGTAGCTTCGGATACAGAGAAGAGGTAGTATAATCTCTATAGAACCTTCACAGAAGGTCTTGTCTTGCCGTTCTAAACCATTTAATTTTTCTCGACTTGCTCATTTCAGTTCTTGTATGCATTGCTTCTAGTTAGTAGCCCTGGTCCTCCTAATGTATGACTGCACTTCAAGAGTAGATCTCTCTGCACTAATTCTCTCTTTCACATGTGTTCCCAAAAATATACAGATGCTTTTTAAGAAAAAGTTTTTTGCCTATATTTGGTGGAAGGGAACATAGGCATGGGACCAGAAAACCCATAAAAAAAAACACAAAAAGAACCTTTCAAGCATCTCTAAAAGTCAGTTCATCTTCCCAGGAGAATCATTAGGGGTGGTGATACTATGTGCTATTTAATGGTGAAAAGAAATCAGTATGAGACTTACAGAAATGACTGGTGATTTATATTGCTGAAAAAAATCTCTGGAAATTTTGAGCATGCTCCTGATAGTGAAGCCCCTTAAATCCATGGTGAAAACTCCAGCTGAAGTTCTTTTAAATCTCCCCATTTCAGTTCCCATTTAGAGTTTTCAGTTAATGATTTCGAGACTTCTGATAACCAATGACATGCAAATATATTTTTTATGAAGCCTGTTACTAACCATTCCTCTCCATCTCATGGCTTTTAAAACTCTCTGGCCATTTATGGGTAGAGAGCCATTACTTGTAAGCAATACATGAATAGAGATACACAGCAGCAATTTTCCTAGGGATAGTTAACTAAAAGACAGTTACTAAAAGATATTTACTTAAAGCTGCTTCAGTAATTGGTAGAGAAAAAAGTGAGAACCCATTAAATGTTAATGTCCTTTGTCAGTGTCCATCCCTTGTTAATGAAGAGGTAAGAAGTCGTGGTTTGCAAACCAAGCAGAATGAATCATGGGTTTATTGTCAACGAATAAATGCTACTGAAGCCATCAAGCAAGGCATGAGATAGCTCTTAGGAAATGTGAGGACAAGCTGTAAATAATAATGTCCTGTGCAGGTGTGTGTTACCTCCATGGGAAAGAAAATTTAGGTCTTCTCTCTTCTCCATTAGCTCATGATTTCTGAGTTCATACAACATAGCTGGAGGCATGTATTCAGATCAGACAGCTATATTTGAAAGTGAAAAACCAGATGTCCAAAAGCTGGGACTGCAGCTTGGGGAATACAATCTCCTTAATTCGTCAAAAAAAGTATTGGTAGTTAACAGAGTACCTTTGGAGGAAGAAAATACCAAAACACTTAAAATCCAATAAGAAAAGTTTAACAGTCCTAGAAGCTGATACCAGACAAATTCAAATGAGAAATTAAGCACAGACTTGGTGGGTTGGGTTTTTTTTAATCCTCATTTGCTTGCTAATTTTCTGGTTTCTTTCAGCCAGGAAAGTAAAAGTAATAAATGAAGCACTGATTCAATCAGTTCTTAGCTGGTAATTCACAACTGAACAAGTTTCTGGAAGGTCTGTGTTCACCAAACACAAATTATGCATTAGACCAAATAGAATCATAGAATCATTTCAGGTAGAAGAGGCCTTTACGATCATCAAATCCAGGCTTTGTCCCAGCCCTATCAACTACTAGACCATTTCCCTAAGTACAACTTCCGTGCACCTCATAAACACTTCCAGGGATGGTAACATAGCATTTATATGGTTCAACTCAGTTATCTCACTGAAATGCATGGTAAGCTGGTAGAGGTCAGCAGCAGTGACCTTCTGCTGGCTCCTTCAGACAACCTCTGGCTTGTCCAACAACCCTTTTGCATCTCTGATGGTCTTGGCATAGTCCCAATCCAGATGAATGGAAACAATTTTTTTCAGAGGCAGCTGTGCTGGATATATACTACCTGAGGGAATCTTTTGAGACTTAGGAAATCTTCAACCAGCCATCCAGGGACCAAATAATTTTACCAAGATCTTGTGGGGAGCGGGGGGGGAAGAAAAAAATATAAAAGAGAGGGAAAGAAATTCTCAAGAGATCAGGAAAAAATGCTTCTCAAAGTGGAAGTCAGAGGAGGAGTGATATTAAATGCAGGAAAAATACTTAGCGAGTCAGGATGGAAAGAATTGAAAACCAAACAAATCATTTTACAAAACATGCTGGTCATTGGCTCCTACAGTGGGATAATTCAAGGCCAAGCATACATTATAGCTGGGGAAAGTAAATAATGGCAATAAAGCCATAATTCCTCCAGTAATTGGAAGTGGTGCACAGGAACTTATTTTCAATTTGGTAACTATGTGAGACTTTCGATAGCTATTAGGAGGATAATTAGGGGTGAAATGAACATTAAATCAATGTTTGCAAACTAAATCTTTATGTGTGTGTCTATGAGCTTCTCTATTTTTGTTTTCACTGAAAAACAGGACAAAACTTTCCTCTCAAAGTCTTTTTTTTTTTTTCCCACAAAAGTGCATTTTGCTTCATTTTCTACACTAAAAACGCATTATTTCCCTTTCAAAGCTTTTTTCTTATTTCCCTCAACTCCTTATGGCTACAGTTGTGTAGCAGGGAGTTCTGCTACATGACAAAAAGAGACTAGGTGACACTGGCAAGCTAAAATCTTAAGGATAAAACGCTTACTGATGCAAATCAGAAACCTCCAAGGTCCAGACTGGAGCAAAGGGGGTCTTGGAGTCAAGGAACCACACATAGGCATAAGTCTGCTTAAAATCAGCCCTGATTGTACTGCACTTCTGGATAAACTTGTCTTTTACTGGGCAATCCTTTGGTAATAACGACCCCTGGCTCACTGAGTTTTCAAAAATCCCTTTTCATAGAGAACCATCATCAGCTCCATGTATTTCAATACCTACCTCTACACAGGGTGCATTTAAAAGAAAGTACCTTATTATAACAAGAATTAAAACTGGGTAACACAGAGGTGCTTGACTAAATGGTGCAGCTGCTTTTGGCCTGAATAGCTGTTCAGTGTCAATAAGCCATGCAGTTTTTCAATTGGGTTCAGAGCTGATGCAATAAGGCAAGAGAAGAACAAAACATAACTGGGCAATTAAGAAAAGAAAAAAAAAATCAGGGAGGGAAGAAAGACTTGTGATCTGTGAAATAAACCAAAAAGTCCCTCCTGGGTGTTCATTTGAGCAGGGTGGAGTGCATTTCCCCCTCACCCCCGGAACTGATGGTCTAAGGAAGATGTCTGTGCTGTCAGGGTCTGATGAAGTGCTTCCAAGCCACAGGGCAGGGCTTCACGCTGCCTTCACACAGGGAAAACTTTCTGTGCTTGTCTATGCAGCAACACACATTCTCTCAGATTAATTCCAGCTGTGCAGTGCCTTGCTGGCAGAGTCATTATGTATTAGTAATGCTATCCGATTTGAGTAAATAGTCTCTCCTTGCACAGCTCTCTTACCAAGGCTTTCTCTCGCACATAAGTAGATATACAAGCCTTGATTATCTTCTTTTTACTTAAAAAAAAATAAAAAGGGTCAAATTTTTCCCTAGCTGCTCTCTTCAAGGAAAGAATTTAAAACTCAAGTACTTTTCTCAATACAAAATCCTTCTTGCCTTCACCTGGAAATAACACTGGGCAAATGAACATGCAGGAGAACACAAACATTGTTCTGATGGTATCACTGAGTAACTCCACTGTCAGGGACTCTTTTAAGTGGAAATCTAGGTGAGGGGACAATTGTGTTGAGAGCACATAACTGGAAATCTTTGGGATGTTCAGCCCTAATCATAATTTGCCAAACTGATCAGCACAACCATCAGTTTACACAGAACTGATATCCTCAAACATCTACTCTTTACATTTCAGAGCTATTCTATTTTTACTGTTTGCATCTTATCTAGAGGTACTGTAGCAATCACTTATCTCTTCAGGAGAAGTGGTATGTGGTAGGTCACATCATGGTCGTCGCATTTCCACAACAGACACTGCACAGCTCTGAGGCTGCCTTCCTCTGAGGACATTACAAATACTTGGAGTTTCAGCCATACAGATGTATATATATGTGTACACAGAGATATACTTTTGGAAATTCCTGCAGCAGCATCACTAGTATGAATGTCACCTCATCAAGCTTTTCTCCCAAGTGTTCGGAGGTACAAATGTGTTGTAGTGACTCGATTTCTTCCCAAATACAGAGTTGAAGATTTCTGAGATCCAGGCTCAGCTTTACTTCATGCAATATGTATTATGGCATGTGTATAAACCTAAATGTATATATGCATATCCCATACATAAATGTTTTTCACCTGTGCTAATGGTAGCAAGAATATGCATTAAATCTTATGCCTGTGTCCCAAAGCACTTTACAACACACTGTAGGAACCTACATGTTAAACTTAGATTTACATTTGAGGCACCTTTGCCAGAAGATATTGTTCAAGGTAGTTTCCCAGACAAGTTTCCAGCTTCCTTCTTTTCTGAGCATTTTCTGAGCATTGTATTAGCCTGTGAGCCAGTACTTGGAGAAGGTGATTGTTTAAATCAAGGAAAGTACAATAAAATTTACTAAAAATCCAGTAAAATTCTAAGGCAGTAGTTTTGCAGATTATAGAGTCAGCTTTCAGCAAAGATAAGTAGGAGCCTGAGGAATAAAGTGTCAGACATTGCTCAGAATTTAATTTTTTTTATTCTCTTTCCTTTGTTTTTCCAGCATTCTCAATTCCTTACCCTTCCCAAAACTGACACAAAAACTGTTAAAATTATATTTTAAATCAGATGAGAAATAAGGTTGGAAAGTGGGAAAATTGATTCCAGTGTTATACTTCCATGTCTTGGCATTATTTGTGTTTTTTTCCCCAGGCTTCAGAGGTCCACTTTGGTACCAAAAATTTTAGGAGTGACAACGGACAAACCAATTCAATGTGGATCCTCAAAGACATTCAGAAGTTCTCTTACAGTTGACCATCTTTGATCTCTTGCAGTTGACTTCTTTGAGTCTCACTTTCTCATGTAAAATGAGGATTGCTGTATTGCTCTTCCGTACAAGTGAACTTTCCAACACTCCTGTTGGAAATACAGTTGTAAGACTGACATGCACCAGCAGCATCATAGCACACAATTTTGGGGAATTTCTTAATTACATGAGTCTATGCAGACTTGCAGATATTTGCTCTCTTCGTGACTCCTAAGCTCTCTCACAGAGCAGAGTCAACAGCTTTAAGGCTGGAGAGCGAAACATCACCAGATCTATGAGTTGAGTATTATATCTGACTTCAGGAAACTCTGCATTGGAATGAAGGTAGACAGTAACACTGTGCTTGTACTGCTGAAACACGTCACTTTGCGGGCAGCAATGTGTGGTTCACAAATGCCTTAAGCATGTTCTAACTTTTGAAATAGATATTTCGATCAGACTCAAAATCTGCCTCTGAATTGGTATAGTAACATCAAACTTCTCAGGAAATCAGAAACATGAGCCCATAACTACTGTGTACTCTACCTTTATCTTTCTTCCTGCAAGCTCCTTCCAAGGACTCAGTTTGGCGTCAGCATAGCTTCAGGCTCTACTGAGAAATCTTATCATACTTTAGGAAATACAATAGAGGTGCTGGTGTTTTTGTGGGGGTTCCTGAGGATCACATAACTGTGACTTGCCAGCCATGTGGTTCTGATTAACATTTAGCAGAGCACTCCAAAGTGGAAAAAATGCTATAAAAACTCAGTATATTATTGAAGAGCTGCCCAGCTATTCTATCTTGTCTGTGTGACTGTTCTGGGTGACTGATCTCTCATTGTTTTGGTGTGCACATCCCTCTTGATGAAGTCATCTTGCATATTTTATATCTGATACTGGATGAGGAACTACAATGCATCTGCTTGTTGCAGAGGTTTCTCAGGTACTGTGATTTAAAGCATCTATTTGCTCACCCAGACTGTGAAGTCAAGTGTGTTTACCCTAGCCTTTTGTCTTGGTTCATAACCTCTGTATCTCCTTGTATTTTAATACACTTCTGACAATATTCGTCCCCCTTGCCTGGTAGTTATGGCCTTAGTAGGTTGGTAGCTTCCATTGCTAAATGATACTAATGCATTTTAACTTTGCCATTGTGGTCATGTTGAGTGCACAGACATTGCTCATGGTCAGTAAGATGTAGAATTATAGCCGTAATATGGGAAATGGGATCAATTGCATTTATGTTAATTTATTTAGCACCCTGGATTCTCATTTCTTTTGTAGATTTGATAGTCCTTTGTGAATGGTATATTTCGGTTTTGTTTCTATGATACAGCTATTGATGAAATCAGAGACAGAAAACTCTGCACCTATAGTAAGAGCCAATGTACCTCAGTCCAGAAATGCATTTGAACCAAAGCAATAGCATATGAAAAAAAATGAAGTAAATAAGAAAATAAATAAATGGAGAATTCTGCAGTGAGTGAGGAAAAAAAATAGGCAAAATATGTTTCTGAAGAATAAACTAAGATTATTGGATGCCAAAAGAGTAAGGCTGCACTGCCTAAAGATGTCAGAAGTAAAAATGTTGATAAAAGTAGCAGCAAAAGATAGTGTTCCAACTTAGGGATATTGTACTTGTCCAGAAATAATTTGGAAGACTGTAAGAGGAGAAAGTACAAAGAGAACTAAAGGTGAAGAGTAAAGATAAGAATGATTCAGAAATTGAAAGTTGGTTGGGGTTTTTTTCCCTGTTATTTTTCTAAGGAATAATGCATCCAGTAATGTAACAAGTACTTCTTCAAGGGCACTGAAGTAGTGCTGCACTTTAGATATTGAAAATAGAAAAAACAGGAAGAACGTGGCCAAAATGTTTGAAGATGTGGGTAATAGTATTTTATTTCTTTAGTAATTGCCATGTATTGAAGCTCAAATTGACTCTGAAGATGTATTCTTGGAAACAGGAAGAAAGGAATAAATAGAAGTAATCTACAGAAAAGGGCTGGAGAGTAGTTTGCTCATAACTGAGGGAAAAGGAGAATGAAAATAGGAGGAATGTAGGAGCTACTGCTCACCTTCATTCTCTGTAACCAGGCTCTGAGCACTTTCACCTCTTTTAAAGTTACAGAAACATTGAAAAAAGCAATATAAAGGTATTTGAAGGCAGTCATGAATTGTCAAAATATGTTTTACGCAGTAGATATACTATTTCTATAGTCATTATAAGCATACATCCTGGACAGACTTTTGGAAAAGGACAGAAGATAAAATTGATCCTTTGTTGATCTTAAGTATATAAATGGCTTCAAACTTTGTAAAAGGGTTGGATTCAGAATGGTTTTTGCAGGAAGAAAGGGAATCATTGGGTTTTGTACTCAAGGCTTGGGTTAAGAGTCAAACTTCCAAGATTTTATCCACCCCTTCTACATGCATCTGTTGACTTGTCCAGAGTGCTCTTCACTTTTTATGTTTTGGTTTTTATCATGTTAAACAAGTTATCCACCTCATCCTGTGGATTTTTGGCATCTCAGGGCTCACCTCTTCACAACATTACATTTGTGTGTTATTTCATTATCCAGTGAACTTGACTCAGTGAAACTCGTGAAGACTTGAGTTACTCCAGTTTGTCTCTTTTAAAGACTCCTTTTCCTTCCAGAATTGTATGGAAACAGTAAACATAATTTTTCTTAGTTAGTCATACAAACTTGAGCATATTGGTTTGATCAGAAAATACTGGCATAGTGCCAAATCCTCCTCTTCCTCAATAACTTCATAAACAATATGCAAATTAACCACTGACAAACATTTTCTCTTCAATAAGTGATCTGTGATCATAATGGCATCAGGTTTTGTTTTTCCACACTCCTTAAAAGTAATTTTCTCTTTCCATTGTTGCATATAATAGGTGTAACAGTAGAATACAAGTTCTTGGAGTGCTCTTCAAGAGAGAATTATAAAGCTTTATTTAAGTGTGGGTGAACTGGTTGAAAAAATTGGACAGGTAAGTTTCAATGCTCTGCTTTGTTACAGGTTGACTTTGTGACTTAGAGATTTTTTAATAAAAATAATGATGTCCTGAAACATTGAATAAATTGGAGACTGTTGCCTGAGCAATATGTTCCCTTTGTGAACAAAGAACTACATTTCCATTTCCAATTTAATTGTTTAGGTTTGATAAAGATGCAATAAAATTTTGCATCTATTGCCACAAACCAAAAGGCAAAGGAGAGAAATTTGTCCTACACCTTGCTGATGAACAAATATCTATTTGTAAAAATATTTTTCACAATCAGGGGACTTCTGAAATGTATGTTTGAAGTACGTGCCAAAAGGAGGTGTTAAAGAAGTAATAGGAGATCTGAGGGGGGAAAAAAAGTTGAGATGTTAACTTATATGAAAATGTATAAAAATATGATTACAAAATGTACTAGGGACAAAAAAAACTCTCAGTCTTTGCTATTCATTTATAGTCATTGTGATTCTGGCATACAGTGATGCCAGAAACTGTTTTCTAAATGTTTTAAGTATAAAATGGCCTATTAAAACATGTGGTTCTGTCCTGTGAAGCAGTAAATAAAATACAGTGATGGCTGCTTTAGAGGAAAATATGAGTCACAGTTAGATAATCAGACATGTACATCTGATGTCTTGAGATTCAAAAGGAATTAGCTGATCATTCACCAAATCAGATTTGAACAAATATTTCTAAAGTTGAGGAAATTTCCTGAAGATTGGATGACTGCCAGTAACATTCCAGCATTTGAAGGTAAAAGAGATGACTCAGTAAACCAGTTAGTCAGATGTCAGTCTGGACAAATTATTACAACAGTTAATTCAGGACTCTGCCAACAAAGAATTAGAGACTCAAAATGTCATTAATGCTAGTCAACACGTTTGCATGTTGAAAGTAAGGAAAGTATGTCTTGTCAAACAAATGAATAATATTTTTTTTGACAATGTTACAGGTCTAGTTGATAAAGACAATGTTGTTGACAAAATATACTTGGATTTCTCCAGTGAATTTGATTTAGTGACACATGATGCTTAGATTTTAAAAAAAAACCAAACCTACATTACATGAAATTAACAGGACACATTAGATGGATTAAATCTCCCTGTCTGACAAATCCCAAAAAAGAGTATTTAATAATGAGAAATCGATGAGTTGAGTTGCAGTTAATGCAGTCTCCAAGCTATTAGATTCCTAATCCAGCTTTCTACATTACTTGTATGAATGAGATAAATCTTTGGCAGTAAAATCTGAAGACTGCTATGTATTTTAGTTGACCAGTAACAAGTGCAGTAATGAGTGTTTAGAATTGCCTGACCAAAGGTTCAAAATCTAGTAGAGTAAGTCCATAAACCAAAAAAAATATACAACATCCCTTAACAGAAGTTGTGGATCAAATTTATAAGACAGAAGACATTGCAGTGGGGGAAAAAAAAAATAGCAACTGAAAGTTAATCTCAAAAGTCGGAAATATGAGATGATGACTATCCCAGTGTGGGACTTTGGTGTGGTATCTGAACAAATATGGTCTCAGAAAATATCGAAAGAGAAACATCTGGGAAAACATGTAATATTGTCACTTTGTTATAATTATAAGAATAACAAACATTTTTCAAATTTCCAGACAAAATGATACTTGGAAGCAAAAATGGCAATCTTTTCTCAGAAAATGTCAACATAAAATATTAGGTATTTCCAAATATTCTTTCAGCTCTTTTGGCCACAAAGATTTAGATTGATTTCAACCACACTACTTGAATAATTCACATCCCTCTGGAACTCCAATTTGTTGTTAAGGGCTTTTTCCTAACTAATGCACTCATTAAAAAAAAAAAAAAATCCATTCATTACTATTTCTTACTCAGCTTTGTTTGAAATGTTACTAAATTTTCTCTGGTTGCTTGAAATAAAATGAGGTTAAGAAAAACAAAATGTTTATATACATAGAAGGTAAGTATGATAAATTTTTATTAGGAGAAATAAAATGGTTTCATGTGATTCGAGCAGTATGCCTGACTACTGGCATATGGAAACCTTGTTTAGCTGGGGAGAGGGCACAAATGGATGTTTTCATTTTCCAAACAAGAATGTCCAACAGTTAAAATTGAGAGAAATTCAAACTTGAAAATTTTCTGCCAGTGGCAGTAACACTATATTGGATCTGCTCATCATTTGACATGGTAGATTCCTGTGATTTAGAATGTTTAAGTTAAGGCTAGGTACTTTTCTGAAAAGTATGTGGTTGAATCCACCCTCAGGGAAAAAAAACATCAGTCAACAGATTGTACATACAATAGATCATCATTTCCTGTCTTTTCATCCACAGAAGCTAGTAAACCAAATCAAGCTAAATGAAACTCAAAATTAAAACAAAGAAAAACGTCTTGGAATTGATGGACCTTTTATAAAAAAAAAAAAAAAAGAATTTAATCTTTCATAATTACACTCTGAAGTCAAGCTCAGATAATTCAGAATGCTTCAGATTTCTTCTTAAAGAAGAAATAATTTCTGACTGAACCTCTGAAACTCCCTCTAGAGCACAGTGATGTTAAATTACTATTTCTCTCCCAGCGGCTGGAGTAAACCCTTCTTTCTGCCTGTCAGACCTCTGCAAAAGCTGCTCTGCCACCACACAGTCCCCTCCAACCTCGCAGCACTCCCCATTTATTTTATCTCTCATTTCTGGGCACTGTCTGTGTCTAATTCCAAGTCATTTTTTTAAATTTCTCCATGAGCACATACACTATGCATCCAATTCGGTCATCTTATTATGTATGCCCAATGCATTTGTATACATTCCTTTTAACTTGGATCCCAGCATGCAGCTCATTACTTCAGTCTCCCTGTGCCTGACACGTTAACTTATTTTCTTGCTCCATAAGTCAGCATGTTATGTTGATGGAAAGTGATCTACTGAAATGTGGCATATTATTTTTTTTCCTTCTGTTTTTTTAAATACAAGTCATTGCAAAGTAGAAGGATTTGGACAGGTTGCAATACTCTGTTCCAATAATCTTTCAAACCTGAGTGTTACTGTTACTATCTGAAAGTATGTTGTGAATATTTGGCAGATAGTTTTTCTCTTTTTCCCTGTTGTATACATGGTGAATTTTGGACTCACAGGATGACATTCTTGACAGATAAAGCTCCCATTAGAGTCTGTGCCTTGTGTTAATACATAGAGATATTTTCATAAAACTATTAGAAGAAAGAGTCTGTCCAAAAGAATTTTTAACTGTAAACTACAGACAAAATCAGAATGAAAATTACCCAACTAAATCTTAATTCAGTATATACTTAAATAACTGTATACTTTCATGATGGTTCAATAAATCAGAGAAGGAAAACATTTTTCTACTCTGTCCTTGTTTTCCTGCTATAATTTATAACAGTGCATCCTGGTGAAAAATCAAGACTTTTTTTAAAGAAAATCAGTTATGTTAGCCATTTCCAGTTATTCCTTTCTGAATATAATAAGTGTTCGATATTGTTCTTTGGCTGTTAGCAGCTGGGTTGGTCCACTTGAAAAACAAAATGTGAAAGTACAGTGTAGAGGCAAGTTGCTGTTTGTAAAAAGCTCCTGCAATTTCCATGGAAAAGATCAAATCTTCCAAAAGTTCTTGAGGAAGTTGGAATTTCAAAGGCAGGAGGACTCTATGGGGGTTTTCCTTTCCTTTTTCTTCCCAGATCTGGGAGAGTCAGTTTTATGACATATGAGGCTATTTCACAGCTGCAGTGTAAATGCTGTCGTCTTCCAGTGGTGCTTCCATTTCAGGCAGGAGTACCCTCTGAGTCATGATTTTCCTGCTGCCTGCAGCTGTCTGTGGCAGCAGTAGCCTTGGTGGTTTCCACTGCAAGTTACATTATTTCTTGAAAGCTGAACTCGCTACTCAGTTCATGAGAAAAAGCCCATGGTGCTTGACTGAATCTGTCTTTCCAAGCAAACAATCTATTCACTTACAGGTGGGCATAACCATCACCGGACATCTAACATGAAGCCTAACCTTTCTCTTCCAGTCACAGTTTAAAAATACAATTGGAAACTACAATTTTACAGCTACATTTGACAGGGATAATGGAGGCTCCTGTTGTTTGAAGCGGCAATAATGGAAACTTCTCCTTGTGACTGAGCATTTACTTCATGCTTTCCATTCCTACTGCAGTGTGTGATCTGGGCTGAGTATAGACCAAATTGCTGTCACTCTGCTTTAGTCACTTTTAAAAGTATTGTTCCATTTAACTAAGAGCTTCTTAAGTTGCAGCCTTACTCTTTCCTATTGTTTTGTGACCATCTTATGAGCCCTCTCCAGCTTTACTTTTGATCTCAAAAAACTAACTTTGTTTTGAGTCCTGAGCTCGACCAATTCAGTCTATATGAGAGTGTCACAGTTGCCAGCAATAAAGTGCCACTCAGACACCCACACACTCTGCCTCCTCTATGGTGGGACAGGAAAAATATAACAAAGGCCTCATGGGTCAAGACACAGACAGGGAGGGATCATTCACTAATTGTGGTCATGGCCAAAACAGGCTTGACTTGGGGAAAAAAAAATCAATTTAATCTGTTACCAATCAAAAATAGAGCAGTATGATGAGAAATACAATCAGATTTTCAAAGCAACACCTTTCGTCCACTCCTTCATTTCTTGGGCTCAAATGCTCCCAACTTCCCTACCTTCTCCCAGTGGCACAGAAGGGCAGGGAATGGGGGTTGTGATCAATTCATCACAGATGATCTCTTCCACACTTTCCTCCTCAGAGGTGGGACTCCTCACATTCTGCTCTATACTTGGAATCCCTCCCACAGAACACAGAGCTTCATGAATATCTCTGACATGAGTCCTTCCCAAGGGCCACAGCTCCTCATCAGCTACTTCCATTGTACATCCCTTCCATGGGCTGCAGTCCTTCAGGAAGAAACTGCTCCAACACACCCTTCCCTCAGAGTCACAGCCTTCTTTGAGTGCTGCTACAGTGTGGAATCCTCCACCTCTCCTTTACTGACCTGGATGTCCACATGCTTGTTTCTCTCTCATCCCACTTCTCACCTGATTTTCTTTCCTCCATCACAGGTTTTCACTTCTTAAATATGTTATCACAGAGGTGCTTGATGGGCTCAGCCTTGGACAGAGTCTGACTTGGAGCCAGGGTAGCTCCAATAGCTTCTCACAGCCACCACTGCAGCCTGTTATCAAAAAAAAATCCACTATACAAACCTAATACAGAAAGTAAGATGAGGATGAGCAACAGTGAAGTTAGCTGGAATTCCGCCTTTCAAAGTAAGATCTGATTCAAAAAGGAAAAAGACATTTTCCTGTTAATTACTTCATAGACCAGAGTGTATATCAGTTAGACAAGAGCATTTCCCACTGAAATCAATAAGTGGTTTTAAGAGGTGAGGAAAACATACCTGGTTGCCAGTCTAACCTGTATATGATTGCTAGGATGTGTTTGTACCTTTGTGTTAACAATCTTTTGTGGTTTTTTGGTTTCTTTTTATTCTTTCCCCAGCAAGAACAGGGATCATCGCTTGGTACCTTGTGTGCTATGTTACATAATGATGATTCACCCTCTCCAAGAGATAGTATAGGTTTGGAAATGATGAAAAGGCTATGCCAAGTTAACAAACACTGTGTGTGCATTGCAATGTGACTGTGAGTTTCAAAATAGATACCTGGAAAATAAAATCTTTATAAAAAACAAACAAAAAAACCCACAAAATAAAAAAGATAGATGCATGTTGATTTATTGAACAGGTTGTCCAGCCTATGTGTAAAATCTTTGTGACAGCAGAGTACATCACGGCATCCTGCAGCTATCCCTCAGCTTATTCATTACCTACAGGGAAATGCACTGTCCTTGTTCATTACTTCCTCCTCTTTCCAGAGATATATATTTGCAAGCTGTCTTCATTTTGGAAAAAAAACACCAAAACTAAGACAAAAAGCCAGGCATAAAATCCTTTGTCAGGTTTATTCCCTTGAGTATAACTTAATATATTCTTCCTTTGCACGTGCTCTGAGCTGTTTTCTCTCCTCTGTGCACAGTAGCAGCTGTGTGCAAAAATTCAAAACTTGAAGTCAGGAATGTATATTTTTCTGATAATGAGTTTCTTTATTGGCTAAATAAGGATGCTGCAGGCTGTAAATACAGTATAACAACAACAACAAAAATTTATTATATATCAGTTTAACCAAAAGCCTGCTTCTTAAAGGGCCTTCTCATGGCAAAACAGGTGTCCCTGATCAAATACATTTGATTTGCTTCACCTGGCAAAGAGAATGCAGCCAGGTCTTATCATTGAAGAGGTATTTCCAGATCTGCAGACAACTTTGCTAAAAGTGATATAATTCTAAGGAAGATCAGAAAAAAATAAAAGAATGAAAGTGGCTTTCAGCCAGATGGAAATGTATTTTGGAAATGTCTGTTTATGACAATGTTTTCCCAGTTTTCATCAGCTTTTGTCATCTGTTTAGTTTATTTGTTGTCTGAAAACCTTGGAAAGAAAAATATTTTCACAAATGTGAAAATTTCCCATCTCGTGTTTTCCTCGTCTTTCAAAAGTAAAAAATAAAATTTAAAAACAAACAAACAAACAAAACACAACTGAAAAGGAGTTATTATTTCAGTGATCTAGATGTTGTCTTGGTTCTTAAATCACTTCCATTTCATCCACATCCATATGTACTTGGGAAACAAGTGCATTCATATCACAAGGAACTGAAGAAAAGGGGGTTATTGGACAAAAAAGACAATAGAGCTAGAGAAAGGACTGCAGTACTTCATAAAACAAGCACAAAAGCAATTTATTTCCCCCCTGCTACCTCCTACATCCTCAACCACTTCTCAGGCCTCAGGGGCTGCTGTATGAAATGAGTGGCCTTCCTAGAAGATATGTGCATAAATTCAACAACTCATCAGACCTTTCATCTCCTCCAGTTCCCACGCAGATGTGTAGGTAGAGTTGGAAGCTGTAGGTAGCATAACTAGTGTAATATTGCAAATAAAAGCTGAAGTCACAGCACAGATGCAGTCTATCATAGTAGCACAGAGTCCTTGATGAAGATCTCCTGCTGAAGTGCAGGATGTTTCACATGTATCATACAGATCATGCCCAGAAACATGTTCTCAATATAGTCTGGTCATGGCTGCAAAGATATTCATGAAAACAGTTGTGTTCAACACGGATCAACATGAAAGGAGCAGGAGCTCAATAACTAGATCGCAGATCACTGTTCATAACGGTAGGGTTGGAAGGGACCTCAGAGATCATCCAGTCCAACCTCCCTGCAGAAGCAGGTTCACTTAGATCAGATTGCATAGGAACATGTGCAGCCGGATCTTGAAGACCTCCAAGGAAGGAGACTCCACAACCCCTGTTGCAAAAAGCAACAAGTCAGTCCTGTGAGCTCAAAGCAAAGATGTATGTTGAATAGATTTGGTGTTTTCTTCCCTCCTCAGTTGCCGGAGGGATTTATGCCAGAACAGTGCAGCGATGACCATACAGAGTTTCAATTAATTTTGCATTTTCTTACACTCTTACCAGAAAGCATCATAAGTGTTCAAATTATTGATAGTGCAACTTATTGTCTAGTGGATATTTTACATCTAGTCTTCATGTGCAGAACTGTGCTAAATCTATGTAGCCCATAGTGTCTGTGTTGAGAGACAGGTAGAAAACATGAGACTCATCATGCTACTACTTCTATACCATATATGTACCCTTCTGTGTATGGTTTGGGAGAGCAAAAAGTATTTTGTTTTCACCAGGAATGCCATGAAGTCTGTGAAGATTTATCTATCTGAACTTCCATTGGTGATATAAACTAGGGTCTTAAATTGACCACTTATAGGCATTTGAGAAATCCTTCCCATCTGGCCTACAGCTATCACTTTAGAAGGATGCACTTTTCTTATTTGTCCCACATTTTCTCTGCCAGCTCTGTGTTCTGTGCTCTTAGCTATCCTTGAACACGTCAAATGGTACTAGGCAGTAGAGGAAGCTCAAGGTCTGACTGATGTAGTCTGCAGAATCAGTCACATCCACCTAAGTCAAACTCTAGTATGAGCTGAAAAAGTGCCCAATACCTCCATTAACTATAAAGAAGTCTGACAGGACACTTTTATGTATGTGTCCTCATTAGGTTGTTGCAAGGACTGTATACTGCCTCTATCCTCTAGTTTTCTTGGTAAGAAAAGCATGAAAGGAGGCTTATAAGCTAAAGAAGATTCAAGTTTCTAAATATACACTTGCTGTCACTATATCTTTCTCTTTTGAAGAGTATGCAGCACAAGTCTGACGAGGCAGCTGAGGGCCCTGGAAGTATTCAGCATGGGGGAGGCTGAGGGGAGACCTTCTCACCCTGGGCACCCTGACAAGTGGTTGTGGCCAGGGTGGGGAATCAGTCTCTGTTCCCAAGCTACAAGTGACAAAACAAGAGGAAGCTGCACCACAGGAGGTTTAGATTGGAGAGTAGGAAGAATTTTCTCCTCAAAGAGCTGTCCAGCCCTGTCCCAGGATGCCTAGAGCACTGGTGCAGTCCCCATCCCTGGAGGCATCCCAAAGCCACATAGCTGTGGGGCTGAGGGACATGGGTTAGTGGTGGCTGTGGCGGTGCTAGGGGAACAAAGGTTTTTTCCAACCTCAATGATTCTATGATTCTGAAATGTTTTGTTTTCTGGCTGTCATATCTAACACTCCAAAAATATGAAGGCCTTTGCTTTGTTTAGGAAAAAAAACAAATAAATAAAGGAATAGTCTACCAGCTTCTAAACACTTTCATCTTCTGAGCCCTCAAATCCAGACCTCTCTTTCACCCCACTGTCCCTGTTCCTGAATTCATGACCATGGCTTAACCAAGTGATGGAACACGAAGTACATTTGTAACGGGATTAATGGAGATTTTAATGGATAATTTATGGCTGATCAAGTGTATTCAGATGAGATGCTGAACCAAAATGTTCTAGCAGCCATATTTAAAGGGAAATAATAATGACAAAAAACTTTCATTTCCATTTATAATCTACCTTTGCTTGACCTTAATTCAGTTGGTTTATGCAATATTCATAGCAGCAAAAAATCTTTCCTATATCTTTTTTAAATAGTTTCACTGTAAGCCTGAGTGGATAGTAAAAGGAAATAGTAATAATGAATAGAGTCTATTGAAATATTCATGGGGAAACTCAAAGGCCTCAGAATCTGATCTTTTTCCATTGCTTCATTTTTGCAAAATTGTTCTGGTTTAGCAGAATTTCCTCATTGTTGTGGGGGTTTTTTTTCCTTAAATAAAAAAAGTATAACTTTCATTCTCAACTCCGTTTTTTTGAGCTTAAGTTGATCATGTTCAGTTTTCACATCAGAATATAATAAACACGTCTCCAAGCACACAAAGTTTTATTTCATGGTAACTCATAAAAATGAGTCTTCTTGAGATGTAGAATTTACCAGTCTGAAGTTACAGTTTAGAGATATTTTTATTTCTATAAAAAACGAAATAAAATTTCTACAGAAACACTACAGCTTGCAAACACATTGTAAACAATTCGGGTTATATGGAATCTAACAAAACTTTTATCTGTTATTCTTCAATCTGTCACAATATTTATTAGTATCCTGAATTTTATTTAAATGATTGCAACCCAGATGAAGTCTGTGAAAATGAGACAGTTTACATCAACTGAAAGTCTGGCCACGAGCCTGTGATAAAGATCATATATTTCTCAGTCAACCTAATCTTTACTATACTGGTATTTCAAGTGCGGTTATGACCACACTGAGCCAACTCTGTGAAGATTAATTAAATTGCAAGGCAGATACTTTCCTCAGGGCTCTGTTTTGCCAAGAAATTGGGTAAGTTCAAAATGGTGATAGTTGTTGTAAAGTTGTTGTCATTAGTTAAGTCACCATGGGATATGGATACAGTGCTAACAATCTCAGTTTCTCAAAATGTTATAAGCTTGTCATATTGGAGAACTCTGCACTGTCCATTCATCAGTTTCCTGAAAACTTTGACTGGCTTTAGGCTAAAGAGAACAAAACATATATGCCTTCAAGAAAATCAAATTCCTAAAAAAATATAGTGAAAATCAAGACCTGTAGAAATTAAAAACCATCTAAATTATTATTCTTTTCAGGGTGTAGGAAAGTAGACCTCAATGACAATTGGCATTGCTGTGCCCATGTTTGCATATGATTATGTCATGTATCTTTAACTCAGCATCCCAGAACCTGGGTCTTACAGGGGGAAGGAGGCCTCTGGAAAAGTGTGAGAAACTGAATTATGGATAGGTAGGGGAAATTTAGGAGATCATCTATCTGGCTCCGTTGGAAACTGAACTCATGCTTCTCAGAAAAGTTGTTGGCTGAAAGTTTCCACAGAAGGAAAGAGTAATCCTGCCAGTCCTGTTTCCTGGGGAGAGGCCAGGGAGGTTCCTGCCTGGCTCACTAAGTCCCAGTCATCAGATCCCTGGGAAAAAGAGACTGTTTTGATTTTTTCAGTTTTTTAATTAAAGTGTTTATCATTCCACAGGAGATACGAAGACATACATAAAGTGAAGGCATTTTTTTCTTCCTTATTTATTTTCCTTCAGTGCTTCCTCCCTTGTGAATAACACCACTTCAACTGAAATAAAATCCCCCCTTTGGTCAAACACACTGGAATTTTGTTGGAAACAAAGCATCTGAAGTTGTTTCCATTTTCTTTCTTTCTCTCTAAATAATTTGCCCATACACTTCAGGAAGGCAATCCCTTTCATGTCGCATAGCACATCCTCACTGGCAGCTACAGTGTGTGCACTTTATTAGAGCATTTTTTCCCCCTAGATATAATGGCACCAATTAAATTACCTTGCAGCCTGACCTTAATCTGGCAGGAATGATTATTCCATGAAACAGTTAGGGCTCTAATTGACATGAAGTGCCTGCAAAATATGTCTTTTGCAGCAGACCCTGTCAAAGTCACATTGATATGCTAATACCTATAGCTGGCAGAATCACTTCATAAAGAGAGACACTGAAAATTGAATTATTTCAATTTCAGTACCTAGGAATCTAGTGATCTGTCTGTATGTGTAACTAAGTAGGTGCAGTACTTTATATGGGTAAACAGCTGTACTAGGGCGTTGCTATGGAAACTGCTTGACTCATGACAATTGTGTTAGTGATGAAGTCATTAGTGGTGTGAAATGTACTTTGAGGTTGTCAAGTGCACACTCCAGGAATATTTCAACAGTATTAGTGGAGCCTTTTCATTTGCATAATTTAAGCTTTCACATATGATCTTGTTATGGTGCAGGGAAATGGCATGCCACAGCCATGGCACGGCTGTGCTCAACACAGGAGTGTAGCTCTTGTGCTGTTCTGCAATGAAATGCAATTGGATTCTGCATGCAGAATAAAGCTCTCTAACTGAGCTTTCCTTTCCTTGTCTTTTCTCTTTTTGAATAAAAGTTGTTTTGAGGCACAGCACCGTTCAAAGGATGAACTGCTTAAACTTTTATGGTGCCAAGTTCACTTGGAAGGTCCAGACCACCATCATTTCGTTTTTCTATAATAGCTCTGGATTTACTCCAGAGAAACCACAAGTAGGTTCGGGATCATAGACAGCTACTTTTTCCTCATCTCAGCTTTTCACTATTTATCACAATGTGATTTCCTATGTTATAAAGCTGAATGATGAATCCCACAACATTTCTTCTAGTCATATGTCCTTTCTTCTAGCTTTAAGCATTTCAGATTACAGAAAGAGGTTTTTTTCTGTTGGCAGAATAATATGAAGAAGGCCTTAGCAGGTCTCTAACAAGCTGTCTGAAGGGACTCCTCAGATTATATACACCCTCTGGCAGTAAGATACTGGCTAATGCTGTGCTGTTTATTTCTTTGTATGTTCGGTCCTTCTTGTGGGCTATCCCTGAGCAGGCAGGAAGCGAGGGAGAACAGCTTGCAGGTCTACTTGCTGGAGGCACATCATCTCTGCCATGGCAGTCACCTATCAGGCCCATTTCCAAAGAAATACTAATGTTTCCCTGAGTGATATAGCTTAAAATTCAATTAAAAAAAAAAAAAAAAAAAGGGAAAGAGTACCTATTCAGACTGCAAGTACATGTGCAAGCATCCAAACAGGTAGATGCAAAAGATGTCACCAGCAGCAAATCAATGCAAGAGCTGAAGATAGTTACCATGATAAGTTAGCAGCCTGCTAATGCCAGACCTTGTGAGCTGATCTTATTTCTTTAGAACCTCTGATCTATTGAAATGCAAACTAATGCTGTATGTTCACTCTATATGTTCAGCCTAATACTGTATAATCACCAACCTCTTATGTATTAATTACAGCTTAGCTTTACAATTGGGATGAGCAGAAAAGTAAGCATGAAATCAAAGCTGGATTTGATTAGCATACTTTGACAGGATCTTTGCTAGTCAAGGGTATCTTTAATATTGTATTTAAAGTGTGTGCATCTGTGTGTGAGGTGGAGGAAGAGACATTTTAGCAGAATCTGGTAGCATAGGAGGAAGAGACATTTTAGCAGAATCTGGTAGCATAATAACAAACTACTGCAAATCATTACCAGTTTGAAGAGATTTAGCTATTCATAGAGTTCAATGGCTTTCTGAATCAATTTGTTTTCCTGTCCAGTGTCCTCCATTCCACCTGAAAAAAAAAAAGCAACTGCTTTTCCCCATAGAAACAGATTTATTTTTTTTAATGATGACAGAAAATTCATCTTTCTTCGTTTTTTTGAAAATTTAAAATGATCTATTGATGTGAGTAGGCTAATCAAAAAGTGAATAGGACAAACAGATGAGACTCATGTAGTTTGACACAAACACTCCATATTAAGGAAAAATATTATAAATCAAACTTCCTGTTTAAAACCTGCATTTATTTCAAACCTAGTTCATAAAGCCAGATTTCACACATTCTTAGATTTTTGGGGATTTTTTCCTAATATGCTGATCCCTGAGAAAGGTCAAGATAGAAGATTTTGCATGGCTGATCTCTAAACTATCTTCTTTCCATTGAAATACAGAGAAGCTGAAATCATCCTCAGAAAGATGGCTGCAGAAATGAAAAAAAAATCTACATAATAATCTGGGAATGAAAAAAAAAAAAAGGTGCAATTCTGTCATTATTCCTTCCATGATTCCTTCATATGCTTTCTATGGCAAATTGTCTACCTTATTTTCTTTGTAGTATTAACAACAACACAGGCACAAATTTTTAAGTTAATCTCTGATTCCTATACCAGCACAAGCCATTAGTTCAATATAAGACCACAAGATAAATCTTTTGGTATATATCAGCCCTAAAGGCAGTTTAACCTTGAGAACTTCTGTGTAAGGATATGTGCTTTACAGAGAGTTACTATGAATAGCCAGGCTCCAAATCTGCTGTCATGGGAGGGAAATCCTAGCACTCTATTGTACTTGTAAGGTCAAACAAACAGGGAAATACTTCAAGCAATTGAGACTCCATCATGAAGATAAGGTGACTGGGAGGTTGAACAGGCACTTGCCTGTCCCAAAATGATTGTAAACCATATTTACCTTCTGCGTGTTTGAAATTGCACTGGATATGCTTTAGGCCACAGACAACAGTGTCTGAGTTGAGGCAGGTCTTAATAATGCACTCATTATGGAAGATTGCACATGTAACAGAAAACTCCTACCTAGGTCTCATTTTCTTGTACACAAAGAGAGTCCCATATTCATTGCTTGTAGAGTGTCTGGCTACTGAAGTTCCTTGTCATTGTTACTGGGTAAAACTGACCTATTTATTTTTCAAGCCACATATTGAAATACTGGAAGAAAAAAAAAAAAAAGGAGATTTTAACATCTTCTACTGGCTTTCAGATTAATTGAGCATGAAGTAAGATTTTGGTTTTTTTCCATCACAGAGACCCATTAAAAAATAGTGCAAACCAGGTAGCAGCTCTGTGCTAATTTTATGTAGCTAATGCACTGACGTGGAAACCTACTCAGCAGTGGTGGCTCCTTACACGGAGCATTTGGATCTGCTATGCTTCTCACTGGCATAGGTTCATTTAGTCAACATCATCCTTCAAGTCACATTTTTGCCTTAGAGACGTAATTGCAAACTCAAGCAGTTAGTCAAAGCATTTCTTGCTTTCTGGTTCAGAACTCAATGGCAGGAGGGATTTAGACATTCTGACTCCTCGCTCTTCTATCTTTAATTTGCATTACTTTGAAAAGCTGTACAACATTTTAATTCATTATGTTCAGATACATCGATGTTTTTTCAGGCCATTTTGAATTTGGCTTTGGTTTAGCACAGTAATAAACCAGAGTGCAGCACAGAGGAGAGGCAATGTGTAAAAGGGAGAGAGACTACATTGTGGTGGACAAATAAGGGAAGCACTCCAAACCGGAGACTCAAGGCAGGTATTAAATGACATTTCTGGCAGGTTTTCTTAGGCTTCCTCATCAATGAAAGCCTGATGGTTGAGTGGAAGTGAGCAGAGAGAAGCTTGATCATCTTTGTTCAATCCTCTAGAGGACAGCTCCCTGCAGCACTGATGTGTTTTTTACTCCCTAGAAGAAACAGCAGCAGAATGTTAACAAGCTTCATTTTCCATTCCCAACAACTAGGAAGCGACCTTTGACCGCTTCCCTGGCTCTTTGTGTTCTTGATGCTGATAGAGCCAGATTTTCACAAGACAGACCTGGGTAATTTTCATGGCAGCCACACTGTTGCAAACCAATTAGCAAGCCAGCTTGATAGGGTAAGGTTGCAGAGATGCCCATGGCTACTTTAATAAAGTTTCTGTGTATCAGTATGATACTATTGATTTTTCTCCCTTTAGACCAAAAGACTAAAGTTCAAGCTCTGTGGCAGATAAAGTGAAAACCATGGAGATTCTGTACCATGTATACTAATTTAACCTTTTGGAAAAAAAAATAAAAAAGGAAAAGGAAAGTTATTATATGCAGGTTTCCTTTTGCTTTTGTACACACTATTGAATATTAATATAAATAAAACTGTGGCTTCACTGATGATTTTGCTGGCCTAAAGGTCACCATGTATTACAGACCAAGTCACCAGCAGAGAGCTATGCACTTTGTAGACATATAGGAAAACATGATTCCCACATGCAGAGGTAGACAGGGCAGGAATAAGAGGCAAAGGACTATTAGAAGTACAAAAGCAAAGAAACTGAGGGTCCCTGTGAAAATTATTGCTGCCTAATGAGCTTCTGCCCATCAGTTAAGCCATGATTGACATTGTGTGGGCTCTTAGCCCACTGAGAGGTGGGTTTAAACCACTTTGCCACCTTGGTGACTTTTTTTTTTTTCTTGGATTAATTTTTTTCCTTGGATTAATTTTTTTTTCTTCATTGCATGGCTTTAAGAATGATATTACAAGGAGAGTGATCCCAGCTGGACGAGGTCAAGGTACTGCATCATATCGTTGTCGTTTAACATAACTGCTTGATTTTGCTGGGAACCAACTGGAAGATGGCACTAGTTGAATAAGGGAGGGAGGAGTGAGATGCAAGAGGCACAATAAAGTAGTACCCTAAAGCACTAACAAGACTGCATCTTGTTTCTGATTCTGTGATTCTGTGTGTGGGGGCTCAGTTTCTGCCTTTATCCACAGGCTCTCCAGTCTCATCAGCCCAAAACATTTAAAAGTTGTGAGCCAGACTCTATAGGTTATGAGAAAAGTGAAGGGAACAACAATAAGGGATTTTATTTTCATTGCCTTCTTTGGAACTGGAGGTTTTAAGACAGCGTTTTGTCTTCATTTTAATCACTCTTCATAAAAATTAAATCTATAGGACAGCTTAAAGAGAGAGAAATACATGGGAGCTTTGCTATAACGTAGTGTTTTCATGAGAGTTTATGGACTCCCTCTCAAAACAGGCTGAATCTCAAACCACATTTCCTTCAATTTTCAGTTGCAGCAATCCAAAGAGATGCTTGCTTTGGATGAACAGGAACATTTTGTTTAATGCAATCCATTTATTTTTCATCCTGCTGTCTGAAAATTCACTTGCCTGAGTTCTCTTCCAAGCAACTGAATTAATCCTGTGTTCTAATGAGTGTTCCAGTAGGTAACTGGTTGGCAATGTGCCAGTTTTACAATCTGCAATGCACAATAAGCAATGCTTAGTGCCGTTAATAATAATCATGAACTCTGTGGATTTGGATAATTCCTATAAGATATTGGTTGCATAAACAAAAGTCAAACTGACAGCTGCTGAATAATCCTACTCTGTGTATTTTATTCTACTTTGTGGCTGTTTGCTGTTGATTACTCACTGAAATTTTGAGTACAAAATGAGTGTGAATAAACTCATAAATTTGTATTGAACGTAGACTTGCATTTGCCTCTACTTCCTTAACTTCAAGACTGTCAAAAGGAGTAAATTTACTTCATTAATTTCATTTTACCTATGTCAAGAAGTACAAAATGAGAAGCTTTTTCTATCATGTCCCCAGTCTCTGCATTTTAAGGGAGGCTGCCACTTACAAAAGGTGGTGGAGGCCTCTTTCATTTCTTTTATGAGTCAGAGAGAAGGATTTCTAGCCTGTGGCATATTGGTGAAAGGATTGCACACTACTTGTGATGTCAAAGAGCTTTCTCTCTTATGGACGTGCTATGCTGGGTAGGCAGGAAAAACAAACGGGCATCGTTTGTTCTATCCATCACTTGCAGGCAGTGTGAGAGCCGCCAGTCCAGATGAAATTTGAGGGAAATACAGTGTTCAGGTGCTGCTTATGAAATTGCAAACTCTATGCCATCTGTATACGAGTCTACATAGGTAGAACACTATTATGCTGCACTCTTCCACTGGACGTATATGAACTAGGAGACATGTAGCTTCATTATATTTTACTGACCATGTTGGGGAAGTCATATATGAAGTAGCATATCAGGCATACATCCCTTTAGATTTATTGTCTTAGTTTGCAATTAGATCCTTAGTTCTGGAGATAGACACCAATCACCCTGTGTTTGGCACAGGGTGAGCTCTCAGAATAAAATAGGACACTTCCAACTCAAATTTTTTCTTTGCGTTGAACTTGATTTCTTCAAAGAAAAATCACTTGCATCTGTGACTTCCAGGGGAGGGAAGTTTTCTGCATATCACTTTGGATCTGACGCTATGCACAGGAAAAAATCAGTTCAGAAACATTCTTCCATGCTGGGATACATTCTGGTGTGAAGTGTCTGATCTGCTAATGAATCTCTCCAGAGAAAGCTCAGAAAGCTCTGACAAAATACTGGGTAATCTGAAATGGTATTGAGAAGTCTTTCTTTTTCAGGCTTCACCTTTCCTGTTTCCAAGCATGGATTAACCTTTACAGATGTTACTGGATTGTTAAAACACAGTAAAGCTGTACTTGGACCACCTACAACTGGGAAAAAGCAAATTCTCGGAGCTGAAAAAGAAAAAAATGGCTGTGGTTCTTCATAAACACAAATGTGTGGTGGCATTTGCTGACTGTTAATAGCGTCATAGTTGACAAATTTGGAAGGTGCATGATGTTAGCTTTCCATTACTACCAAAAAATGAGGCAATAAACAGGTGGAAAAAAATGTCTGCCAATAATAGGGAAAATAGGCAGTTTCTTGCAAAGTCAACTAGAGATGGTCAACTTCCACACATTAGTTCCATTTATATTGTTGTCTTTAATTGTGCAAGTTTCTCAAAGGCAAATAGTCAAGCCAGAAAGCAGTTTAACTTTCCAAGTCATAAAAATAGCATAGATATATATAGATAGCTTAGTTATTTTGCCAAGGAATGAAGCCTTCTATCAGTCTGGATTGAAGAGAATAATCACTCAATGTATGGACTTACGCCAGGGGGTGATGCTAACAGAGCTGCAATTATGTGTGGCATAGAAAGACAGACGAAGTCGGAGGTTTACAGAGATTATGCTGGTGAGGTGTTTTCAGTTTGGTGCTCTAGTCTGCAAGATTTAGCACAGAATGCATAGAGTAGTGCTCAGATCCTGGGATATCCCAGGACACAAGATGACAATGAATGAGATTAAGCACAAAGTTAACATGAAGAAAAAGAAAGACCACCCCTTACCCTCTCCTAGAATTTGTCAAATATTCAAGCATTCCTGGAATGGAATCAATCTGCAGACCTGGAATGCGGGTTTTTTTGCATGATCTGAACAATGCTTTTGTTCTCATGATATGTCTAGGCCAAGTTTTCAGGATACTTTTCAATTCTGACAGTTCCTATGACTGAGTACATTGGATGTTTAAAGCCGTATAGGAATGACAAAGGTATCACTCTGTGGAACAAGACAGGGCTAGAAATCTTTCTATAAAACTGCATGAGCTGGGCAAACCAATTCCAGTGTGTCTTTCTAAAATCTCCCTTGTGTATTCAGAAAATTAACTTACTAGAATATCTTGAAAGGGCATGGTATTGTAAAGCATTGTTATTGCTCACAAGAAATTCCTTCTGAATTCCCTCCTCCTAGCTAGTACCTGTACCATGGGCTGATGTAACTCATGCTCATTAAAGCTGCTCAAAGCACCAACTAGAGAGGAGTCAAGGGAATGTCTGACAAAGTAAATCCTTTTATCAGATTTTGTGTTTGCAGGAAACCCATCTCCCACCCGTTTTGATACAAGAATAATAATAATAACAATAATAATGTATTGATCTATTTCAGCATTAGCATTGTGCTTTGTAATTGTGCTGTACACTATATTGTACTGTGCTGTACACTATACTGTGCTGTACTGTACACTATACAGGAGAGAGCAATCTCTAAACAATCATTACATCCCGACGAAGAGAAGCAAGGGCAGTTCTCTATCGAGAGCTGAAGCATGTATAAATCATGGGAACCCATATGAAATTAAATGGCTGACCTCTGTTCAGTTCAGAGGCACAGTTCCCAGGCCCTGCCAATCCACTAAGATTGATTTCTGAGCTGTCACTCGAGTCCTTTCAAAGCAACCTCTTTGACAGTTAAAATGAATTGGCAGAAGAGACATATGGGGAGTGTAGCTTCCAGATTGATGAGGTATTTGAAAGAGAGCAAGTTACACGTGTAGGTTACTCATAATGCCTTGCAACTCCATGGCTGACACATTTCTTGCCTTCAGCTTCACAGGATGCACAAGATTTGAGCATTTGATTTTTCACTTTGGAAAAACCCAAACTGAAGTACTAATTATGCAGACGTGATGATGAAGGGATATAAATCTGAACTCCATAGGAACATATAGAGAGAAAGCAAGTTGCCTTTTTTCCTACAGAGATCCTGCTTTGTTTTGCTGTCGCTGAAAATTCAACTGCTCCTAGGTGTCATTAACTCAACTTGAGAAGTGTGCTAGTTTTGGTTTCTTTGGCTATATTTCTTTTCAAATAGAAGGAAAAAATACTAAAAAAAAAAAAAAAATAAACCAACAACCAAAACCTGAGGCTCTTCCTATCTTAAGCAGATTAAAATTGAGCTCTCCAAAGTGTAGATTGGAGGAATGAATCACAACCTATAAGGTTGGAAATCCTTCTGCCAGTCCTGCTATCACACATGAATTGACATTAAATTGTAGCTTATCTTTCCAGAACTCTAAGGTAGTTTTCTTTCTGACTTGGAATTTATCAGATTTGGAGCAATGGGCAACTATACCCTGTAGGAGAAGTGGGATCCAGTTCTGCCACTTACACTGTACCAACAATATGAGTTTCTATTAATTCTTTGGATTTCAAGAATTCTGTCTTTGTGCATGCAGGAAATATAAAACCAGTGATGCAAAGCTCTTTTGAGGGCAGAACAGAGAAAATGTTCTGCATGGCAATATGGCCCTGAAGTGTTTTTTGTCCTCTTTAGGACAATTTAAAGGCAGTTTTGATCATTTCCAAAGCCATACATGGGATCAGCTCAAGTTGCTTGAGTGACAATCTCAGCTTGAGTGATCATATTCATGAAGAATGCAGCTGTCAACTTGAAGTATACAGCTGCATGGAAAACAATTTTATTCTCCCATGAAAATGTAAGTAAGAAAGCATTTTTCCTGCAAAAATGAAGATAAAATGTCAATCTAGGAATAGTTTCATGGACTGAAAATTTCAAAATGATATTTCAGCAGAGGTCAGCTTGAACATTACCTTGTATTGATTTAGTTTTACCTTTTTTTGGTTTTGTTAATGTTGCCTTTATAAAATTTAATTATACTAATGCTCTTTCCACTTGAAAGAGAGGGGAAAAAAAAAAAAAAGAAGCCTGAAAAGTATTACTGTCTCTAGTTGAAAGTCAGATTTGTGTGAGGCCAGAAGAGAAAGTCTTCTTGACCACAGTGTGTGGAAACTAAAGAGAAAATACATACTTTAGTCAACACTTTACTAGTAGGAGTTATGTGTGAGGTCTTTGGGGAAATGGCGTCTCCTTGTTTGTGTACCAAGCCTGACATAATAGAGATAAGCTACATGACTGTATCACTGAGGTGACACAAACAACAAATCCTCTGATTTTTCCTTTCCTAAACCTTGTTCTTACGGGTGAAAGAGAAACTTAAGGCATAATGATCAGAATAGAAGGGAAGAACTCAAGGTTAAAGGAAATTTGGCTATGGATGTCAGTTAAATTAGTGTTTCACCCCATACTTCCATACATGTCTCTAAACTCATCAAGGTAGCATGCATTACCTCCAGATTACATGTGGATCATTAGGCACATGACAAACACATTTAATCCTTACTGTGTATGACTTGGATCAAGGAAAAAGGCATTCCTAGTGCAGGAATTTTTAATCTGTGAGTGGCTTGCCAAACCTTTTAAATTATTTTTGGCCAACAGTAAGTTTAGTGCTTTTTTAATTCGCTTGTATTCTCCTATCCCAAGCAACAAATTTCTTCTCACATTCAGAGTAATTTCTCTTTTTTCAGTAACTCATTCTTAATTTTTCTGTAATATCTTCATCCTCTGTTGGTGTTGGGTAGAGCTGCATAAAATATTTCTGTGAAAGAAATAATTATCTGAAAATTTGATCCAATGCAATATGTGCTTTTGGCAGGAGACAATGAAATATTATTTTAAGTTTAAAAAGTATATATTTCCAAAACTGCAAAACAAGAGATTTAATTTCAGAAAGCTGGAAGATATGTTTATTAAAGTCAGACAAATGAAACAGATTTTTTTTTACTATTTAAAAAAAAATAAAGAAAAATTGAGATGCTGACTCATGTAGGCAAAGGGAAGAAAATTTTTTGTGTCCCTAGGTAGCTCACTGGGACTGGTTTCAGGTTTCTTTCATTCCATTAAGTAGTCCAAAGAACTTTCCTTTGGCTTGACTCAAGCTATTTTTTTTTCCTTCTAATTTTTCCATAAATATATCATTTGTCCAGTTCATGTTTTGGGTTTTCAGGAAGAAAGAAGGGTATCAAACTGGCAACCAGGCAACATCTAATCTCTGGGCTGAGAGACTTTCTCTATGAGGTCTTTTTTTTGTACCCTGTTATGACCACTCTCAAGAGCAAGTTAAAAGAAGTAGTCACCCCTAGCGTATTCTGAATGTCATCAAGGGTTTTGGTTTTGAGGATTGGGATTGTTTGGGGTTTTTTTTTGAGAGGGAGTAGTTTTCCACAGGTTATTTCTCAGCATATGAATTGCAATATGGAGAAAGTTAGGATAGACAACTTCTTTTTTTTTTCCCTTTTCATCAAATGTCTCCCCTGCCTTATTATTGTTTCAAAGCTCTAAAACATAAAACTGCTTTTTTTATGACTCCAAATGACCTTCAAAATTCAAGACAAGACTGACTTCTGTTTCACTGTAATATTTCGGATCATTAATTTCACTACAGATATTCCAATTTGTAATTTTATTAAGTTTCAGAACATAACCACTCTTAATACTGTGTGTCTAAATATGATGGGCCTAATACTCAACCAGCACAAGTCAGAAATGCATTAATGACTCCTCTAGAGTACTTCATGCCAGAGAAAACTGTAGGGATATATTCTTTCTCTGAACTTGGTTTCAGCCATTGCTTAATACTCACAAATAATTCTTGCTGTAATGCATGTTAAACATCTCTAATAGTTGATTAAGATATTTTAGGTAGTAAAGACCAGATGGTCTAGAAGATGGCAAGTTTTTGTTTTCCTTCTTGTCAGAATCAATTTGCAGAGCACTACCAACATTTAACCACTTTACAAAACGATGGTGAGATCCTATGACATGATGTATTTGTTCCACTGGTCTGCATTCTTATATAATGACTGGCCATTTAACTCCAGGGCAATCAACTTTGTAACGGAAGATGTAATGAGCTACACCATGCACTCATTTTGCTTTCTATATTATTCCTACATAATTGAAATATTTCTAAAGCCTACAGCATTCTAGGCTCTGGCCACCTCACCGTTTTCTCTCAAGAGGTGGAAAACTGAGGGACAGAAAATGTGAGACTTCAGAAAAGCAGCGGGCAAAAATTCAAAGCAAGGATTTGAATGAATGGCTCCTACGTTTGCAGCAAATGTCTGCAAATTTCAGGGCATCATCTCATCTGCTGGAACCTTTGTGCTGTGTTTCAGTAGACTAACTGAGCCAGGGAGAGGCTGAATGACTCCATGCCCTGGCAGTTCAGTGTAGCCTGTGAACCAGAACACTCCTGCACCAGTCGCAGCACCCATGATTAACTATATATACAACATGTAACAGGACCTATGGTGGAAAGATGAAGAACATGGTGGAAGAACCAAACATCTTGCCACCAGGCAACCCACAGAGCATCCTAATTAATTCACTGACTTGGGATATGCAAGTTCAAATCATCAGCAGAAGAAAAGAAAATTGAATTGAACTTTTCACAGCATACATAAATACCCCAGCCCTTGGCCACAAGGTGATGGAAGACAACTCCTGTTGCCTAGAGTTATATTTGGTAAAGTTAATCCTTTTTGACAAACTTGAGTAACACCAATATTGTCTCATTCTAAATTTCTAAAGCCCTAGTCCAGAACTTTTATTTTAGTCAGGATTTCTACACAAAGTTTCTGCCTTTGCTAAAGCTTGTACTTCTCAGAACTAAAAACCTCTTCTTTTTTTTTTTTTTTTTAACTTTTTAGAGTATTTTAAAGGACTTAAGTTTCAGGCTTGCACCTAATTGTTGCAAAGAAACCTATAGATATTTATATTCTTAATATTGCTGTGTAACTAACACATTTCTCATGAAGACTGTTCTTATAGAATAGACTAATGGAAGAGAAGTTCCTGACTCTGATGGCCCTCATCCAGAGAAACGTTTCTTGGAATAAAGTTGAGTGGTCATAAAACAACTGCTAAACCAATTCAATAGGCTATTTTATCCTCATGAACCAAATTTCTTGTTTTCATGATGATAGGTTCATATGACAGAAGGAAATTTCTCTCCTTTTCTTTATGTGATCAGTTTTTAGCATGCTTACTTACAGTGGTGCTGTCTAAGCAGTGAAATGTCTTCATTACTTCTCAAAGTGCAGGGCTTCTCTTACAGAAAACAGCAGAGGCAGCATTTCAAATGTGTAGATGCATTTCAAATAAGCTATGTTTTTGTATATTCACTGAAATTGAGAATGAGATTTCTTGTTATGCAGTGATTTCAATGCACTTTCCAGAGGACTATTTCAGCAGCTGGTTACCAGTGTGCAGTGTGGACACAAACAGTTAAAAAGGCTTTTCTTCTAAACACTTATAGGTAGGGAATTTTGTGTGTTGGACTTCAAAGGCTTTCACAGTTGTTAAGATTTCACGCTAGCCATAATCTGTAATGATCAAGAGTTTACAATTAAAGCTGGCAATCTGGAAAACAAGGGGCGAATACAAAACTAGTTTGTCTGAAGAGAGTCTGAAGTTACAAGAATATTCAGTATCCAGTGTGTCCTTCCCCTTATCTCAACTGATCTTGGGTTAATCTGTAATTCTCCAAAGAGAGTAGTGTGAAACAATTTTTTTCTTATCTTTTTTTTTTTTTTTTTTTTTTTTTTTTTCCCTTAAAAAGCAGTCTGTGTCTATTTCCAGGCTGGTTAGAAGGGGAATTGTGTGATTGGCAATAAGCAGACATACTGAAATGAACTGAAATACCAAGGTGAATGAATTTGCTGGATTTAAGAATAAAGATACTTTGATATCAAATACAATTGAAATTTTCATCTAGACTAGTAGAAATACAGAAATATTGACTGCAAGACAGTTAAAGGGAAATTTAGAGCAGAACTGGGACAGGTAGGATCTGATTCTATGCTGATTCTATGAAATCATTAACAGTGTAACAGACTGAATTGATGAGTGCTTCTTTATAACTCTAGTCCCGTTCTTTCTCAGTGATTTCCCTCTGTCTGCATCACTGATACTTTCTGGTTTGATATGTGAAATGGAGGAGTTCAAGTGCATATGTGGCACATTTCTCTGAGAAGCCATGACAGTTTACAACTCATAAATTATAAAAATGATTAAAAAGTATTTTACCAGTTCTCTGGACTTGATAAGAGAGATTCCAAGAAATACAACTTTTATCTAATGCAAATATTTGAGAGTCATTGTATTTTACCATATTTTGTTTCAAGAGACATTTGCACAACCCCTAAATTAGTGGTACCTTCATCTAACACATTCTGTCTCCTTAATGAAAAGCAAAGCTTATGGAGGTGGTCTAACTGAATGGGCATATGCTTCAAGCTCCTCAGAAGTGAACCACCTCCAGTCTAGAAGCCATCAGGTCATATTAACAGCAGATGGTGTAGAGAAGAGGTGAAAAGAACAGCACAGCTCTGCCCCTAAGTGTTGTCTACTGGTGGTATGCCATAGCCATCTGTGCATGGTGTGGGAGAAGTTGCCCCACTTTTCTGACCTAATATGAGTGCCGATCAAGTGAATGATCTAGAATAGTCGAGTAATTTAACCTGCTAAAGTGAAGGACACAGGGAGTAAACCTTACAGCAAAAAAAAAAGAGGAGAGTTTCTAAGCTAAAAAATTATATTTATACAATACGCACACTTTTACTCATCAAAAGCTATGAGTAACTTGGAAATTGAGATTGTTATGTGCCTACAGATCTCCTGAACCACTGAGTTTAGTCTTGATCACTAGAAGTATCTCGTATAATCCACTGCATAAACTTACTGAAGGTCCCTTTACATCACAAAGAAAAACATCATAAAAATGGTTGGGTTTTGCCTTAGTTGCAAGAATTTCTTTGTTTTATTACACTATAACTTGCACACTTACTCCATCTCCTTGAACATTTCTTTAGAGGACTTCTCACGCATAACACTTCCTTTTCTCCACTAGAACTAACTCCCTCATTTGCAAACTATTAGATCATATTTGTCATTCCACAACTTCAGCCTGTAATCAGCCAGTGCCTTTAGGCCATGTCCTCCTCTACCATTACAAAGCATGAGCTCTCAAATTATCAGAATAGCACAATATTGAAATGCTTGCCCTCAGGATTCATGGTTTTCCACTGTGCTGTGGAATTATATAATATTCTTCTCAAACAAATTTCCAAGCTCATCTGTACCACTTTCTGGGGTTCCTCTGTATCAGCAGTGAAAGATGGTGCCCTCTGTCAATAAGACTAGAAAATCAGAGTGCGCTCCAAGAGTGCTGTCTCCCTCCAGAATAATTCATCTTTCAGTGTTACATATTGCTATTTGCTCTTTAATCACTCCCCCACCACCCAATGATTTCCTCCACCTTCACTAGGAAGCTAGATTTTGTCTCAGGTAGCACTTTAGCATATATTGTAAAAGCGTCATAACAAATGAGATTTTTCCCATATCTTTGCTAGAAAATCAGTTACTACATTTGTCTAGAAAACCAGGAAGCCATTGGAACAGTCTGTCACAATCTGCTCTTTTGTGAACATGTCTTCATCATACAGATTTCCAGACCATCTAAACACTGAGTTTCTGCTGCTGCCTTCACATTGACACTGTGGGGGGATATAATTTATTTAAGATGATGTTTGGTGCAATGGTAAAAGAACTTGTTCTTTACAGAATATCAAGAAGAATGATAAGTTCCTCACCTAGAAAATGAAGTAACTGGCAATTCCAGTAACTGTTGTTGATGCTGTTGTATGTATTTCTGCTTCACATCCACAAAAAAATGTCTGAAAGTTTGTATTAACAAGTAAGAAACTGAGTCCTCCTTTTCCTCTGTTTTTCTTCTCATTATGTCTGGTCAGAGATTTAATTAGCACAGCATATTGGAGCTCTTCTCAGTTGTTTTCTGCAGTAGCTCACCATTTACANACAAATGAGATTTTTCCCATATCTTTGCTAGAAAATCAGTTACTACATTTGTCTAGAAAACCAGGAAGCCATTGGAACAGTCTGTCACAATCTGCTCTTTTGTGAACATGTCTTCATCATACAGATTTCCAGACCATCTAAACACTGAGTTTCTGCTGCTGCCTTCACATTGACACTGTGGGGGGATATAATTTATTTAAGATGATGTTTGGTGCAATGGTAAAAGAACTTGTTCTTTACAGAATATCAAGAAGAATGATAAGTTCCTCACCTAGAAAATGAAGTAACTGGCAATTCCAGTAACTGTTGTTGATGCTGTTGTATGTATTTCTGCTTCACATCCACAAAAAAATGTCTGAAAGTTTGTATTAACAAGTAAGAAACTGAGTCCTCCTTTTCCTCTGTTTTTCTTCTCATTATGTCTGGTCAGAGATTTAATTAGCACAGCATATTGGAGCTCTTCTCAGTTGTTTTCTGCAGTAGCTCACCATTTACATCTGGGCACAGCTGGTGTTAAACAGCACAACTCTAATGTGCCGTATTTTGAGAGTGACCTTTCACAGGTGCAAACGATTATACAAGATTCCAGAGACTGGTAAATTGGCCCATCTTTGGACAGTAGTCAGGTTAGCCGCTGGCATGTGTGCCAGTGGCCTGCTGAAGGAAAATGTCAGTGCAACATGAAACACGATGGGATGCAAAGTAATTGTTTTGGTGTGTCAGACTTTCAGTTCTGTTCTGCTTCTTGGAGGTTTGTTTTTTAAGCACACAGACTTCTATACATAGCCACAAAACTGTCACTTGGATGTTCTCAAACCATAAGCAAAGCAATCAGGTTAACAAACATCAACAGGTGGACTGGATTATCCTTTTAGTCCCTTTCCAACTGAAATACCCTATTTTATTTTGAACATGAACCAGCAACGTGCCCAGATGGGCAAGAAGGCAAAGGGCATCTTGGCTTGTATCAGAAATAGTGTGGCCAGCAGAACGAGTGCAGTGATTGTGCCCCTGTGCTGCAACCTGATTAGGCTGCAGCTTGAGGGCTGTGCTCAGTGTTGGGCCCCTCACTCACTGCCAGAGAGACACTGAGAGGCTGGAGCGTGGCCAGAGCCGGGCAGTGGAGCTGGGGAAGGGGTTGGATGGAGTACAAGTGTGATGGGGAACAGCTGAGGGGATAGGGGTGTTCAGCCTGGAGGAGAGGAGGCTGAGGGGATACCTTCTTGCTCTCTGCAACTCCATGAAAGGAGGTGGTAGTGAGGTAGAGGTTGGTCTCTTCTCCCAAGAAACAAGTGATAGGTCAAGAGGAAAAGGCTTCAATTAGCTCCAGGAGAGGTTTAGATTGGAGATTTGGAACAACTCTTTCACTGAGAGACACTGGCACAGGTTGTCCAAGCAGGTGGTGGAATATCCATCTGTGGAGATTTGCCATGTGCCATGTCCATCATCTTAGTGATAGGCTTGACAGTATTAGGTCAGTGATTGGACTTGATGACCGGAAAGGCCTTTTCCAACCAAAACAATTCTACATTTCTATTCTATTCTGTTTTTTTAAGCAGCTAGTGATCAAAATACCAATACGTTTTTCTCTCATTTTGTATCACAGTTTGGCTGTCCTAGGCAAATGAATTCACATGACATAGTAATGTAGCAGTTCAAGAATCTCACATTGTGGTCCCGGTGCTTCTCTGCACTGACTGCTTTACATCTCATTGAGCGTTAGCAAACTTAGAAGGGTTAGATATTGATATTAGGACCAGACAATGTGCTTCACCCTAGAGAAACTACTTTGTATAAGCATAGCAACTTTGCTTAAATAAGTCCAGGGGCATAACTTCGTATTTCCCAAATATGTTAAGTTATTCTCATTTTTTCCAATCACTAAAACGTAGACTTTGATGCTGTAGTTGAGGATATAGATATGTGGATTGCTCTGGTCTGTCAGGGAATGAATCAACCTTCTGTTGGACATGTCTAATTTTTCTGTATTGTGCTTAGGCTTTTCTCTCTCTACACCTTTCTTGCTCTCCTTCTTGATTGTCTGTTCTCATTTGTCCTACTTTCAGACTCACTGCTGTTGATGCAATAAGCTTTCTTTGTCAATTCACACTTTCCAGAATGTTGCCCAGTAGTTTAGTTGGTTTCTGTGTAATCCATTGCTTACAGATCTCACCTGGAAATGGATTAATTCTCTTTCTTGAGTCTCTCACTACATTGAGTACATCATCTTATTTTTTTCATTCAGGACACTGCAGTCAGTTGTTGCCCTAAATGGTTGCCACGCCATTCATTTCTAAAGGAGCTTATAATGAGTGAAGGCTGAAATCTCAATTCAGGTTCTGTTCCTTATTCCTTCAGGTAATGCTGGAAAGCATGGCTGACTTCATAGCATTTTCATTTAAATTTTGTCCTGATATAAAATATTAATTAATTAGTGTAACTTTTCAAAATGAATTTAGAAACACCAACTTTTGAATGATTTTGTTTTAACTGAGTGAATCACTTCCTTAAGAAACAAGTTAAGGTAGTCTTGGAACTGAACCTGGAATATGGCTTATTTAGGGAGCTGGGAGAACTTTTGATGACTTTTCTTTGCCTTTTTAATTTTGCCCCAAGTAGCACTAACTTGCAGCACAGCAGACAGATAATTTTCTGTGTTAAACCTTTGTTTTTTAAAATAACAAGAACTACCCTTACTATTTGAGCTATGATTCTTGCTTCATTTACACCATTTAGCCTGGTTTTTTACTGGTCTTTCTTCCAGGAGGCATGTTCTCTATGAATCAGATCTTATTTTACCTAATAGCTATTATCCGCTATCACCAGCACTGTGAAAACTGTGGTTTCCGTTCTACCCCGTTATGGTACGCAGAACCTTTGAAGTCCTGAAATTGTATATATTATTTAGTCTTTGACTAGGTGAGTAAATAACTTGATTAAAGCACTTTAAAAGATTGGGAGATCTTGGCGTGGATGAGTCTGGGTTTCATAGGCACACTGTGATTCCAGTAAGAGATAACCAGATACATATTTACATCAAGAAAAGTATGGAATGGGAATTTTTTGAGAGGAGAGGGGTGAATTTGTGTGAAAGAGAGAATTCTTTGGGAACTTTCTGGGGTGAGACATTGACAGAGTCTCACAACAAGTTGTTTTTCACTTCCGTGCAAAGCAGTGAGTATGTCCATAAAGGTTTATTTCAAAGAAAGGTGATTTGAAAGAATGGAAAAGCAAAGAAATTAACTTCCTTGTTTATGAGTTTCTTGGGCATTCTATTGTCTTTGGACCTCTTTTTGGACTAATGTCTTTGGTTTCTTCAGTGCATGTGCTGCAAGGACACATGCAGCTGTTCTATTTACAAGCACTCATTACAAGCCATACACTCTCCACCTGGTGTAGTCATATCTGTCCTCATCCTCCTGATGTTTTGAGGTTGATCTATTTACGCCCAGGGAAGTGGTTGCAGAAGTCAGATAAGAGATATAAGGGTGCTGCAAAGCTGTGCTTAGCTCCTGCTTCCCTTCAGTTCCAGGAGAACTCATATCTACAAGATGTTACAGAGGTTGAAAGAAATGGTACAAAATTCAGGGAGGAGGTCTCTTGTCCTATCTCTAGATAGGACTATCGGTAAATAAGAACTGAACTACCCACACTCTGTTCTTACATTGACTCTCACTGCTCCTTACTGACTCCTTTTAGCAAAGGAGAAATGGGTTTCAGATCTGTTCCTACTTATCAGGGGTCCAGCACAAAGCAGAGAAGCAGTGAAGTTTCTCTGCCAGCAACTCCGCAGTACTCAAGCAGCGCTAAGTAGCCCTGAGGACAGTGATCCTTTGTGACTGAACCAAAATGTTCTCCCTCCCTCTTTGCTGTCTTCAGGTTTTGCAAGAAATTTTGATTGAGATAATTTAGTAAGTTGCTATTCACTAGTGTATGGGATGTCAAACATTTCCTACACACTTAGAATACTAAACTAAAGTTGCAAGAGCTGTTTCATGAATGACATTTTAATGAAAGCCACCATCACTACAGATATGATAAACTGTCAGCATTTTTAATTTCACAAGATGATTCAGCCATACTGATTTTACTAGTGCTCAAGTCTTATTCCCAGAGTGTGAAGAAACTTCTGTTAACTGCAGTAGAAGTCAAGCTTCTGGTCAGAAATGCTCTTGTGTGTATATGTGCATGGGATGTACAGGTGCCTCAGGGAGAGGCAGCCTCCCTGAGTGACCCACAGATGTTAAATTCTCTCCATAAGAAGTAAAAGAATTAGAGGAAAAAATTTGTTATTCATCCAAACACATAGGACTTAAAAATATAAAGTACATCAAAAGATAACTTCAACCTACTTTGACAAAAGTCTTTTGTCTGCTCTTTGGAAACACACAAAATCATAGAACAGCTGAGGTTGGAAGTGACCTCCAGAGATCATTTAGTCAAATCCCCAGTCTAAGCATGGTCAGAGAGAGCAGGTTGTTCTGCCCTAAGGACAGGAATCAGCACTTCACTTTGCTAAGTTACATTTGGCTTTCTGTGGATCCATTTCTCCAAGCTGTCCACACCTCTCTGAGCACATCCATCCAGTGTAGCATCTGCTCAGTTTCATACCTTCTCTAGACTTGCTGAGTCTCACCATCCAGTTCATAAACAAAGTCATTAAATAATATTGTCCCCAGTATGGGTGCCCCTTTACCTTCAGTCTACACCACTAGGGACGGATCTCTACCTGGACTTCATGCTGCTAATTGCTTCAAGTAGCAGCAAAGTCCTACAGAAAGAAGGTAATTCAGAGCTGGCCTTTTGGAGGAAAATTTTCTGCAGCAGTGCAGCTTTTCTTGAATCCAGTTAAATATAAGTACTCATATTTCATTTTTGCTCCATTTTCATTTTCCCTAGGATGTAAATATCCTTTCCCTTATTCTCTCATGACTCATCCATAAACCTTCCCACTTCTAAACTATTTTATTTTGTCTTGTCTCATACTTGTTTATCTTGGGAGAAATTCTAACCTCACTGAAGTCAGTGGTAAAACTCCTATTGACTCAAACAGAGCAAGAATTTCTTTTGTCTTGATTAGATTGTGGACATGTTTGCCTTGAATGTACTTAATCTGGTCCTGGTTTGTCTGTAGCTTTTGGATAAGAGCCATATTGCATCTCTGTGTATTAAGCAGTGCATAAGCACTTGCTCTTTTGTTAGTCTAAAGGATAATAATTAGTATGAAGGATTTACTGCAGTAGTTCAGGAAGGTGTGGATGGAGACAAATAAAGGAAATGAAACATAATTTTCCATGTTTCAGACCTAATACTTATTTATAATGAAGGCAGAGACCACAGACAGAAAACATTGCTCCTGTTATTTGAGGCTTAGGGCTTATAAAGTACATCCAAAGGGTTATAGTGCAACAGCTATTGCAGGGAAATGCTGATGCCACAGAAAGCAAGACGGACTGGGTGACTGCAATGCAATAATAACTTAGACAGGCTTAATGCGAGGAAAAAAGCAATTCCTGTGCCAATGAGCCAGCACTTCTAATGTCCAATAACACAGGAAAAAAATGCCCATTGGCAACCGCAAAACTAAACAAAATAGCTCAATAAAAAGTGTGAAGATTGAGGCACAGGGCAGGAGGGCTGGATTCAGATATGTTTACTTGCAGCACATCTGCCTAAAGCTGAGCAGACTGGCAGGGACAGCCCTGGCAGACACTGAGGTGTTGGAGGGCAAATGCGGTCAGTTCAATGCCATGTGGGGTTAACAGCCTCCTTTTTCCTACTGACATCCTCTGCCCTTAAAATGAGGAAAATCATTTTTTCTATCCAAATTTATTTGTTTGAGATCAGGACTTTCCAAGCCCCTTTCTTTCAGTGTAGGGAATGACTTTCCAAAAGATAAGCCTTTCCTCAGTTGCCAAGGCCATCCTCAAGGGAAATGGTAGAAATGTGTTTTCTTGAGGCTCTAAGAGCACATGGAGTGAATGCATGGGCCGGGTGTAACAGCTAGAAATGTCTATCCTATTTTTGTGTGTAAATATCTGTCAACTTCACAAACTGACAAATTACACAGGGTGCTACTGTCAACAGCTGCTAAGGTCTTCTGGAGTAAGTAACATCTCTAAAGAGTTTACACTCTGCATAGTCCAAGGTTGCTAGAAGTAAGCAGAGACTGTCTTGGGACTTTTTGTACGACAGCATCTTATGTAGAAAATACAAGTTATTTATCTCCTGTGATAAAGCAGTGATTCCATGATGTGTTAACCACATCCTCATGCCACAGAGGAATAGCCTGAGTATATTTGAGGAGTCTATACCTCAGAGTTTTGTTCTGCATTGCGGCCAGCCTGACAGATATCTTTTGAAAGGATTATGTTTGAATTTATAATGGAATAAGTAGGTGATACAGACATCTGGCAAGGCATGACAGTGAAGCTCTTCATTCACTACAGCTACCAATAATGCTACCAGAAGATGCAAGACTGACTTAATCAGGAAACGATCTGGTGCAGTTCTGTCTCAAAATTTAACTATCATCTTTTTTACTAGATCACCCTAAAATATTCAGAATTGATTACAATTTCCTGGCAGAGATGTTGTCAAAAATACTAAGACAAAAGAACAGTCTACTAGATAAAAAGAGAATACATTGCATACCTCACAAAGATCACCTCACAGACATGTGAACATAAGTAATCACTAGTAATTTTTTTTATACTTTCATTTTTTCACATTTTGCTGTGACTTTCATTGGGAAACTAACATTAATCGACTTAAGACTTTCTTCTTTTTTTCTATCAAAAACTTCTTAAGCTTCTGTAGTCTTCAAAAATCCATTGCTCATTGTGGATATTTTGGCTCCACAAGTCTATTTATATAGGTGTTATAATCATATTGCTTGGTAGCATTTCTGTTCCGCATTAGATAGCTTCAGCAAATAACAACTATACAGGGAGAATTTCAAGCTGCATATTTGAGTACAAAGTTTGCAAATGAAAGTTTGATCTTAAAACCCTGTAAAGCTGATTTCCAGCAATATTTAGGGAAACTGAGCACAAAGAAGAAAGAGATTCCACCAGTGGGAAGCCATGAAATATTTTCTAATGACTATTGAAAAAATCTGTTTGAGATGCACAGCCAGTGCTACTCAGTGATTTCAGTTGAAAACACTTAGGCAATCTTCAAACTTTCACTATCAAATATCACATCAACTTCTATTTACCTGGTAGGAGAAAAAAAAAACCCTAAAACCAAAACAAAAACCTCCATCACAAGTAAAAAAAAAAAGTTTAAATTTTCAGTCTCTTACAAAACTAATCACCAAGTGAAAATTTTTGTGCAGCATTTAAAGTTTGACCAGAAAACATATCCTTTTGGAAGAGGAATTATCAAATGTTGAACACAGAGGGGGAAGATAAGCAAAAATAAAATATGACCTTTTGATTGAGATACCCAGGGTTGCAATATATTGGAGTATGTTTCAACATAGTAACTTGATATATATGTACTAAATTGTTTGGCACATTCAGCATGTCCCTAGGGAACTGTTCAAGGGAACTAGCAGTACATTTTTCACTCCTACCCTGTGCATTAGCAGACATAAGGTCACACTAGTATAGCAAAGATGGGTGCAGCCTCAGGCTCATTAGCTCTCAGCAAGCTAGCCAGATGAGGCAGCGTGGTGTTTTCCTTTCATCATTCAAGCTTGAAAGGAAACTGTCGGCAGGCACTTGCTCTTAAAACAATGAAAATTTAGGTGACAGCAATCTCATTAGCTGAAAGGTAACATTCAGTGAAGATAAAGATTTTTAGGTAAAGATTTCCCTCTTCAGCAACACATGCACAAACGTATTAGAAAAACATATCTTTTAAATGCAAAAATTCATGTTTGAGAAAAGCAAATAGTGCCTGTTAAATTTCACCTACTGTGCATCAGTGAATGATATTTTTTGCAGTAAAATCAATGTCTGGATGACTGGCTTCCTTTCAGAATAATGTATACATTGTAGGTATATATACATATATATACATATTTACAGAGAAGCAGTTTAATCTGTAACCTTTGCCACAGAATTTATACTTTCCCTACCAACATTTTTTTTGTCTTGTGCAGAAACAAAATGCAGAAAATACAAGGGAATATAAATGCTGCTTTTCTCAGGGTTTTCCAAGCTTCAGACATGATATATACCACGCTTGAAGATTAAATACATTTTACATTCCAATTACTGTATGTGAAAATCTATTGATGATGTTTTATTGGTAATATTTCATTGCTGCAATCTTTTAAGCTGAGTGTAGCTGTATGTTTATGTGAATTTCTGAAGTCCAGGACGCTGGGTGTTGAAGACATCTTTACACTCAATTTTTTAACTTTTTCTGTGGTTCAGTTCAAAACTGACCTAACACTGAGACGTTTTCTTGGTGATGTTATATAGAAAGTGGGAACCTGATGGTCTTAATGACCATTTCTAATTTCCCTGGTGGAGACTAGAAGTTGGTTCGTGTCTTTCTTAGTGGTGGTGTTGTTCCGAGACTTCAGCAAACACTGGAAGAAGAGAATTTGTTCTGAGTCCAGCTGTCACATATGAAGGCTTGGTTACCAAAGGCTACTAGATGACAAGCTTCCTGTAAAAAATGTGTAGCACTTCACTCTCTAGGACTGTTTTGAAAATCTTGACTGTAAAGGGCTGGATTTGCCCTTCAAGTTTACATTTCTGCTTCTAATATATTTTCTTAGACTACCTCCCACTCACAGTATTAACTTCCCTTTAATGACTCCCTGCCTCAACTGTTGCCTTCCCATATTTTATGATCCTCCTGATTCCTATCTCTACACAGCTCTGTAGGGTACATTCCTTCTCCAGGAAGAAGGAATCAAATCATCCCTATTAGTGCTATCTCTGTAGTGCTGACAAGCCCAAACTGCCTGTCAGCATAACCAGGAGAGGGTCTCCAGAAAATACTCCCATGGCTCAGCTAATAGTAATTTACTGCCTTTTGATCTGACAGGGAGCTGCCAGATTATGGTTTCCCAACCTTTCGTAGATGACCTCCCTTCATCCTTTGGTGACTTCTCAGCCCTTCAGTTTGTGACTTGACATGAGGCACAGCGGACTTGACTTTATCCTCTGAGCCATCTTCTTTCAAACCACAATGAATTTTCTCTCAGTTGCTTTCCAGCACCCTATCTTATAAAATGCTGAGGACAAAACCTGCTGGAGTCACCCTCTAAACCCTCTTTGCTTGAGGACTTTTGACATAGTTGGGACAAAGAACTTAATTCTATGGTATACTCTTTATGTCTAAAATGACTTTTTCCTATTTTTGTTTCATTTTGGTTTGGTTATTTTTCTTAGCTTATTTAATAAATGTATCAGAAATAATATACCAGTGTATAAAACAGCCATCATAGTCCTTCTGTATAAATAATAGCCAGCTTGGGTGGAGTTTGCAACTAGGGAAAGTAGGTCAAAACAATGTGACTAAATCATTCCAAAACAGCCATTGCAAAGAATCAAATTCACACCCACAGAGTTTATGTTAACAAATTCAAACCTGCCAGAGCTTTGACATCTATTACTGTCACTGGTACTTAATGGCAGGGTTCACTATAGCTTTATGAGTCAAGGAAACAAAACTAAAAGTCCAAAGCCCAGAAACTAATTTTCATCTGCTCTTTAAAAAAATTAAAAAAAAAAGAAAAAGATTATTTGATCTTCAGAGACGTTTATATTCAGTTCTGCTTACCAGGTTGAAGTCAGTACCCACATCAGTGGATAGGCTTAAGCCCTTCTGGACATTGTCCAGAAAAACAGAAGACAAATGGAAAAATGTCTTGTTTGTTGGCACTTTCTGTTTTTTGCAAACTTAGCAGAAGCTCAGTATAATTATCTGTTGAAAACACCTGTGAGACACTCCTCCATAGCTTATAAGGCCCCAGGGCACCTAACATTGTTGGATCTGATGTCCAGCCCTTCACAGAGCAAGTTTCTGGTTTCATTTTCTCTTGATTAAGCCTCAAAACCTAAAGGATGTAATTTTCTTACAGGTGGCAATGGACCAGCTAGTAGATGATTTTGCAAATTCCAGTGTTTACCTTCTTACCCGCTCCTACTGTCACTCTACTCACATACTTGCCTGTGTGTCAGCAGCCTGAAAACACTAGCCAGTGCACAATGCTATTTTAGTAACTTTGCTTTGATCTGCTTTCTAGTTTGAGGCCTAAGGAAGTTCAAATTTGTCCGTCTTTCAGTACTAAGGCTTTTGCATTTGTACTAGAAATGAGTCTGAACCCAAAACAAGTAAAAATAAACCAAAACAAACAAAAGGGAGGGGAGGGTAAACATACCCTAGTTCCCAATTCCTTCAATCAAATTTGAGCCATTTGTGTCATGATTTGGAACCAAACTTTGAGGTTGGCACCATTGTCTGCAAAAAGACAAAATTAAAACTTGGATACAAACTCCTACACATAGGAAAGCCTGAATCTGGAACTGTGTGACTTGTCCTGAATTTACACAGCACCTTTCCTCAGGAGATCTTTGGGTTTTTACTGATGGCAACTCCACAGTACCCCAGTGTGGCAGCAGCTTGCAGGCATGGAAACTGATGCAAGTTATTTAAAAGCGAAATAAGACTGGAAAAGGAGACTTCAGTGACACAAATCACCCCTCACTGAAGAAGACAGAGATAATCCAAGATCCACTTCATTTCTTCTTCAAGCCCATTGGGTTAATGGAGTTCATGCTAATAATTGACTCATGCCAATCCTCATTTCTACCTTTAAAAGTACTGCTGAAGATGTCAGTTCACAAGAGATACTTCCCAAAGGTCCACTTTTCCCAGACAAGATATTTTACAACCTGAAGTAACAAAAATAAGGAGAAAAAAAATAAAGAAAAATGTATTTTTTTAAAGGAAAGGAAGAAAAAAGCTACAGACCTTCTGTGAATCTCACTCCGTATTTCATATTTCTCCAGTGAGGCTCACATTCCTTTATTCAGATTCCAAAAGTAGAGATAATTTGTTCCAAATGTTTTAAAAGGCAATCAGCAGCATTAACTTACATTCTTTCCAGGGTTGGGAGAAAACTGTGACAACTTCTAAACACTAATGGAGGAATGAGCAAGGGGGAGGAATGGAGGAAAAGAGAGAAGAAAGTGAGAGGAGAAAATGAGGGGAAAGAGGGAGGAAAGAAAAAAAGATAAAAACATAGAAAGGAATATGCTGATGACCTATTTGCTTATATTGTTACAGTTATGACTCCTTGAGCAGCTCTGGAGAGACTTACTGCTTGCCAGCAACGTATTTCCATTGGCAAGGTAGCCAGCACTTCTTAGCATGATATTATGTAGCAGAATATGATTGAGAAATAGGCCATAAAATTACATATTTATTACAGGATTGTCAGGGAGATTTTTGCAGAGAAGATAAACATATAACTCCCTCTGTGCTGTATGTCTATTTTGTCTGCTTGAGAACTTTACTGAACCACTCATCAGTCATCGCATAGTCTTAGAAGTCTGGACAGATGTTACTAGTTCAAATAAAGACAGAAATGCTGTGATTTGTCTTCCTTTTAAACATATATACAAGCCACAGTGTTGTTGAATGACTGCCTTTAAGACACAGTGTGGTCTGTGAGTTGCTTCTGAGAGCAGAGAGGGCCCACAGCAAACGGCCTGCTCTGCCACTGGCTCTTTGTGTGGCCTTTGACAACTCTAATTTCCAGCTTCCCAAACCTATAAAGTGGGAACAATAATTCTTGTGTTTCTTGCAGAGTGTCAACTGTAGGGATTCATCCTGTGCAGCTGTGATCCTCTCCAGGTGCATATCATCCTGTTGGTTTATGGAGCTGACGATCTGACCAGCAAAGTGCTCAATGGTACTGGTCTGATAGGACCACTGTCTCTCTCCACCTTCCTGCAAGCTCAAACCCCATGGAAAATTCAACAGAGAGACAAGTTTACCTTCTTGGTGTTTGAGATGGAGACATTTCTACAAAACGTCAAACATCTGCTTCTTCTTTACCTGGCCTCTGCCTGCCCTCCCAAGCTGGGCATGGTGCCATGCACATGATCATTCTTTCTAAGAAGGTCTCCACTAATGCAGTCCCACATCCTACATCAGCATGCCTGTCAGCATTGATGGCTGGCACTTACTGCTGGCAAACAGACAGTAAATGATTGGTGGTTAGTATTTAATGGACACATATTAACTCTTAAGCACTCAAAAGCTCAAATTAAGTTTGGCTTTCATTTGATATCCACTCAAGGTGGAGAGTAGGCCATTTGTTTTTACACAGCTGAGGAATGTGCATTTAACTATCTCAGGGAGGAAAAAAAAAAAAGAAAACCACTTGGAAAGCTGGTAAACCTAACCACCTGTACTCCTTCAGCCTACCGGAAAGTTCCTTTCCCCACCATAGACCAGGGCTTTTGACCAGCTACAAGAGGTAGCTGGTGTAAAACCTGAATTTAATACAATGCCCACTGCAAAAAGCAACAGGGCTTGGAGAGCTTTAAGTCTCATTTTGTTACTATCCTTCCAGCACCAATGAATTTATCTACTCTGTATTTGTGTACTGTAACATATCTTTGCCTCTGCATTCCTGCTTCCCAGAGGTCCAGATCCTAAATAAGATAAGACATCTAGACAAAGCTGTGCAAACTCAGCCCTGCCTGACTAACTGTTTGGACAGGTTTGCTTTAATCATAAACAGTATAGTAAATTAATGCTAGCTATGCTGAACTGCTTTAATGCTTTCTGCTCTGTGCCCAAAACAGTGCTGTTTTGTCTTCTGCCAATTACACTGGCCTCTAAGACATTCTCCTACAGCTTAGAGAAATGTGTGTTTTGAGAGGTGCTAAATAGATCCCAATTGTATGAGATTAGAAGAGATTGGACTCTGCCTTTAGAGCATGAGTGAACCTTGGGAACTGATGCATGTGACTTTTTTAGCTCCAACACCAAAAGTATGCCATTATTTAGAAAAGTTTTAGAATTAAAATATGAAAAAAAGTCTGGGAATGACATGAAAATGAGTTTTTCATGAAAAAAAAAAAAAAAAGTATTGAAAACCAGGAGAAATTATTTGGTTTTCAGCAGTACCTGAAAAGATGAGGTTTAGTTGACCAAAAAAAAAAAAAATAGAAAAAATAGAAAACAAAGTTTATGGTTAATTTGTTGAAAAGAAAAATCAGATTTATTAAAGAAGAACAAATACTTTCCATAAAAAGAAGACACCTAATGATGTTAGAAGGAAGTCTTGAGATTTGAAACTCCAAACTGGAAAACATCCTTCACAGGAAGGAACTGGGAACTGAGAGGAAGAACAAAATGGATATTAAAGCTAAACTCTCTTCTTCACACTGAAATGTCTCCACCTTGGCAAGAATTTGGTAAGTAATTAAATACTAGATGAACAACCTGGGGGGAAAAAAAAATCCTTAACCGAGATTCATTGATAAGCTTTTCCTCCACCATTGCAGATAGGAGCCTCTATACCTGTTCCAGATTCATTTCTCTCTGTTTCCACCTACCTAGATATACAGGAAATTATTACATAGTGCTGCATCTTGTCTGCTCCTTACACATCCTGCACCTGTAGAGAAACACCATAGGACTCATGAGTCATCTGAGTTTCAGGTTGTCCAGCATGTTCCAACACAAGACTCACCACCGGACAGACTGCAGTGTGTCCTATAGTTAAATCAGAGATTAATATGATGGGATATAGTGACCTGTAGGGAATTTACCTCTCTGCTAGTTCCATTCTCAGTAATCGAGAAAGCTCTTCTAGACTCTGGTTTTCTTTCATGGCCTCCAGCATGTTGTGCTTTGAGTCTCATTTTTTGGATCTTCAGGTCAGGGTGAGAGCTTGCATGTACAATGTTCACGTAGGAAGTGCTGTGGTTCTGGATGGTCAATTTTTAAAAATTATTTTCCAGCCACTCCACTTTGATGCCAAGATATGTTTCTGGAAGCACTTTCCTAGAGTCCTTCTCTGAAAGATCACTAAGGAAAGAGAAGGGGAAAAAAAAAAAGGAAAAATAAGAACCACAACTTTCCCCAAGCAGGCACCTTCTCTGGAGCAACTAGTTCCTCCCACTCCTGCCTGAGACAACGTTTGCAATTAGCTTCCCAATAACACCATCTGGAAGAGCGTCAGCCTTACTATGTTTTCACACCCAGGCCTCAATATGACCATGAAATCAAAACAAGGCAAATTTTCCAACCACCTGGCAAGTTTCCCCAGGATTTCTGTATTGAAAATTTAGTCTAATCAAACCACAGCAATGCTGTCTTGCAGCCCATGGTGAAAATGTCTTACAGATTTAACCACAAATGAACTTCCTTATGGGCAAGTTTGGGTTTTTTTGCAGTCCTGGTAAACCAAGGGTCCTTGGGACCTTGTGACAGGCCACTCAAGAAACTGCTGTGTGCTTCACACTAATCTCATTTTAATCTCATTTTAATCAATTACTGTGCTCATCTTGCTGTGATAGTAGTCTTCTTTTAAGTTTCAGTTGCACATTCTTACACACATTTTCACGTTTTATTCTTCCAAAGAATATCTGTTTCTGCCATGTATTTTAGCCAAAAATATGATGGAATTCTGGGAATGATTGAAACCAATTCATACCATGTGGATACTTTTCCCCAGTGACTTTTTCAGTCTTCCCTTTTTCATGTTGTGACATCATAGAGTAGCTGCTTGTATGCTGCTGTGATAATCTCCGTCTTGATCAGAGTCATCATTTTTACTGAGTCCAAGATTTCAGCTCTGGAATTTAATTCAAAATGGGTTTAGAACATATAGTAATTATTATAATGATGATTTATTATTATAATCAGTAATATTATTAGTATTAGTAATTAATTAGAAATAGTATTTTACTTAACTGATTGCTGTAAAGGATTCTTCTAAATATTGAATTTGTTGCCCACCTCTGATGTTTATGACATGATTAATACAAAAAAAATGAAGTAAAACTGAGCATTTGCTTATGCAGAGAGGCCTTTATTTACAGAATCCAAGTTTCCCTCTGTCTTCTCCTGTCCTCCTTCATTATCTCCATCTGTGATGGCTTTGGGCTCTGTTTTCTCTAGAATCATGTGAAAATCAACTATTGCAGTTTTACTTGTCATTCTTGTGTCCTTCATAGATATATGTATTTATTATCAAAACTACATGACCAGTTTTGTGTTGCCCACATCTGAAAACAATATATCTCCAGCTGGTGAGCTGCACACTCACACAGGGCAGCTGTGTGGTGTTCACAGGACAATGGCTCTGTTCTGTCAAGACTTGGATTTATCGAAGTCTCTTTTAACTGTCAGTATTTACTTAAATTATTCCTGTAAATTTTCTTTTTCCAATTGCCTGTTTTCCTCATTCGTAGACCAAAGTTTTTCCTGCCAGTCTAACACAGTTTTCATGAGCCACATTAACCTCCATTACCCAAGACACTCAGGCCATGTCTCAACACATTGCTATGCGTTATGGAGACACATTTCCATTGCAACTAATCTCTTCTTCAGTTGGACTGCAGCAAGTAATTCTACAAGATCTCTTGTAAATTCAAGACTTTCCACTGCAATCCTGGGCCTAGTTTTGCTGATCTTAGATTGTTGCTTTCAGTAGAGCTGTATCTTTATTCAACAGTCAGCTGCTCCAGGGAGCTGGTGTTTGGGCATGCCAGGACTGCTAGTCTCCACAGGCTCTTTGCAGGTTCAGGTGGGGTCTTCTTGGGTGTGCTGTGGCAAGCCGAGATCAGTCCTTGCCATCACATGCCAAACAAAGGGCTTCTACCAGATTTGGATAATGCAGCTTCTTTCCTGTGGATAAAGTGCTGCAGTACCACTGAAGATGAGCTAATCAAGTTGACTGCCTCAAAACACTCCTGTCCCCTCTTTCCCTTACATGCTTTTTATCTAGTCTCCAACCTTTTCACTTGGACTGTGAAATTAAACAGAAGCGAGAACTCCCAGGGAGTTTTTTCTCTCAAAAATAATTGGCTTCTGTGTTACACAGGCTGCAATAATCCAGCCTTTCTGTTCCAGGTCTCGGTTGGTTACAGAGAATGTGGAAGATATATGTGCCCAGTCTAACCAAATCTTCCAACTGGCCCAGTTCCTCATCTACTGACTCATCTAGACATGCTGATCTGCTTGCCTCTTATTTCCTTCAGAAGCTGATGTTTTCAGCTCACTGGCCCAGATCCATGCTGCAGCACCTCTCGAGTCACAAATCTCAGATCACGCTATTCATGCCCTCTGCTAGGCTTGGGGATAGCATTCACATCCCTGATGCACCTTGTCAGGCTAGGACAGGAACTTTAGCAGAAAGATCCTGGGTCTGTTCAGACTTTTTATAACCTTTGTCCTAGCAATTTTTTTTTCTCTCCAAATACAGCTAAATTCTAAGCTTTTTCAGAGATGTTTCCAGATATTATTTTAGACCCTTGTTTTGGATCTTGTTTCAGGTTATTTGATCTTATGTGACCATTTCCATTATTTGTTCCAGCTTGGATCAAGAGGAACCACCATTCTGTAATTTCTCTCCCGGGAAACTGGATCCCAGTGCTAATACTAACATGACTCCTTATGTCATGAGCAATTAATCCTTATTTAGGTCCTCCAGGATTGTTCTGTCAGGAGGCACTATTGTTGCTAGGGTAAAGCAAAGCATGAGTTCCATCCTTTTTAGGCATAAACAATATGAAAATAAATGCCTCATTTTCCTAAGGAGAGCTAGAGGCACCCAGAACGGTTTCCATGTTTCCAGGCATCTTTCTAGTGAGAACTTCATTACACAGACTTTTCCTATATCATCCTCTTTTTCTTTCTCCAGCCTAAATAACTGTTGGTTAATCCTTCCTCAAAACTGCTTAACTGCATTTGACTGCATTTAGAAATTGATGCCAAAATCAAAAACTTTACTCTGAACATCATAGTGTTCTAACAGTTCTCTGTACCATCAGTGTCACAGACATTTTGTTACTGGTCTGTGTTATTAGACTGAACCATAATTTATCAAATATTTTTTAAAAAAGTAAAATCCCTCTATTTTTGGTGGTTTTTATTAACTGACATGTTCCTGAAAGACTTTCCAAGTATCTGGTTTAAGGACCAAGTCATCAGATTTAGTTAAGTTTCCACCTGCCTGCATTATGCTGGATAATGGAGTGTTTTTCATTGCATAGCAGTTTTACTACAACTCCACTGCAATTACACTTACAAGACATTTTTAAACATGTATAATTACCCCTAAGTTTAAGTGCACAACTGGCGTTATTAACTCTCTGTTCTTAATGGAACAGAATTTAACCTGCAGTTGCCTAGAATTATTCTGACAGTTTTTGTAGCAGTTGTGTGTACATTAACACAAAATAAAACTTTTAAATAATTACAGTGTAAGGTAGGTTCTGCACTGAGATTCTAAAAATACAATTCTTTAATCATGAAAATTAATGTGTAAAGGGCATAATTACTCTTAATATGTTTTTTTTAAATACCAAATATATTTGTCAAAATCTTTAACATCAAAGCAGTGACAGACTAATGTAATAAATCTGAAAGCTGTGCTAATATGGATGACCTTCCTTTTAATACAAATTTGTAGCAATTATAGACATAAAAAGTGGAACCGTTTCATAATTATGTAGGACATATGGTGAGAACACAGTCAAGTAATTATGCTGTAGATTTTGTCTCGTATTTAGATCTTCCTTTGGCCACTGGTTTTGTAATGAAAAGAGCTCCTTGAGATCTGGGCTTAAAAGTGAAGACAACAGGTAATTAAATGTACTGTAGCTTAAAGTAAATCAAGAATGACTTAAAAATTATAGAAGTCTGAATCAACACACCATTATTTTTGCTCTGGCATGGTGTCTCTGATGTCGATGGAACTAAATGGGTGTAAAATTGGTTTGACAGACTGGATATCAAGCATTTTCAGAATGAGCTTATGAGACTTTGGGTATTTTCCTACCTTTGATCAATATGGCTAAGGCAAGCCTTTTCTGATGACTAAGAGTTGTTTTCTGTCAGCACTGATACAGCCTTGATCCAGCTATCACAGCCATTAAATCCTCAGTCAAAACCAGAATTGGAAAAATGGGAGAAAACCCCAAAAAATAACGAGGAGAGAAACATTATTAGCCTGTCTCATTGAACTGGAACAAAGTTATGTTCTGTCTTGGTCTGAGATAACGGCAAGTGGCTGAGGACTTTTTGTCTTGTAAAGGTTATGTTTGAACCGTTGAAATTCAGACAATCATATTTATTCTTCTTTTTCAAGCTCTAAAATATAACAACCTATAAAATACGCAGCAGGTGACAAAAAGAGAGATACAGTGGTTAAGTAGATATGCAGTAGAACTCCAGATGGAGTAGAAATGCTCATCTTTGATAGAGATTTGTGGTATTTTCTTTTTCATTTCAAAATGTTTTTGTTCAAAAGCTTTTTCATTACAGTAAAAATGAGAAAGTTAGGAGATCCATGTTAGATAAGGGAAGGTGTGTGAGATCTACTGTTTCAGAATGTCCGAGATAATGAGTGACAGCTGCAAGGTTTTGGTCTCACTTTCATTTTAATGGCATCCTCCAGTGATATGTACTGGATTTCAAGCCTTTGTCACACCATCATCTCCTGTGATGATCCATGGAATATAGGCATTTGACAGGTCTTTAATAAACAGTTTGCTGCTGGGATGAATTGAAGTTCAGCTGGATCTAGCCTGAGTTCAGCAGAACAGACAGTGTTGTTAACTCACCTTTATGCTAAAAAAAAAAAAAAAAAAAATGAGAGAAGGAAGAAGAAAAATAAGAGATCCAGCCTTGGACACCTGCTATCTTTCCAGACACTAATTATGAGAAACCTTATTTTTGCAGAGGAAAATATAAGTAAGGCAGAAAACTGTGGCTAACAGCACTAGAAAACACTATCTCTTTTTTTTTTTTTTTAACTTTGATTTTAATTTACCTGTAGTTAATTAAAAAACCTCCAGGGGAACATTAGTTTGATGGCTTTTTGGCAGAGATGGGATCTCTGGCCTGTGCTTTATTTCTGTTGCAGTGAGGCAACAGAAATTGGGTCTTCTGGCAGTGACTCATAGAAACAATAACTTATTGCTGGGCGCAATGTCCATGTCAGGGCATGGGCCAGGCAGGTAATCACCATGGAGGTGAGATTGCTAAGAAAGAGGACAGAGGGGCAAACCAGCTGTGACTCATTTGATCCTGCTGCTTCCTCCATGGAGGAAAAGAAGAGGGTTATAGTTGGTCAATGTGGGGCAGCAGCTGCCTCACTACAATTCTTTCCTCACTGCAGCAGAAACAATAATCCCAGTTCTTTAGGACTTCTGCACCCTACTCATATCTTCATTTCATCTTCCTTTTTCTGGAGCAGTCTGTTTCTAAACGTACTTCTCCACTAATTTGTGTTCCGTATTTGCTTTGTTATTTTACATAGGCCAGCTATGATTCAAATGGTGTTGTAGTGTCAATGAGAAGACATTAAAGCTATGATAGAGCAAAAGAAGAACTTTTCTGTTGTGAGTTTAGTAGAGTCAGTAAAGTGGTGTCAGAGAGCTTGTCCCATTCACCACAAGCTTTGCTTCACAAAAGAAAAAAAAAACCTTTATTTGCTGGATTTGGTTCTCCCAGACATGAACGTTCTTGGGACTCAGACTCAAACCTCATGATTCAGACTCATCTCTACTATAAACAGATCATTTTGTGTTGCATTCTGTGCAAATATAGAATTGAAACTGTACATAGAAAACCTCAAGAACATTGCTAGTGTGGATAGGCATCGTAAGGAAAAAAAGTTGGAAAGCTTGAGGTGATGTTCTTGGGCAAGACAGAACCTGATGTAAAATCTGTGGTATCACTCAGGAAAGATGAAGCTTTGATATGCTATTGTCTGTGTTGTCTGTTGAGTGCCACTGCTCATTCAATTATCACAGTAAAAAATTAATCCCAAAGTTAATCGAGAATTTAGCAGTTGGGAAAACTGGGACTAAAATGAAGGGAGTTTGGGTCTCTTAGGTTTTCAGTTAAGTCTATAAGTTAGTATAAAATACAGAGACTTTCTCAATGAGTTTTCTAGAACGAAAGATCAAGGAAGGAAACTAAAACATACTAACTCAGGTGTTCATTTGTCTGCGCAATTTGAGGTATCAGTCTTCCTCTTACACATGAGAAACTCTTAAAAGAAAATTAGGCCTACCTGTTAGTCACTTGAGCGACTAAAATTTTAAGGTGTGTGCTCCTAATGGCCCCATTTATGCATATCTGGAAACATGTTTGTTCCAACATGTCCTTTCCCTGAATTACCTGGACTGGGTAATGCACACAAAGAATACAATTGAGGGTGACATGTAAAGAAAAGGTAATTAAGAATCATCTATCCTTAAATAGAAAGGAAGTATTAAAGTAGCCCAACTGAATGAAACTGAACAGTATGTGCTATCGTAAGTGACAGCTGACATGTTTTGTTCATGATGCTATTCAGGGCTGTCAGCTGATAAGAGTTATCAACAGGCTGTGCTTTCTCCACTGTCTCATAGCTTGTAGCAATTCCTGCTGCATGACTCTGCCACAAGGACTCTGTGGTCACCTTGGTAGCCCTCTGCCTGGCCCCGTGAGGCTGAAAAGAAGCACTTACAGGGTCCCACATTGACTTCAGGAGAGGAAATTAAAACTTCTTGTTGCACTGAGAACACTGAATCACTCTGCACTTCTTCCTAGAGGTCTAGCAACATGTTTCCTTTTTCTGTGTGGTGTTACATGACCTTAGGAAGAAATGAACGGAGCTGGTTTGAAACTCCACATAGGTCATTGCTTTGATTTACAGGTAGGACCAGTGTAATGAGTTGTCTTCAACCTGCAGAGTTGCTCTTAGTACTATATCCAGACAGCAGAAACAGAAAAGGCTGCATTGAAAGGGCTGCAATGAAAGCCCAAGGTCATTTCTCAATAAGAAAAACAGACCTTAGTTTTCATCAAAACTAAAGTAGCAGCTGTTTTCATTTTGATAATACACAATTTCTCACCTTGCTGGATTGTTGTAGATATTTACCATTTCCATCAGCCTAATGATAGAAGCAATAAGTTACCTTTAGTAACATATTCTGTGGTAGCCTTATGCTGCAAAATACCTCAGCTTTGCTCTTGTTAGGGGTTTTCCTTTGGGTGGTCAATATGCTTTTTTGTTGTGACACTTGAGGCTTTTGCACTGGTTTACTTATGGAGATCACATAATGTTAGGAGACCAGTTCTGAGGCTGGCAGATGTAACTTATTGAGAAGGAGAGAGGCATAGACTATATCCTGAGGTAACGATGAAGTCCAGGAAAAATCCAGCTTGCCTTTTTCTCTCTCGTCTGTATTTTATTGCTTCTCTCAAACTATTGTGAAACTAAGGCATGGTGGAGGGAAACTGCAGGGAGAGAGGCTCCACGTCTTCTGAGATCAAAAAGAAGACTTTAATCTTTCCAACACTGTACAATGCAATGTCCCTGAAAGGTCTTCCCACTAAGAGCATGGGAATACAGCTAGGCAAGGGAGAGGTACAAAGGCAAGTCAAGCACTAAAAGTGGGGTGGAACTGTTGGGGAAGGAGGATTGAGCTAAATTAAGTCAGGACTAGTTTTACCAGATATTTGGGTGCAATTTTTCTTGGAGTGGTGGGACATTTGGTGAAGATGCAGAGAATGGAAAGGTGTAAAGTGTAAACTGTGGATTGAGGAGCTGGATTCATACAAGAATGATGCAAAGCAGGAGTCACATACAGAGGGAATGGATGCACAACTTGTGCAAGAACGGTGCTGGGAGAACAGTTGTGAGTCTAACTGCTGTGGAGAGGAATGAAAAGGCAGCATGAAGACTTGAGCTGCTTCTGAAAGAAAGTGAATAACCTAAAAGGGTGGAAAGATGCTGGAAAGCTGAGAAATCTGGAAAACAGAGTTTATTGGGAAAATATAGATTTCCCAAGGTGTGACTACCTGCTGTGAGACTTTCTAGTGTGATATTTAATGGTCTTCTGTAATTGTAGATATCGAGCTGCTAGAAGCAAGTAGAGCTGATGGATAAACCATAGGCTCCAATGCCCATACGTAGCAGCACTTCCCAGGTGCAGGTTCAGGTGTGCCCCCCAGCCTTATCTCCTCTGCAAAATCTCATTATTATTTAAGCCAAAATAAAGCACAGCAATGAAAAGCAATACGTGTTAGAGATTTGGTATCTTCAAAGGATGTTGTCTGTTGGCACATTTTATTTATGTGGTCTAATTTGAATAAAGATGGTGAATACCAATGGGTCAGCAGTCTTTAGGGCCCAGCTGACAACTCCCAAGAACACACATAGACAGAGGATAAGAAATTAACATAATTGTCTTGTTCTCAACCACAACTTTGCCTCTCATGCTCCAGTACAGGTTTGCAACACTATTTGTTTGTGTTTACTTCAAAACTAGTAGATCCAGATAACTTTGCTCGGTAAATATCAAGACAGCTGTGACCTAATTTAAGACATTTCAGAGAAGATTAGGAAAAATTATTAGAGATCTTGAAAGTAGTGTCTATGAATTGAAAAGCTGTGATTGCTTGGTTTGGAGAAAACTAAAAATATAGCAGTCTCAAGACACAAAAAGGATTGCGGCAAAGAAAAAGAAAAGTAATAATGGGCTAAAAATGCAGCAAGGAAAATTTCACCTAGACATTAGTCACTAGAATCTAGGCAGTCATCTTTAGTTGTTGGTGCCAGCCTGATGGTATCAGTAAGAGGAAGGATGGTTGACTGAGCTGCAAAGATCCAGATGGTCTTCTCTTTCACCAGTGCTTCCTCAGAAACACAGAGGGGTCAGCAGGCAACCATGAGGAAAAGCTCCAGTGACTTTGCTGAGTGATCTTTGTCCTTTAAATAGACATATGTGTTCATCATCAGATACTAGCGTTAAGGTGAGAAATGCATGTATATCATACACAACTGATATTGGTTAGGAAAGTGGGACAGATAAGTACTATAAAAACTTGCAGAAATGCAAGAGCAAAAGAAAATCAAGAATTTACTTTTTCCTAGACTCTAGTAGAGACCATTTTATTTGCTCAATGTTTTGAAAGTGATGCTTCCATTTGTGTCTTTTTCCAAAGCTCCTTCCCCTTCCATTACTTCAACACAAACTGCTAAGGCTTTTTATGTTATACCTTCACTATGTAAAATACTTCCTTTTGTAAAAGCATTATGATCACACTATCTTCCCTCCTACTTGCTATGCCAGAGTTATAATATTTTTATTACATTTCACAAACAATGTATATTTTTTCTCACATGCTCACAGTGTAAGGAAGACAGACATTCCTTGAACACATCCTCAGAAATTGGTCTCTTCACCTTCATCGTTATTCTCTCAAAATTTCCCTGCTGTGACAGCTGCAAAAAAAAATCTCTGTGCTTACTAATAGGTGATTTTTACTATGTCTGTGGTTAATAATATGGCTCAGAATAATCTCACTCTAAGTATGCATAACCTCTTATGTACTTCTCTTTGTAACCTTTTTTTGAATGGTTCCTTGAGGAATATTGGCAGTCTTTTGGACAGGTTTACTCTCACAAAAGGATAGTTGTCTCTAGTGGTTCTCTGTTTGAACTAGTTGTCTAGATTTCTTTACAACATTGCAGGGAAAAGTTTACTTTAATGGTAAGGTCCTTCTAGGCTAAGTAGCTACCTAAGCTTGGTCAACTGAATCACATTTGGTGATGACTGCCCCTCAGATGCATCCAAAGGGACTTCTTGATGACAGCCCATAGCCAATATCTAAAGCTTTCTGAAATTAATTCTCTCACCTATATGTCTGTCATACTCAGGTCCCAAAAGGAACCTCTAGGAGAGCTACGGAGTAAAATATAATGACAACCTCTAGAAAGCTCTACCATCATGATACTATAATGAAGACAACAGTGTGAAAAAAAGTACTAGATACCAAAAAAAATACAAACCCTCTGTCAATAATTTAGTGTCCACAATTTGTAAGAAAATTCATTTGGTAAATGACATCTGTCATGTTCTTTGACTTGCTGCCATCTGTTATTGCTGCCTTAAAATCAAGTTTGTTTTCAGACAGACTGTGCCTGATCTGATCCTTTCAAGGTAAACAGGGCATGTACTTTAACAGAATTTACTAGTAGACAGATCCATAGCATGAGAAGGGTAAGAAAATAGGTGAACACAGATATAGATATATGTTTACATAACACTTATAGCCAATTTCCAGGATTGCAAGTCTTTAGGAGTGGTAGCAAAAGTATTTGTAATTACCCATTGGAATGGGAAAGAGCTTGTGAGCTGAAACAACCTTTTGGGTGGAGAAAGAGGGGTATTATTGAAAGTTGCAGATGTCAAGATATCTCCCTACAATGTTGCTAACAGACAGTCAAATTAATTTTAAATAATTATAAAAAAATTTACATGCATGTACCAGATCTGTATAAAAGTTTATCTTGAAGGTATTATAAATATCCCTAAAGAGTCAAAGGAGAGGGTTTGGAGACTTTGATATAGAGAAAATGCAGTCACAAACATAGATACAAATCAGGAATAGAAATAGAGATATTATTTTTTCATCTTTAGTCTCTCTGGCATACATTTAAGCTCCTGTATAAGCACTGATTTCAAATTATCTGAAGTTTTGCATACTTGTGTAGCAATTTTTATTAGAACTAGGGAGGAAAATAAAAATAGTAAAAGTGACATTTATTTAATTTTACTTTATTTTATCTCTTCTTTCCCTAATGTAATTTTAAATTGCTCAGAAATAAACTCCAGTTCCCTAGCATGTCTTAGTACTACCAATTATTCATGGAGGTCAAAGATGTTTGACCTTTCAAACAGTGGAGGAGAATAAAACTATTCCTAAAAAGCAATGCAGTCAGCTCTTTAGTATGCCCTAACAGGTCAAGCAGGTTATGAATTGGTCATGCTGTAAGTGCAGAGATCATGTGCACCAGTTCACATACAGCATAGTTCATTGTTACATCATTGGGATACAGAAAGATGGATACTCTCCTTTTTGTTTCAGTGCAGCTTCAGTGTGGAGGTAGAACAGCTGAGGCAGTACCAGGCTTCCAATGTCAGTCAACAACACTGTAGAAATATGGCTATCCTCTTGCAGACACAAACACATAGACTTGCCAACTTGCATCACCAGTGATCTTGGGATCTCTGCATATCACAGTAAACAACATCAGTTTCCCTTCCCTTCCCTTTTCACACCTCATGAATCACAGAGTAGTTTAGTGTGTGCTGTCTGTATTTTTAATAGGGCCAGGTTGTTACTGCTACTGCACTAAGCCTAACCATTAAGAGCTATCTCTGACATCATGGGTACACAAACATGTACACATGTACAGATAGAAACAAGAAAATGCTCAGAGTTCACATTTACAGTACAAAAAAATTCTGCATGTCTGTCACTAATACCAAAGAATGGGGTCGTAGCCAAATACATTATAGCAATGGTTTTGTGGGATCAACAGCTACAAGTAGAGGTTAAATTGTGTAAGCCCTCAGTCTTTAAAAATTTTACTTTTTCTCAATCTGAGCAGGTGGGGCTGTCTGTCCTTCCTGAAGGATGCCTGAGAAGGAAGGGTCAGAAGAAAGCTCCATGTTTCCAATGTAAGAGAAGATTTCATTGTCTGCATTGCAGAAATATGGATTAGGGGAACATTTCTACTGTGGGCAGGCTCTTTATAGTATCCATTATGGCCACGTTTATATCTTTTCCCTGAAAGATCCAACATCAACGACTTCAGTGGACATACCATCAAATCTGCTGCGGCTGTCTCTGTTTTCCTGCAGTCCTCTCAATAAAACTTCCTCAGGTCCATTAATAGAAGCTATGGAGTTAGGTGTGGGTCTGCTTTACACTGACAGGTATGACAAAGTGCATCATTTAAAAGGTAAATTGTTTCCCCACAAAAAGAGCCCAGCAGCAAAGGAATTTAATTCATGGTATATATCCTAACTCCAAAGTCTTGTCAAATGTTGGGCTGCTCTATCAAAGGAAGAGATTAAAACCCCATACCTCAACCTGAATTGTAGTCGGATACACCAGGTGGCACGTTCTTGTATTCACAAGGTCTGAGCAAGGCGGTTTTACATATGATCTCATTCTGATGAGTGAAATCCTGATGTCTTTCAAATCAGTGGGAGTTTTGCCACTGGGCTTGCACTGTTATTTAAATGCCAGCACCCTGTATGTCTGGAGATACTGCAAGATAAAGTTTACTAAACTGTTTTGAGGAATGCTCAGGCTCAGCTGGATTTAAGTTTTCAGTCTTCCTGTACGCAAACCAGTTTTGCTTACCTTAGCAGAGCTTAAATGACTATAGCTTGCCATGATTCTCAGGAAAGTTCTGCAAGGTTCAAATCATATTTCAAGCCAAACAACTAAGCCTTTTCTGATTTAAAGTACTGGGAGTACTTTGGTTCACCATGCTGTAAATGAAAGAGCAGCCTATCTTCTTTTTTTTTTATCCACTGCAGCAGCTTACAGAAATAATAACAACCATTATAATAACAATAATAAAAATAATAACAATAACAACAAAAACAAAACTCAGAGTAAGAGCTATTCTGAACAAAATCTCAAACAATGTGTCCTTTTCCTTATAGTAAGCCTTGGAAATAAAAGGTTACCAAACCCTTGGTACCTGCTTTTGAGGGTTTTCACACTTCAAATAAAGCTGACAAAAGAAATGAGCAATTCTGTTTTGACCACATTCTAAACATCAGTATCACTATTTACTACCTCTCAAAGTAATCAATCGCATCAGAGGTCCAACAGCTCTCGCTGGCCCTATTGATTCAAAATCAGAGCTGTGGTTCATTGTTTCTCTGTTTAAGTCACCTTATATCCCATTCTACAATGACCTTTGCCCATTCACTTGTAGTGCTAGGGCTTTTGAAGAACAGATCTGGTGAACATGCATTCAATGTCTTTTCCATCCAATTAAAATTCTTCACTATCATTCTCTTTTATCTAGCCTTTGTAATTGGATTCCAACTTTCTCAGTTTTCATGGCAGCAAAGGAGAAAAAGATATCAAGTTCCTTACATAGTTATATATATAAAAAGAACTATGATTTAATTCTCTGAAAAGGGTTTGTTCATTCTTAAGCTGATTTTCTGAAGGGAAAAAAGGCTTCTACAGTCATGCTATCATTTGTCTATCTGTGTTTTCCACTTAATAACTCTGAGATCTCTTGGCCTGTTTCAGTCAGATATGAAGCTGGATTTATAACTCTCCTGGTGACGTAACATTCATAAGAGGTACCCAAGACTGGGAACTGGCTAGAGGCCTTGTGACTAGACGTCTGTCCAGCCTAGGTATCTAGCAGTCAAAGGGGACACTCCCATATCTCAAGCAGGGGAGAGCTGTGGGATGTATGAGGGATCGGAAGGCATCAAAGCTTTTCATCATACACAATATGGGTTGAGAGAAATGAGAGGAAGCTAGGAGAAAAGTAACCCAAATTGATAAGTCAAAAGACTTCATTAACACTACTATTCATGAAATCCCTTTAGTTTTTCAGAGTATTAAAGCTTGGTGAGTTGTTTGTACTTGTACAACAAGTACTTGTACTTGTGTCCAAAGTATTTTCACGGATTGTGTTACCAGTAAATCATGAAAATACTCTCTAGCATCATGTTATGCATCTAGATCACTACCAAAACCAGATGAATTACATTGTTTTCTAGAGATTCCTGCAGAGTGACTGAGTTAGTCTGCACGCTTATTTTCTACACAGATGCCACTAGGTGAGATGAGTCATGTCTTAACTGACCAGGGTTTTGTTACTGCTAAAAACATGAATCTGAACAGAACATAACATTTGTATTGACCCAAAGTTTCAGGTTAGTTGACTCTAACAAACTACTATTCCCACTCTTCTGTAAAATTTCTCTTTGGGAGACCACCAGAAATGTTTGAAAACCCTCAGACTACAAGCTGTTCCACAAGTATTTAGAGCTGCAGAAGTTATCCAGTAAGTCTGGTTTTACACTTAATCTCAGATAGTCTCTTCCTTGATTGATATTCCAAAGTCTTGCTTAAGAATCCTTAGATGACATCACCAGTGTGGAACAATAAGACAGCTATCTTGGTTTGTTTGGGGTTTTTTTCTCTCATGTAATAGAACAAGAAAGCTAATAAATTCTTGAAGTCAATAACACTCAGCAGCAGCACACTAGTACAACAATTAAAAAATTGTTCAAAGGTCAAATTTTTTTTATAACCATCCACAGAATGCCAGGAACTAGAAGTTTCAAATGTGATGAAATACTTCAGACTATGATTGCAAGGAGACAAATATTTTGCAAACCTAACTCATTATACTTACAATAGTATGAGTCATTCTAAATCTCTCTTTCCTATTAAGTAAGGTACTGTATAGCCTTTGGATAACAGGAAAGTCAAGTAAATGGAATAGAAGGTTAAAACAACTAAATAACTGTAACTTGACAAATAGGCATAGGAAACAAGATAATTGTCTATAAGAATCTGAAGGGAGGGATCAGAATAGTTTCAAGTTGTTCAGAGGAGTGTAAAAAATGGAACAAAATTAAGCAATGGAAAATATTAGAGGGGAAAACCCTAATGAAAACTTCATCCAAAACCTGGAATAAACTCCAAAGGAAGTTCTATTGGAGAAAGTTTTGATTCTCCTGGTAAAAGTGAGTGGAAAGATAATTTTGGAAATGCATCCACTGATTCTGTACTGGAAAGCTGGGGGTGATCTTCAACCAATTTTCTTGGTTTTGTTTAATTTAATTCCTTTATCTATTGTCTTTATATACTGGTAAAATGAAAGGGATATTCTTTGAAGTATATTTTTTACTGTCCTTATAAGGGTCAGAACAACCATGATCACATCTAGAATCTCTAAGCACTGTTTTTCTGTGGATCAGTTTAAAGCAAAAGCAATATATGCAGGATAACGCCTGTGTTTCATAAAAATCTGTTGTCTATATTGTCCTAACAACCTTTTTTTTTTCCATTCCTGCCACATGGCAAGGACTCTCTACTTATCCTGCTATCACTTTTAGGGGTGAAGGCATGGGATGGGAGTGGGATGGTTTGCCACTCTTGATTCTCTAGAAAGATGGGGAAAGGCTAATTTTCACTATTTGTATACATAGGCTTAACCCACCACTGTGCACGGTAAGTTTTGTAAGACAGTTCACATTTCTTACATCAATGTCATTCCACTAAACTTCATGTGTTATCTACTTGGACAGCATTGAAGAATGAGTGATGGAGGAGTTGTCTCATATTTTTTATATTGTGGTACTTATCTTATGTGGAACATAATAATTTGGATTAAATGACCAAGCACTGATGCGAGTATCCCTGTATTGTGATGTTACAATTATCTCCCCCCTAACTTTCTGGGGACCCTTGGCTGGATTACTGTTTGGTTGATGCTGAATTGTTCCTGGAAGAAAAAAAAACCCTGTATTTTATGTTTTCTGCTTCTGAGCAGCCACAGGCCATGCCATGGAGAAAGCTGTAACAGTGGGGTTCACACACATCTATGCTATCACACATTCTGGCTGTGCCTATCTTTTCTGTTGTGCAGAAGATGTGTATGATGTTTCCCTCAAACGAGACAAGCAATCAGTGACTGTAAGATCTGATTTCGCAAACCCGTTCTTCATACACGATCATGGTCATCATGACCCAGTGACTCACTTGAAGAGTTGTGGATCATGTTTACAGTGTCAGGAGCAGGAGTTATTCCCATCTGACTACTTTTTGGAATATCAAACAGAGAAAATCATCTCAAAAGTATTAGAGACAGAACATTAGGCAGCCCTGTGCTGAGAATAGTCAACAAACTCAGGTTTGAAGCAAGCTCTCTATTTAACATAAGATGAATGTTTGCAATCACAGTAACTGGATTTCATTTTTACTTATCATATTCCAAGTACATTTTGCTTGGTGAAGGAGATTTTCTTAAGACAATTGCAATGCTAAATGTTCTGATTGAATAGGAACAAGAGGACACAGAACTATTTAAAATCTGACATAACAACATGACACAGCTGAGATGTATATTTATTCCTCTCCCTTTTATGATGCTTCAAAACTTGTTCATTCCTTAAAACAGCATTGTATGCATGTGGGTATGAGATTATTCATTCATGAGTTACTGCAACATACAGATTTTCAGATGTTGAAATCTAGTTTGTTTAGAGTTATTACCACTGTTTTTTATAACATCAGTGAAACCTTTACTACCTCAGAGTTCTAAATTTTTCCCTGCCTAACTGTAGGCATTTGTGTGAGGTGTCCTAGGATCTTTTCCAGATGTGAGCGCACCTTTCCACTGAACATAAGGAAATCATAGAAGGGATCGAGGTTTAGCCCCAAGTGCTTCAAAGAGGAGAGGCTAAGCAGGACCTTACTCTTCCATGAAATAATGAAGCCCTCTACTTGGTCACAGCTTCTCTGTACATCTATAATGTGATCCTAACCAAACTCAGCCCTTTCTGCATATAGACAATGAAGCAGTTATGGTAGCCCACATCAACCACAAACCTGTTTCATGAAAGCTCCTTCAAGTCCTTCCTGCCATTTTAAATGCTTTCTCAGTCTGGAGAACATTTCCTAGAGGTCATGACTATAATTATCTTGAACACTTCCTAGACGTTTTTGAAGTCCATTAGTTTCCTTCTTAGCCACCTACTGACCACAGGCCCTTGGCATCTTGATGTCTGAGAGCAAGGCAGCTGCTTTCTAAGGCTGTAGCTCCCTCGCTGCAGTAGAGTTACTTCCAGATGAGTGCCATGTAATTCTCCAATCAAGGTAATTGAATCTGAATACACTTAGAAAAAAACATATCAAATCAGACAGCTCAGTGATAGAGTCAAATTAGTAGTTAGGACCTCTGGAAAAAGGATTATATTATTGAGTTACTCTTTTATTTTGATGCCTCGTTTAGTTACCAATTTGTTCTACAGTATTTCAGTCAGGTCTACTGCAAGCTCCCTGAAGGGTTTATTCTAATAAGTAATGCAATTTGAAAAGGTAGGAAATCACAGAAAACTCGTTTAATTTCACTCATTGTTACTAGTTTACCATTCTACATTGATTTTTCTCCTTCCTATTATACATGGACTATGTTCTCTAATGGGTTTACAAGTCTACTGATTAATGTGAGTAAAAATAATACTTGTTTTATTGCAGGAGTAAATAATGCCTTAAATACTTTGAGCACTACAGCGCTTTCAGAGCACTAATCTGACATGGCACTATCACAATGACTTCACCTGCCTCTTTTCCAAACCCCTCTAAAGCCTTTTTCATTCGTTTTATTCTCATTTCCCCTGGATATTTGCTCAACACTTTTTTAATGGATTTGCTTTCACAGTGACTACACCTTTTGTGTGCAAACATTTCAATATCCACCTTATCCTGTTGGGAATATTTACAGAAAGAGAATTTTTTAAGTCACTATACAAATATTTAAAGAGTGAATTTAAATTCGAGACAGATATTTGGACCAGAATTGCTACTGAGCTTATCTACGGAAGGCACAGGAAAAAGTTACTGGTAATTTTTCCAACAAGTTACTAATGAATCTTTCTACTCCCACCAAGCATTTTCTTTTATTGGTCAGTGATGACTTTTGCCTATTTCTCAGTGCCTTCTTCAACACTCCAATGACAGCTTTTCCATCACATTTCTGTTTCCTTTAAACAATCTGATTTATCTGACGTACAAATACTTTAAGTTCCATCATTTTTTCTAGGCAAGACCCTTGCATATAGGCAATCCAGCTGGTTCTTTATAACCATAACCTCATACTTTGTCTCTGCTTCCTCCTGTTCCCAGCAGCAGACACTCTCTTCTGAGAGAATAATTAATAGAAAAATAAAAGTTAGCAGTGAAAAGAAAAATACATTTTAGGTAGAATTGCACAACAATTTAGTTGTAACTAAGTTAGTCAAAAAAAAATTTATCTTGGGTAGTGGAAACATCTTAGCTGTGGCAATGATGAACTCCAGGCATGATAATTTATTTTTCTTTTCAGACTTTATAGAGCTTGGAGCCTCTAGTAACCAAGCTAGGATGTTTACAGTAAAAGAAAGTATCTCTGCATCATGACTATGTTGGAGGTGGCTTGCTCGCTTTAGCATCTGGAAGCTGTGCTCTAAACCAGAAACCAAATGCCACAAACTCCATTCCCTGGTACTGCTACCCTGTCTCCTGAGAATGATACCACATATGTTTTCTGGCAGTCTGTTCTTCCCCCTAGACCATCCACTCAGCCTTAAACCCAGAAGTTCATGCCAGAATTCTTGCAAACCCACCAACGCTATTCATTGTTAGTCTAGTCAGTTACACCTTCTTTCCAACTGTTAAATCTACAGGGCAAATCAAGCTTTTTCTTCTCTCTCTTTTTTTTTCTCTTCCTTCTCAAGTGTCATAAGGAAAGATGGTATTTATGCTGTTCTGAACTGACAAAAGGTTAGTATAGTTGAATGCAATACGAAGTAGCTGGAAAAATTCTCACACTTTTTTTTTCCAGTTTTCACAACGTTTTAAGAATGTGTTGACAAATTTGACAAAAATCACTCAGAAGTCTGAAATGTTTTATTAAATGTTTTCATATTTCAGTTTAAAGTAATTTTTCATTTCAACATTTCCATAACATTTTCTTCAATTCCGAAAATAACAATTCAGACCCTTATACTATGCAAACAATGTGGTGATTTTGTCATAAGGAAATAATTGCAGGCACTTTAGGAAACCGAGCTTATTTTTTTGTTTCTTTCTTAAATAATTTTAAGTTCATATAAACCTCCATTTCATCTCTAAATGGATGAGAAAGACAAAGAAATGAGCTGACAGTGTGTGTGACAAATCACCTCCTTCCACAGGAAATTTGACCACAAGTTAATTTTTTTAAAGTTATTAATAAACAAAGGAGGGTCTCAGAGATGCTGTCCTAGAGTTTTCTAAGAAAACATTCACATGACTAGAAGGCTAAAGCCCAAGCTACTTTCTCTCTTCGTGAGAAAAATATCATTGTGAGTACATGTGTAGTATTAGACATCAGAGAATTGAAATTTAGGAAGCAGAGATTCTGTATAAGTGTCATATCTTTCTGAACCACAAAAAAAAATTTGATAGTTACAAACTGCTACATTCTTTCTTTGTTTACTCATACTTCCACATCTATAAATAATACAGTGGCATACCATGAGCAGAATTCTCATTTCTGATTTGTCTTATTAATAACGTAAATGAGAAGGCTAAAATACACTAATGGATTTAGCAATATAATCAATGTGATCATGTAGTCACCACACTGAAATCAGCACAGTGTGTTGGTATAAGCCTAGGCTTTCATGCTTAGCTGGTGACAAATCAGCACAATTGCAGCCAATGGATATCTGTCTACATGAGCTCCTGAGATGACCTTGGTAAAGCAGACCACTTTCCCAAAGTGCTTTGGGGTTAACATGTAGATTAGTGGAAAATTAAAATAAATAAATAAACAGATTTTTTAAAAGCTACTGGCCATTTCTTTAAGCATTTAAAAATTCAGTTAAGGCTGCAGTGCTGGGCACATCTGGGACTGCAGAGGCAGCTGCAGTATATGTGATGCAAGAGAAGACTGGCATAACATGAAACAGCAGATGAATTTGACCAGCCTCTTTTCCTTCTTCGAGGAGAGTGAAGAATAAACACAGAGTATTACTTGGGTTTCAAAAATCTGTACTTTGTTTTTGCAATTTGAAAATTTTGGGCAGGAAGGGACAAATTTTCTTGAAATGTTTTAAATGCTGCACGTGATCTTTTTCTTGGCAGTGTCCTTTTAAAGTTTGAGATCTAGTGTTCAGGATGTGCAAAGGAATGCATTTCAAACCTCTGCGTTTCAGATTATCTTGGAACAGAAAAAAGAAATCTTCCTGTTTCAATACGCATTCTGCTTACTGTGCCTCAGAGACAGGGTGTTAGCAATAACACCAGTGGTTCTGTAATCCCCTTTGGTGATGGGACATTTTTTTCTTTTTCTGTTTTTACTTTCCCCACAACTGTTTCCCAAAAAGGAGGAGGGGGAGAGGGTGTATTTCCAAAACCCATCTTGCAGCTTCTTTATTTTATACAGTCTCCTCTCCCCACCCAAAATACCTTGAATAGCCCTTTATGTAACTTCAATTAAAAAAAAAAAAAAGAAAGAAATACAGCTGCTCCTCTGAAGCCATCCAAATCTAATTAACTACAGAAGCTGAAGTTATATTAAGCATCTCACTTTCTTCGTCTTAGCATCTCCATTCATACCTTCATTCAATGTGTTCACAAAAAAAGGAATTTCTAATAATTGTATCTATAGTCTTGGAAAAAGAAAGCCACTAATCAGGAGGCCTGTGAAAGAGGAGAGATCGGTGCCTAGCTTGAACTTGGTAGTCTGGCCCCGAAAACCTTGCAGACAATGGGGGCGAAGGGAACCGAGGAGCTTAGCCCTACGTCTAAGGAAGCTGGTGAGAATTTGTTCAGCCTCTGAATAGAGATCTCAGTTTCAATCCTAAATTGTGCCCGCACAGATTCATTGAAATGCCTTCTCCAAAGGAAGAGGGGGTGGGAGGCAGTGAGAGAGAAGGCAAGGAAAGTTTGCTGAATATAAATGAGGTTACATGTGGCTGAAGAGTGAGATAGAAGCTCTACAGAGATTTATTCCTGACTGACATACAGTAACACAAAGGCAATGAACGTGTCCTTGGCAAGTGGCATTAACAAGGAGTAAACCTTAATTTTCAGAGAGCTGAGATGATGCAATCCACCACAGTTCAAAAAACTTTCTCATTTGTGGAGTGCATTATTTAAAATATGTTTAACTAGTTTTAAAGAAGATGTAACTAGCTGTCTTGCTGTGTCATGACCTTCTGAATTATGCAGTCTGTAGAGACAGAAGACCAGCAAGAGAAAGGGCTCTCAGCATTTTCTCACTGGGGAGCTTAGCAGCCTTCTTGTACGTTGTGTCTAATCCAAGAAAAACTTCAGTCTGGCTCTCCCTACTGTAGGACTTGGTGGAAATGAATGGGATCGCACCTAAGATGAGCTTCTTTCAAGAGTCTTTTACATTTTTTAGCTAGGAAAATATGTATTTTCAGTCTAGGAGGCTCAGGGACATGTTTGAGTCTGGTTATTCACAATAATGTCTTCATTTCTATTCACATCCTCTGTTGCAAGGAGTCCTTCCGAAGCTACAGCAAGTACTCAATAAAAGCTAAGGTGCAGAAGCCTGGCCATTAAATTAAAACAATTGCCACTGCACAGCAGATACAGGAAGCATTTGGTGTAGTAAAATGAGAATAATTATGGTACAAAAAATGTGGATGGTGCATGAAGCCCTTTTGGAAAACATCACCAGTCCTGACACAAACAAAAGAGAAGCCGCCAAAAATTGCAGAAAATTAGTTTATTGGCAATCCTGACTGGATTTATTGTTCATGTTCTGCTTACCCACTGCACATTAATGATTAAGAAACAGAATAAGCAGTTCCCACACTCTTGGGCTCTTAGTGAGACTCTGTAAAAATGATGAGAGCTGATTTCTAAAGGTGGGACTGGAAATGATAGCTATCAGGTTCTGGTTTCTAAGGAAGAGCAAGGTCACATTCTCACTCCTCACTGCTCATCTTAAGTTGGGTTGGCATTAGCTTGGCAGAATGGAAGAATGGTCTTGAGTTAGGTCTTTAAAAGGAACATTCACTGACCAACGGTCTAAGATACAGCACTGAAAATCCCCTTTCCCTGCCTCTGATCTCAAAAACAGCACATTGCTTGAGACTGAGAGCAGCTTCACAGTTGGCCTTATACCATACAGTCACTTGCATGATGAATGGAAAGTTATTTTTACTCTGCAGCTTAAACAAAAAGTAAATATTCTGTGAGGTTTATATATTGTCTGGTATCTCTTTCCTCATAAATTAAAAAGAAATTGCAACTTTCCCTCACTACTCATTGTGGAGCTGTTTTTAGCTCATCTGTATCTGTATTTTCTGCTACGTAGCTATTTACCACAGACACAAATTTCATTATTGGACTGTAATTGCATTTGTTTTGCTCTGCTTTGATGTTAAATATAAAGAACCTCCAGGCTAATATATGATTGTTAGCAATGACTCCTGCTAAGGCAAGGCAGAGTGCTGTATTTAGCCTAATCTGGAATGGTGATGTTTATCAGCCAGCTGAACAAGACCTTAAACGAATGAAGGCACCATTTGTGGGGTTGCTTACTGAACCCTGTGTCACATATACTCTAATCAGCAGCTTCAAACAGCTTTGCATAGGGGAAAATGTGTGCATTTTATTTCTGCAAAAGCAAATTAAATGGAGAAGCACAGTTGCTAATTCTTTTCATGAAGGCCTTTCTCAGAGACAGAAAGAAAATTTTAATCTATTCCATCTGCTTTCATTTTTCACTACGACAACTCTGAACTTCTTGGTTATGAAAGGCAAATGCTCCAAATCCATGTAAACTTACACAGAAGTAAAATCTTCTCAAGAAGTTTTTTTCCTCTTCAAACAAACAAATAACTAGGGGAGTCCCTTATGTGGGGAAAAAAAAAACCAACTTGGTCACACCATTAAGGAGATATGAATGTATATCTCAATCATCAAAGTGCCAAGGAGGGAGAAAACATTTATAAAAGGTGTTGGAAGTATAACAGAAGGAGTATGAAAGTTGTTGGAAGTAGAATGGAAGGAGCATAAACGTCACCAATGTCCTATATAGGCTGCAGAAAAGATACAGCCTCTGTCTTCCTTTTCCCAAGGAGCTGTACTGGAGTTAAACTTGCAGTAGTGTGGAGTAAATAAAATTGTACTGATCTTTTCCTGTTTACAATCTGCACAATACACTGAATTTTATGAACACTGTCCGTGCATTCACAGGTGCTCCCTAATCTATAAACGCTTAAAATATCTGGATCAGGTTTGTTAAATCAAATTAAGTCTAATGATAAAATAGCAGTGAAAATGGGTACCATATCCTGTCTACAGGGCAGTGGAGGAAAATTGCATTATTGGGAAACACCATTAGTTCAGGGGCCTTGTAACTTCACTTAAAAATGCCCCTCTTATGGCTGTGCTGCAGCAGCATCCAGTAGTGAAGCAGTTAAAGTGAGCATCCCCTTTCTGCTCCCATTCTCTTCTCTAGCATAACCATCAGACCTTCTTCTGGTTTAACTAAAGCAGATGTCTTATTATGCCCCCAGATTCCACCACATGTTTTAATGTATATACCAATAAGTATTGCATACATCAAGAACACATTTTATTAGTATTACTTGACAGTACAAAGTTTACTACCAAGCTAGTAAATATTTTGTCTCTGACCACAGTAAGCTTGGGCCTAACTTTTGCGTTTACCACTTCAGGTGTGTGGTCTCTCCTTACTCACTCAAGGGGGAAGGGGGGAATACCCTCTAAATAGCAAAGGCATCATTGCAGCCAGGTCAGCTTTGCTCTCTATTTTTCTACATTCATGCACAAAAACACCCGGAATACAAAAAGCACCTACAGAGAAAGCCTCTAAGTGAGAGGAAGATTCTTACTTGTGGAAGCCTCAGGGACATGACCTGCACTTTTCAAGGCTGGTGGGTAGTAGAGCCGGACAGGCGGATCTAAGCATCTTGCAGCTTTTGCTACCTGCCTTCACATCCCTCCTCTGTTACCAGACACTGCTGTTAACCCCACTTTATAGCTAAGGAAATGAAAAGCACACAGCTTAAATCTACATTAAGCTCCCTGCTCTGGTGCTTAAGCATCCATACTTCCCAGTTCAAGATGTAATAGGTAACTGAGGGTGGCTGCTCTTCCCATCTGCTTGACCCCTGATCCATATGCCATCAGTAGAGCAAGGCCAGCACACCCCTCAAATGTGAGGCATGCACACTTGGTGATTTGACTAATCCAGTCATTGTGGCTGCTATTTTCCTTGGACTGTTTGACAACAGAGGTCAGTGCATCATCTTAATCACTCCTTGCTTGATATGAGTTAGGCATGGAGACTGTTGTGCCACCTGTACACAGCCCCAGGTAACCTTGCAAGACAACATAGGAGGTCTGTGGTAGCATAGGATCCGCTGTCCATCTGTAGTAGCTGCTTTGCTGCAGTAGTTCTTCTCCTGCTCTGCAATTGCCATCAGAGAAGAGATTGCAACTTGGTTCTGCAGCTCATTTCCGTTATCTTTCACATGTTGATAAGTTGAATAAAATATCATTTCCTCAACCAGTCAGCATGTCTTTGTCACTTTGATTTCTGAGAGGAAGCAAAAGGCTTCCCATCCCTCCAGACCAATCCTCGCTGAGGAGGAATTTAACTCCTGTGCCTGATTGTATGTAAGGTCACTTCAATCACAGTCTCTGCCCAGGAACCCAAGCTCAGGGAGCACCAAGTGGTCACCTTCATTACTGTTTTGAATACAAGTCTGATCTGATTCTGAGCGGTGCTTAATTAGAGTGTATCCTCATAGCTAGTGCATATGGTTTTGTGCTGAAATACCCCAAGTATCAGGAAAGAGTTGTGCAAGCATTTTCTACTTCTGTCCTTTAGGATGCTTTCCTGCAGTCCCCATATTAAAGCACCATGCCTAGCCCCACAGTCACTGTCTGATTTTGCATCCCTGCTAATGCAAAGGCTTTTCATTAGGTCATCTGAGATTCCCAGAATTTTAAAAAGCGTATAGTTAAGGGAAGTTTGAGACTCCTGCAGATGCAACCAGCAAAAGATAAATAGGAACAGGATAAATTGCCAGTTTTTCAAGTTTCTTGATGTATTGTCCTCAGACTGAGAGGATTTGAGCCACAACTCGTAAAAATCAACACAATCCAAGATGATGAGAAAATGCACAGAGCACAAATAGATTTGTCAGAATATTTCACTTTGTAGATGCAACCCGAAGAACTGAAATGCCCTGTTAGCTAAGGCCAGTGAGCACCTCAGAATTGCCATAGTGTCTCCAGGGCAGGAGGGAAGACACCAAAGCTGAAGTATAGTCCCCTACCAACCTCAGAAACAGCTTAGCACCCCCACCTTTCCAAGCAATGTCACCTGAACATATCAGGATCACCTCATAATAGGGTGAATATATTATTCACCAGGTCATTTGTCAATACAAAGGCTTATTTCAGCTCTTTGCTCCGCACTTCCTGGGTGACCTTGACAAGTATCAAGGAGTGGTATTCACCTCATCTGGTTGCAGCCATATCGGATTATGGATGTAATCCTTCAAGACATCAGTGACACTATAAGCAGTAGGAAGGAACAGGTATATCCAAAAGGTAACTCACCTGGCATGTCTTAGATAAGTTCTGTGCAACAGTTCCCCATTCCCCATCAGTAAAATGAGGATGGCAGCACTGACTCACCTTCCTGAAGGTGCTATGAGAGAGGACAGAAATACTTGGATAATATAGTTCTGATGTTACAGAAGTATCTTCAGTGGTCTGAAATCACTGTGGAGAGTGGATATTCAGCTGTTTAGTGCATCCAGAGAGAGAAATTTTTGTCCTAGTTAATTATGGGGTTACCAAGTTTCAGAGCACAGCATCTGGAATTTTAAAATATTTCTCCCTGAAAATCAGTGGCTGGAGGTTTGGGGGTTGTTGTTTTGTTTTTCCCCTGTGTAGCTAGAGCAATGAAGGCTTTAGATAAATTAGACATTTGGAAAGATTTGAAGCAAGTTGGGACTGATGGAGATAAAGTAAATCAAGTCACCAGTGTCGTCTGCTCTGTGTGAGAGGAGGCTGGGGACGTCTTTTCAGTTAACAGATGTAAGAGATAGTGAAAAGGTCAGAGATAAATGTAGTGCTCGCTTTGTACCACATATTCACAGGGGCTGGACTAAAGAGAGGTCAGAAAAACACATATGTACTTTCAACCTTTCACTGCAGGCAGTAAAGTGCGTTACAGAGATGAAAATGACAGGCTATTTTTGTGCAAAGCCTGGAGACAGTCATTGTAGCAGAATGAGACTAAAATAATAAAACCCCAACCAAAAAACCATTTCCCTCTCTGTTTTCATCCTCCCTGCCTCTCCCACATCCCTTCTCCTCTCATGCCTTGCAGAAGCTATAAATCTAGGCCATCAGAGAGAAGCTGGAGCAACAGCATATTATCTTGAGAAATCACTCCCAGAAGAGAGCAGAAAGTTCACAAGTAGAGTGCCAAAAAAGGAGAAATCACAGCACTGTCATTGGATACGGCTGCGGCTGGAAGGCGTCCAAGCTCCTCGCACTGCTGACATCCCTGTGCATAATCAGAAATTCCTTTCAATTATGTGGGAAAAGGAGCTTCACATTGTCAGCCCAAATGCCCCCATGAAGAAATAAGCTGCCACAGCACCACCGTAGAAGGTCATGGTGGAGCAGCATCTATGCATGGCGACTCGCCGGGGAGAGGGAAGGGAAGCACGTGGCACCCGTTGCACCGTGTGCTTTCAGAACACTTTGCTCTTCCATTAGCACATTTAATATGAGGTCCTCTGAGTGTTTTACAAGCATCAGTTGACTAAAGCCGATAGAAAATAAGCAAATGCTGGTAGATTCAACGCTATAAATGTCACAGAAGAAAACTCAGTTGTGATGCACAAGCTGACATTAAGTGTCGGGTGGAAGTTCTTGCAGCCCTAAGCCCTCAGTGAGGTTTTTAACCATGGTAGGCAAGAGGCATTGGCTTCCTCAAAGGTGTGTGATCTGGGATAGCAGATGCTCAGCACATGGCTTGTGAAGCCCTCTGCGTGGACGTCTGTCCTGAAGCCAGACCAAAGGCACAGACCATCTTCATACTTAAACAGCCTAGCACTGTGATGGCTTTAGAGTGTCCAATTTTAAATGTAAATCACAGAGGTGCCTGAGAGGAGATGTCAAATTTCTTGAAATGCTGCTTGTTTTTCATTACTGAGTGTGCTTGGCTGAGATTTGGAAAGATGCTCATTTTCCTGTAAATGGATTCTTTCCCTCAATTTTCTGGCAAATTTATACCCATTACTAAATTTGGTGGGCCATATGACAAAGTTTGGCAGCTGCATGCTGCTTTTCCTGCTACCTAGGAGGGTGGTACAGAAGGTTATTTTAGCCTAATGAGCTTACTACCCCCAGAATCCCTCTTTGGTTATTAGTAGAGAGAAAATATTTCCATCAGGAGGAGGCCGAGCTTGACTGAGATGCTGTGAATAATCTCATGAAATCTTTCTCATCCTGTTGCCAATGGAGTGAGCTTAGAGAGAGCAGTCCATTAGGCAAAAGGTGGTTATTCTTCCTCACTCTGCTCCACATACTGGCCAGGGATACTAATGTCATATGGCTTTTTACCATCTAACTTAGGTGCTCTGAGTCACTCCTTGGAAGCATCTATTTTTTGGCCTGTACAGAACACTATGAGGCTATGACTCACATCTAAAATGGATTCACCAAATAATCTATAATAGGTGACAAGAATGGCTATTATTTTCTGCAACAGTCTCAGTGGTGAGATCCCTAAGCAGGGACTATTGTTTCAGTGTTGCACGGTGCTTAGCACAATGGAACATTTTAATTGCCCCCTTACTTCCTCACTACATGAGTTTCTCTCTGAGATCACATTTTTCATAGTGTTAATATTATGATGCTTCTTATTACAAAAGAATGGGAGGGAAATGACTGAAAGAGGAAGGGTGAGCAGTGTGCTCTGGACAATGTCTCAAATGGTTAAACCAACTAGAGATGACAGAGCTACCCTAATGGTAACCTAGAGCTGTGAATTACATGGCCAGGTCAGACTCAAAAAATAGTCCTAGGTTCATTGCCTCAAGAGATAGAGCCATCTGATGACTGTAGTGGAGCTGGGGAACTCTAGCCTAAGGATGATGAAAGATCACTGATAACAAGAGCATTGTTGTTCCACATCTCATCAAAGACTAACTAGGTCTTGTGAGTGCCCTGTCTTGTACTTTAACCCAGTAAGGTGCAAATAGCCTTCAGATTATGACCAAGGAAGGTGAGGAGATTTGAGGAGGGGATTGCGCATGTTGGCTCTGCAGTCTCTATTCCCCAGCTTAGCGAAGCACCTCTTCTCTCCATGTGGCTGTCACTCTGGCATCCTTCACTGACCATGTCGTTATTTTGAATGAATAAATGCACAGGAGACTAGCTGCACGCTGGAATGCCTGGAATGCCAATGCAGAACTCAGTTAATAATGGTTCTATAGTGTAAATCAGCAGCATAGCGGGTCCTGGTTTCACTTGGCTGTGCTCCATGAATAGCAGAAGTGACATTGAGTAACAGTGAATTGAAAATCAGTTTAAAAAGAGGAAGAGGATAAACCCTGAAAATACTCTCTGTTACGGTGTGAACTATTTTTATAAGCTGAGAATTAAATCTTTAAATTATTAACCCAGGGAAAGTATCTTGCTCTGTGAAGCAGTCACATAATCCTGGCAAGGAATATCTCTGGAATGAGTTGATCCCAAGAAAAGGCGTTAGTGAAAGCACTTTCTCTTCACTCTGATGTGACCTAGGATTGACCCAAAAACCTCATATTCATTGGGGACAACATTGGGTGCTGTTAAAATTAATTTACATCATGACCTCTGATTGGAGTTCCTACTAGCACAAAGAGACAGCTGTTGACTCGCATTAAGTGGCTGGCAGATTGGTTCATTTATTTATTTTTAACTTTGCTACATATCTGCAGCCAACAAGAATTTAGCAGAGAACTGGGGAACATCTTTTTTAATGACCATTCTGCCTGCCTCTATGAGTGCATTTATAATGGGATGTTTGTCATGAAGTTTATGGTATGAGGTGTTGCTGGCATAGCTTCTTTTGCTACAAGCACAAAAAATATCAGATGTACCCAGCCAAATTTGTCTTTCGCAATAAAATCTTATTGTAGACACAGTTATTCTGTTTGATGAGATTTTCACAACTATGTTGGCGGGATACTGGTTTCTGAGGGCTTTCACATTGTCTCTACTATGACAGGGTCCTGTAGTATAACAGGAGTTGAACAAAACCACCCTGGTTAGATCCGTCCCAAGGCTGGCATCATTTCACTCAAATTCAGCTATTAAGCATAAGTCCCTGTGTCAGGAACATATCATTCTTAGTTTCTTTACTAGCAAATAGGAAGAGAGGGAGGGAATGTGGCTCCTCTGAAGTGTGGCTGAGATCTAAGATGGTCTGAGCCACCTTGGAGAAGTGTGCTTTTCTCTCTCATCAGCACAGAGGTTACATCAGTGGTTAGAACCAATAAACATGGATCCCAGCACACCCAGGTCCTTGGATCAAATTTGAGATGAAAGAAGATATACGTGCTAAAATAACTTGAAAGCATCCCAAAAATCATGCTAATATCTCAGGGATATCTCCATAAGGTGTTCACTCCTTTTGCCTGGGGCTACTTTTGCTGAGACTGAGAAACTAGGATCTACAAGATAAATTTTTAGCTACGATTTAAAGAGGAGGAGTGGAAATAAACTGAGAGAAAACTGAAAGTTGAAGCAGGAAGGTTGTAATACAGACCTTAGGACAACTGTGTGCCAAATCTAGTGTGTGTCTGTCTATCTGTTGTAAAACAGACTGTCTTAATGGGCTGTGTACCTGCTTGCAAGCAAGTGTAGTTGTGAATAGAAATTGTTCCTCCTATGCCTCTGGCAATGAAGTGGCTAGTGCTAAAGCTGTGAGACTACCAGGTTTTCTGGCAGGTCCTTCGAGTGGAGAGGATGAAGCAGAGATCTAGGCAGTGCACACAAGAAGAAAAGCATACTATCCATTGAAACAAATGAAGTATAAGCTGGATCAGTCATTTCCATCTCAAAGAGGGTGGGAGGGAGAAGTCTGTCTCTTGAAGTAGCTGCAAGCAAGAGGGTGGAAAAAGAGTCTCAGAAGCAGGAATCTTCTGCAGAGATCACAACAAACCCTACAGCTCTTGCACTGCTCTGTTCTTTGGAAATTCAGTCAACCAGGAAAAATACCTCAAATGAGTAGTGACTGAACTGTATCAGGTAATCTTCCGAAGTAACCTGGCAGGTCTTGTCTACCCAACAGAGATCCCTACATTAGGAGGTCTTCCTGGGACACCAGGGAGTTGGATTGTCTTAAAATCAGAGCTGACACTCTGTTGCAGGCAAAGCAAGTAAACTGATATTTATATGGATGACTGACACACCCATAAGCAGAAAATGTCATCAAATTTAGTGACATGATGATTTTACTATCACTTATAAAACTGAGTGGGATGCACACCTTGAATTGGCAAAAAAAAAAAATGGATCATTATGGTGTAAGACCACAGACTCCCAGATAGCTTTCACCAGATCATAGCAGCAATATTAGTCTGCCAAGGAACAACTACAGAGAGTGAAGCCCTGTATGTCCCTGGCAGCAAAAGCTCCTCACTTACAAATTTCCATCTACTTCCTTTCATTTATTACTTAACATTGCATGTGAAATGCAAGGTGCTGTGAGAGCCAATATGATACAGAAGATTAGAGAGTTCCCACGATGGATTGCAATGACACTAAAATCTGGCTCCAAAGTTATGTGTTCATAAGTTTTTGGGTCACAGACCTATTTTAATTTCGGTGCTAAACGAGTTGCTAATGGTAGTTTGCTCAGAAGTTTGCCAAAGTTGTCACATGACCTGAATTCTGAGAGTTTGACATAAATCAATGACCTGAGACCATGGGAGATATCACATTTTTTTGCAGTGTATGCCCTTTCCCACATCAGAACTTCTCTAAAACTATTTTGCTGGCTCTATTCACAACAGCAGCAGATGCAACACAAGGGTGCTGAGCTGCCAAGCAGTTGTATTTTAATTGGTCTATCCCCTAGGCTCTCTCTGGCCAGGTGCTTCTAAGATACGGCAGTTAAAATGTCATTTTCCACAAGAAAATGCAAAGCAGGACAGCCCAGTAGCAAAGGCACTGGTCCCAACCCCTCCAATCTGGGTCCTGTTCCCAATTCCCTCCACGAGCAGCTGTCCCAGCAGCTGCACAAGTCACTCCACATTTAGTTTCTCTCCCACCCTTTATCTGTCTCTTCTATTTAGACTATAAATCCTTTAGGGCAGAAACTGTCTGTGAGTACATGTTTATGCCATTGTGAGCACAAAGGAGCCTTGATCTCAGCTGGGGACCTTAGACGTTATTTGACTGTCAGTAATAACTGAACTTTCCTCTATCTGAGACTAAATCAGTGCAATGGGAAACTTTGGTGAGGAGACATGATAGTGTGGACATAGCCAAAGAATTCCTCATCTCTAGAGGTCAGGGGGTAAAACCTATACAACAATTTTATAAGCTCCTGTGGCCCCTAGCCCTCTGGAAGGTGTTAGACTATCTTCCACACATATAAATTGCCATTACAGCCAAGAACTCACTGCCTCTTTGTTAGCTAATGTGGGAACAACATGCTGGAGTTATGTTTTGTGTGTTACACATGTTTAATTAGCTGACAATCACGGCGTCAGTAGAAATAGACATAGATGTTACAAGTGGCCATGTTTTAAATTAGCACCATATAATTTTCAGTGGTTTAGAGGCGTGATGGACTTTCTATATGAGAAGCTGCAAAGACTTGGATTATTTAACTTGGAAAGAAAGATAATTATACAGGCTTAATTGGCCTATTTAAGATGATGAATGGTATAAGAAAAGCTGATCATTCCTTCTCTTTACACTGTGCAGTAATAGGAGAACTGGGGCTCGTATTTTAAAATAAATGGTAGGTAAACTTCAAATAAATAAAGGAAATACCCTACAGTGCAGTCTGCCTGTGGAATTCTTTGCTACAGAGCATTCGATTTGAGGATGGATCTGAAACCAGGTGAGAAAACTTAACATTTCTAGCATAAGATCAAAATCCAGTGCTTACAATTGCACATGTGCTGTCTTTAGTAACCTTGTCCAAGCTGGGACAAATGGAACTGCATCAGGTTCTTTCAAACAGTTATGCAGCACTGCCTGAAGATGCATGGCTCAGGTTCGAGCCATTTCTCCCAGTTAGGTTGTCCAGTACAGAGGTAGCACAAGTAGTCAGAAAACAATGGCTTGTATATTCAGTTTCCCCATCTGTTCAAATGAATCTTGCTCCATATTGCTCCACCCTGACTCTGATTGGATTTCCAAAAGGTGCACCTGCCCATCAATGGTGCAAAAGACATGAGTATGTGAAAGGAAAGACCCCTGCAAAGTCTACTCACACCTTGTTTTTGCTCTTCGCCCAAGCAGCAATATCTACCAAAAACAATGTAACACCTCCTTAAGACTGAAGAGTGACGAGGATGGTCTGATTTGTTCTCCTCTACAGGTATAGCCTCTAGTGTTGGCTGTAAATATTAAGAAATCAGTGATTTCATCAGCTGTTTCACATTCTACTTTCTTGTCCTCAATGAGCCTCATGATTAGGTTTTGGTTAGTTTTGTGTCAGTCTCTTTTCATTGCCATTAAAATCCTAAATGTTAGGTTAAAAATCAACTCACTCTGTTTCACCTAGATCTTCTCCAGCCTGTGTTATCAGCAAATCACAGGGGCAAAGCAAAGCAGAGTAATTGAATGGCAGGAAGATGAGCATATTGTAATTGTTTCTGTTTGAGATGAACAGAGAAGCTGCAAAATGTCTGCACTGTGAAATCTCTTCAGACATGTTAAACAGGCATGATAAACTTGCAGCATGTGGGGAAGCTTGAGATGATTTATTCTTCTAATCATAAAGATCCATCCTGAAATGAGACATTACAGTATCTTTAAACTTCATTTGCCTTCAAATAGCTCACCATAAAAGCTTGATTAGTGCCAACAAAATTCAGGCCATGCAGAAAAAGGATTGCTTTTGTCAGGAAAGAAAAAATTTTCACAGGTGAATAGGCAGAACTTTCCTGATGATAGAAATGAACTTATATGTTTTGTTCTGTTAGTTTTGTAGACCTTGTAACCAAACAGGATTATTTGGTCATTTAATCTTTTCTTCTGTGTATCTCAAAGTATTACATTTCTCCTCAGTATTTCTGAGCTGATCCTATTACGGCAGGCTAGACAAAAGGCATTTCAGCCATCAAGAGACAAAATTACCGTGTGTGAGGAGCAGACATCTCAAGACTAAGGCATCATTAACATCCATGACTGCAAAAGTGAATAATTCATTTGGTAGAACATGTTCAAGTGACTCTTGAAGGTGATCCAGTAAAAGAAAGTGAGAAAATGTTATTTCTAGACATATAACCTTTAAAAACGTGAGACAACACAGAAGCAGATACCTCTCTAATATGGATGGTTTTGCTAGGAAACGCTGCAAAGTAATGCACAGTCACATCGGGCTGTAGAAATGTGCAGGCCATATAAGGCAGTGCTGGACAGGGAAGTTCAGACCTTTTGATCTGTCTCCTCTAAACTCATCCATGTAAATCCCCTGAATTTCATACATGTTTCAGAAATGGAAATAAACATATCTCTTTCTCCAGGCTGTTAGGTTGGAATTTCCCATCATGTGTTGTATGGGTTCTGCATATTCAAAAGATATCCTTGTTCCTGTGGGGAAAAAAAGTACAGGTGATCAGAGTAGATAAATAAGTTGTGGCTGTGGTTCTCCTTTGCCTTTTATGTTGTATCATTGCATTCTTAAATATTATTACTGTTTTTACTTGAGTTGCCTTTCTTTTGCCATGCACATTTGGTACAAAATTGGAAGAATTACCAAATATCTGATAGTGAGATTTTTATGACACTTTAAGGTTAGTTAAGCCAAACATCTACATTGGTCAAGAAAGCAAAATCCATAAATTAAGGATTTGCAAGCTCAGTGACAGTGTTATAAGGCTGAGTAGAATTTACTACAGATACGTTTTTACTGCAATTTAGTGAGGTTATAGGAGATAATAAATTTGAAGAAGATGGAGTCAGGAAAAGTTCTGTATGTTTTGTAGCACAAGATAATGAGCCCAGTATACCTCCCACTGACTGGACAACTGGTTGCATTTAGAGACTATTTCTTTGCCCCAGACATGCTGGAATCCATCTCCTCTCACAAAGATTTTTTGTTTCTCAATGGTTTTCTGGTTTCTGATGCACTATGTTTGTGATGTCAGAGACATAATAACATTTTTAATTCCTTCTGACCCAGACATTGCTTTCTCTTCTTAGTGATGCAGTTCATATATAATCCTTTCTCCTTAGGTGATCATAGCTGACTACCTGAAACCAGCAAGTCCCTTGTTATGAGAATATCACAAAACATTGTATTTTGAATAGTCTCTGTGTTGCTTTGCTTCTGTAGCACAGTCGGTTGATTTAATTTAGGGTCCAAAGAAAGTATGGACTGCACTATCACTTTGATACATCTGTCAAGACTGATTGGAAGCTGCATTAGGCAATGATCAGGTATACATTTAGACAACGTCTGTTCTGAAGAATGATCAGTCTGAACAGAAAATTGAAGAGGTGCAAGTGACAAACTCAGCCCACACAGTGGACAAGCATCTGGTGAGCAAATCCACCCTTCTTCACTTATATGTCATGATCAATCACAGAATCATAGAATCTTAAGGGCTGGAAGGGACCTCAAAAGATCACCCAGTGCAACTCCCCTGCCAGAGCAGGACCACCTAGAGTAGGTCACACAGGAACTCATCCAGGTGTATTTGGAATGTCTCCAGTGAAGGAGACTCAACAATCCATCTGGGCAGCCTCTTCCAGTGCTCCCTCACTCGAACAATGAAGTCTTCCTTGTATTTCTTTGGAACCTCTTCTGTTCCAGCCTGTACCTGTTGCACCTTGTCCTATCATTGAACATCACTGAGAACAGCCTGACTCCATCCTCCTGACACCTGCCCTTTCCATATTTATAAGCATGAATGAGGTTACGCCTCAGTCTCCTCCAAGGTAAAGATCCCCAGCTCTCTCATCCTTTCATCATAAGGGAGATGCTCCACTCCATCATCTTGGTGACCCTGTAGCTCCCTGTCCTTCTGGAACTTAGAGGCCCAAAATTGGACACAATACTCTAGAAGTGGTCTCACTAATGTTCCAGTGATGGGAAAATCGCTGTTTTACTCCTTTGTTCCCCTCCTTCCTCTGGCAAAACTGGAACTCTCTTCTCATCTCAGATCATGCTGTAGGATGATGGGAGAGGCAGATACTCTATATCCCCTTTTGTGACCAAGCTAACAGTCTATGGGGGACAAGTCCCTGGGCTAGGCTGCAGCTTTCGATGTCAGAAGCCTGTCATACCTGTCTCTGCAATCACCCTCCATCAAGAAGCATTGTGATATATGTCACCACTTGGGTCACTGTCTGTGAAGTATTTAAGGACTGCTTTAAGAACAAGTTTAATGTGTAAAAAAATGTGGGGAAAACAAACCACAATTACCATCTTCTTTTCCACAACAATTAAGCTGACTTTTTAAGGGTTTCTCTGTGTTGGGGTAAAAAAAAAATTAATCTGCCATACACATTAAAAATTATTGGTTCACTTCCATCATGATACTCTCTTCTAAGCATGCTCACTTACAGTAAAAGTGTGACTTTTTCCTGTGTCTGAAAGACGTGTTTCCTATATGTTATTCATTAGCCTGCTGAAGAATCATGTCTTATTTGACCTTAAATCTGTGGAAAACTCTCTACATATCTCCTTCTTGGCTCATTTTGCTTCTCTCTTGAAGTAAATCCATTAGACTCAAAGAATAGCTCATTTTGATCACTTCCATAAAGTGAGTTTCTGGCAGCAATTAGTTTTTGCACACAGAGTTACTTTTTCACACTGACAAATGAAGAAAAAAAAAAGAAGGCAAAATTTCATGCATTTTACAGAAGGTGCTTCATGTTTCTTATACAGATTGAACTTGAAAAACAGAAGTTTTGTAGTAGGGGATCCAAGTCTTTAACTTAAAAACAGGCACTTTCTTTTTCTTGGGAAAAGATAGAATAATTAATTCATTAATTACTCTGAAAAGTTACTATCTTGAGTTTCAAGTGGTAATCTCATAACAGGGAGAGATCAATCTGACTTAGATACTCTGGCTTCAAGTTAGATTCTTATTTTTTAGTGAAGAGTCATGAAAACAACTTTGGAGTTGATATGTTGGTAAATATGTACATAACACAGGTGTAGGGTAGTTTCATAGAAGCTAGGTTCAGTTTAGACTGAGATAAGTGATAAATTGTGTATTATACCTAAAATCAGGCAGCAAAATCCAGAAAGACAAAAGATTGGATTTAACTTAACATCTGAACAAGAGGTATGGCCCAGGATTAAGCCAAAGTCCATGAAACAAGAAAGTTAAGAGGGATCCAAATCCATGTAGTTAGTCATTGGAGAAAGGACAAAGTCCATCCTACAGTGAAAGATCCTTTTGAAGTGTAATAAGATCTATTTGCAGTAGGCAGAGCTCCAAATTTCCTTACCAAGATGGACACAGCCCCAATTAGCTCCTGCTCCCACAGTAAATGTTACAGCAACAGAGTCTTTCAAACTAGTCCACCCAAGAGGTTAAAACAAGATGAATCATGGGACAAAACATATAAGATTACCCTTGGAAACAGGCAATTTCAGAAGCAATATTGCCACTGATATTGTTTGAGTGAACTGCATGGTCGTATCCCCATCAGTGGACAACTGTCCAGTCTCAGGAGCGGACTGAGAGCACTACCTGGTTATAGCCTGGAAGTTCAGGTTTTGTGTTGGATAAATACATAAATGTGGTGATATTTTTCCCAGATAATGAGCTTTTTCCAGTATGAAACTTTAGGCAAGACGTTTGGACTCATATTTCCAACTTTTGATAAGGTCTCAAATCCCACACAATTTGCTCTCCTTGAGGCATCACAGACCTTTTCCTTGCTGTAGTACCTGAGAAGCCAAAAGTAGTAAAAGTAAAAATTATACTATGCTGTATAAGGGAAGCAAACAAGAACATTTTAACATTCCAGACATTTGTATTTATTTTGCATTCTGCTTACAGTCTCTGACTGCAAGAAGAGTATTTTGTCCATAAAAATATATACACTTTTAATTATATAATGCATACTACTAAAACACTAAACTACTACAATGGCCAACGAGAAAAAATTAAGGCATGCAGGAGGGCAGACATGCTGTCAAAATAGAAATAACTTTCCTCATCTGATCTACATTTCTAATCTGTCTTGGGGTTTTCTTATGAATTAAAACTATGTTAAGAAACAGTGGACTACTTTAAGATACGAAAACAAACATGATCTGAAAACCATGCCTTTTCTAGCAATTGGTTTTCATTAATTGTTCCCTTCTTTCAGTTTCCAAGCAAGGAGAGAAAAAATATATATCTAGGCAGAAAGTCAAAATTCCTTTAAAATATGAGGTGAATTTTTTTTTTTAATTTATTGCAAGCTAACTCCAGGAGGTAATTACAGCCAGTTTTTTTTTATTATTTTTGACATTGAGCCTAAAGTTTCAACTGAGTCCCGTGAAGGATTTGACATCTGTGAAGCACAGTCAAAATGATGGTCTTTTCCTGTAGTAGGTTATGACGTTGGAAGCCCTGTGAGAACCAAATTTTCTAAGAGAGTTTGCTGTTCAGCTGGACTGAGAATGAGCCAGAACTCAGACCACAGGGCAACAGTGTTGTCCTGGAATTAGGGCAGGTGGCTAGATGGAAACATTGGTGGGTTAAATGTTTCCGTGTGCCCACAAACTAATTTAAGACACAACAACAACATTGAGCCTGATTTTGACAGTCTCTGTGTTCAGATGTGCAGGTTGACACAGTCCAGATTAGACATTCAATAGCAAAGGGAGCTCTGAAAAAAAAAAAAAAAACAAACCAAATATACATTCCTCAGATCTGTTCAGTTGAAGCCATAATAAAGTTCTTTTCATTAAACTGTAAAATGCATGTATTTATGATCAAACAATGGTGATAGGTAAACAAATCTTGAAAAGGGAAGTATTATAAGAACTATGTTATTAATAATGATTGCTTTTCCAGATTCAGAAACTCTTAGGAATACCACTGAGTTAAGAGCACCTTACCCACAGGATCATCTTTCCTCTGAAAAAAAAAAGAAAAAAAATCCTTAAAAAACTTACTTTAAAAAGTATTTTCCATTAATATCAAGATTGCATTTGGAATGACTACCACACAGGAGAAAAGACTGCTAAAAGGTTTAGAAAAACCTCAGCTCAATGCAGGCCCTACCCATTGCCTGCTGGAACAAACATCTTCCAGGGAAGCAGTTATGTTCCCCTCAACAGGGCAATTGGAGAGTTTGTTGTAAAAGAATTTGGTTCACTGTAGTCCACAGAATGGCCAGGTTGTCTGCCCCTCCTTGGCAACTCAGCAGGAGTAAAAAGGCAAAAAATATTGATGGCTATTCAGATCCACGTAGTATGAAATATAGGTTACCATTCTCAACCCATCTGTCTGCTGACAACCTTGCCATCACCTTTTGCAAGGACACTTGTAAGATGTGGGCTGAGCTGTAGCAGTTCACAAGCATGGGATGATGATTCATTTGCCCAGTGTTAAGTGGTGAAATGCATCCTCCGTCCCTTGAAATACTAATTTTTCTTCATTGGCTGTAGATAGAAATATGCTCAAATACCTACAGGGTAGGTAGAGGAATGAGTTGCACCCTTACTGTTCTCTCATATACTTCACTCTCTCAGCATTGCATGTTGCCACTAGCTTCAGTTTGCAATGTGGACTAGATTACCCAGAGTAATTGCAACTTAATTGCAATTTTTCAAATTTTTCTTTAATGATACGAAGCATGAATGTATTCCTATCTCATCTGCTCATAGATGACATCTGTCCTTTCTTAACCTGACAGATCTCTGACCCTGCAAAGGGACTTAGGTGAGACGAAGCAAGACGATAATCATTAGTCCTCACATTGGTGGGACTAAGCCAAGTTGACTACCAGTTTAATCTTTCTGTCTCATCCCTTGAATATTTTCATCCATGTGTCTTGGCCTCTATCTCTCTCTGCCCTGTGTCCCCATGCAGGTTTGGGATCTGAGCTATGGTGACAGAGAAGGCAAGAAGATACACAGAGCTGCTGCAATGCAAAGTGCCATCTCATCAAGGGTAATCTCAAAGCAGTATTGCTATATTCTTGTCCTGTGCCCTCACATGATGTGGCACACAGCCTTATGCAGAGAGGGACAGCCCAACAGCTCCAGGTGTCTGAGAAATATCAGCAGGGTGGTATGGCCCTCTTAAATGCAAGCAATTTGCAGCATTTTCAGCTTCTCGTATAACACACAGGAAATTGTCTGGAAATATGTCATCAGAACAAAACACTGTGCTCAATGAGGCTTGATCTTCAATCATAGGTCATCCAGGTGAGGCTTTTAAATGATGGTTAATTATTAAAAATAAATAATTCAGAGAATACAGGAGCTCTCTTTCTGCTGCAGCACTGAAGGCATTAGATTTCTACAGTCTTGGGAGGTAAAGGGGAGGGGGAAGAAATCTGTATTCAGTTGCCTGAGAAAAAATGTTCTTCTCCATCTATAAAAGATTATTGTCTTCATCTGATTTAATTATTCCATATGAAGTAATTAAAAGAGAATAATCAGCTAGTTCAGCAATGATAAATGTTTCAAGTGCAAACACAAAGGAGACTAATAAAGGCACCACTAGTCCACATCATTGTTATTAGGATCCCTACGTCTTTAATTTTTCTTCCATTTTTATTATTTGCTAAAAATTAATCTTTTGTTTCTCTTGTCAAGTAGCTTTACTGCAACTCTGTCACTTCTTGAGACTTTTTGAGCAAGTGGCAGGCTACCACTTGAATGCTCTCAGTGTTAGCAACAACTGTGTATTAAAGAGGACAGTGGAGAAGCTGAATCGGGGCACTAATCCATTAGTAACACCCGTCTAGAGTTCACAAATACTCCCAGGAACACACCATTCTCCACGTTAATGGTAACTTTGAGAACCTGCATGTAAGTAGATGGATTTGGCCTTCAGAGTGGGATTTGAACGGACAAGATGATCACTATTCACCCTCTTTTATCATCAGTACACATGTTGCCAATACACCAGCCTTGCATTAAGCTCTGTAGTAATACTGCCCAACTATGTCTATTGCCTTATTAAAACTTTCAAATGCAGGAAATGAAACAAGGCTGAAAGCATCAGCTTTGCCATACTGTCCTCACATCTTGCAGTATAGCTCTCAAGGAAGGCAGGAAACATTAAGATTTACTGGTATTCGAATATTTTCCTCCACTTTTTAGTCACAGTATATAGAGTGTACAAAGTTGACTGGAATTTTTTAAACATCATCCAGGATAGCATCCTAAGGGAACGATGCATGTTGCACTCAGGCAGAACACTGCAAATGCAAGGGTCTTGGTCTGGAACCCAGGGAAGCCAAGTTCTAGAAGAATTTGACATCTAGTAAGTAGAATAATTTTGTGCAAATAGCTCTCCATATTGCAACTGTGTTTCCTCATTTGCAAATACTAACATATAATAATGTCAAAAAGTAATATTTAATGGTAGATAGCATTATGTAGGAGATTAGGTCTTGTTATTTGTGAATATACTGAAGGACTTTGAAACAATGTAGTTTGTAAGCTGTCACAACATCCAATAAATGGATCCAGCAAATAGAGTATTAAAATTTAAACTGAATATAATTAAATTTAAAAAAAAAAAAAATAAAGAACAAACAATAACTTTAGGTGCCAAAGGGGAGCCATTCAGAAAAGTTGATGTTTTCCATAAGTGATGCCTACTATGTGAGAACCCAGATGCCCAAAATCCAGTTCTTTCACCATAATTCTTGTTCTATACTGCCCCATGCAGGTCCTGCAGCACTAAGTGAGCACACAATTCATTTTTAAATCAATGGGTCCCTTGTATTTCAAGGTGGTTGCACAGGATTCATATGTGTTCCTTCCAAACTGCACTTTCTGAAAATTTATCTTCCACCTCAAAGCCCCATTTCATTGCATTTCCTTGTCATTCTGCCTCATGTTTGCTTAGTAATTACAGGACACAATTTTCCAGTGATGAAATCAAACTGCATTAATACGTGCCTTTGTGCAGCTCAGTGTGAAAGAGCCTTCTTTCCACCCTTTGGGAGCTCATTATTATACATACAATCTTTGTATTTTTATTAGTCAACCTTATGATTTGTGTGGTAAGGTGGACTGGCAATATTGTTTCACCTACATCAAAGGCTGAAATGCATTTTAACAAGAGCCAGCAGGTTACATACAAGTCCCAGAACACTTGTTATAGGTGTGACTCGCCCAAACCAAACTGGGCAGTGAGTGTTGGCAGAAATTATTCCAACTTTCTGCAGCAGTCAGATCAGAAGCTGTAAAATGGGAATTAGTCTTTAAAAAAAAAATCAAAAAACCCAAAAAACTACATTTCTAAAATATCACTTAATGCAATATCTGAGTCTAGCACAGTCAGTTTTTGGCTCTGCTTTGGGGAGAGAAATGAGGCACATTTGACAATTATATAGTCTCCATACAAATTTATTTTAGTCTCCTTCTAGGATTAGTCTGCCCATAAAAAGTCCTCCAGTCTTCAAATTTGTCTTCCTAATTATTTTCAGAATACAGGAGGAAAAAGGGAAGAGGAAATGCTTTATACACAATTAACAAGAAAGGGAGGGAAAAGGAAGAGATTATTTTCCTGAGGAAGACAGTCCTCTAAGCCCTGTTAAGCATACTAACTACAAACATTTTTATTAGGCTCTCTTTCTTTTTTCTAATTTTCTTTTAGAGCATCATGGAAAAAACTCTCACCTTCCTTATTCAAAGGGCAACTCACATGGAGCCTTACTCAAAGTCTGTCCCAAGGGAACACAATTTTAGGAAAATATTTTGCAAGTTTCCCATAATTACCAGTGAGATCATTTTTTTTCTCTGCTTTGGATAATTTATGGGGAGCAGAGATTTTTGAGCTGATGATTTTGCCAACCAGTGGAGCAAAGCTCCCATTGATTTCTCTGCAAACAGATTCTGTAGTCTGTACATTGCTACATTGTACTTGTAAAGGGTATGATCTAGACTTATCATGATTGGTGACAGTCTTTCCACTGACCAAAATGGGTTTGAAACAACCCCTTGGATGCACAGGCATGTTGCTCATTGGTCTTAATGGAAATTGTTCTGGAATTTCTTTGAGAAAATAAGATATTGCTCAGCTGAAGCCCATAGTGCACATTTGTGTATAAAGATACTCCAAAGAATCACTATATCACGAGAGAAGCAGAAGATACATGATAAATCCATAAGACTAACTATTTGACTCTCTTATCTTTTCTTGGAAGCCCTTACTTTTCTTTCCCTCAGCTTTTTCTTAAGATAAGTCTCTCTGGGGATCTTTCTGCCCTAAATGATGATAATGAGTAGGAAAGAGACAAAAGATTTCCAAAGCTCTGACAGCCTTCCTCAGAGCTACTGCTCAAAGCAGCCATGACTGGCTGGATCAGTTCCTGAATGAGTGTCAAAAGAACCAAAGCAGTGAGCCATTGGTCTTACCAGTCATACTTAATACTGTTGCCTTTGACAGCCCAAATTCCTGGAATGCAGATCAAAACTTTGAGGGCCAGATTGAAATCCTGTTCCAACAGTGTTAACGGCAGGTGCCTGAGATTGGTGATACCTGACTTTAAAAAAAAACCTTGCACAGCAACTTTCTCATTTGGCTTTTTTTGAAGATATTGAAAAGTTAATTTTGCCCTTCTTTTTTTGTCTATGGGTTCTTATTAACTCTAATAGACCAATATTCCTCTCCATCACAAAAATTGTCTTTACTAAACTGTGATTTTTGCTGCTATTTGTTTCCCCAGGAGATGCTGAAAGTCACGCTGCATGTTGTGATGAGTTTAGCATAACCATAGATAATTTGGCCTGATGCAAGAATTGCTGGGTGACATTTTATGACTCATGTTATGCAGGAGGTCAGACTAAACGATCATAATGGCTTTAAAATTCATTAATCTGTGTGCAGAAATATCTGTGAAAGGATTAAATACAAGTCCCAACATTTATTCTACATGACAAGTAAATTGGATTCAAACAAAGGTCTTTAAAGCTGAAATGTAAACACCAAGCTGCTGACTCCAAAGTTTGAAAGGTCACACTAGCAAAACTTACTACTGAATGAGATTGGCTTTAGCTAAATTGTTCTTCTTTTCCTCAAATTTCAAGACTCTTTCCTTTAAAATTTTAAAAGTTGAAATATTTCCATTTGAAAGAAATCTGTCTTTTAAAAATTGAATTATATAATAATAATAGATTAAGATGGCCAAATATTTCGCATTTATCTAAGAGAATTTTTTCACTGAACCAGAGAGAGGTTTTTTTTTGCTTTGAAGATTTTTTTTTAAAGATTTCAAAATTTTGTCTCTGTTCTGGATTTTTTTTATTCAATAACATAAAAATATTCATAGGATGAGGAAATCACTCGCTTTTGAGAACTACCAACTGTCCAAACTTGGCCTTGTGATTTGAAATTTCAAAGCATCCATGCTGTTTGATGTATACCAAGCTCCAGACACAGAGAAATCAATCTGTGTAACCCTGCCTTCCTTGGTAGCTGCAGTCAATGTACAGTAAAGTCTTTGTTAAATATTTAATAATTAGCTGTGGTTTAATACTGTGTGTCTGAGGAAATGCTGAAGGCTGTGACTAGATAATGAATGAATGCTGTGTCCTGAAACAAATATCTTGAGATATTATATATTGTGCTGTAGTGGTTTCCTCACTCAGCAAATTGAGTGACTTTGCCACGTAGGGGGAAATAGACAATTGTGTCTAGCTGATGTCTGCTTTTGCAACCTCCTGTTTCCCAGGGAGAATCTGTTTAGAGATTTGAGCAAAAATATGTAGGTAATCCCAGGTCCAACACTACTTCAGTGGAAAGAGTTTCCTTTAGACTGCTCATGTTTCCACTGAATGAAAGCACTTTTGATTCTATCTAGGGACAGAATGAAGCAAAACTTGCGTGTAGACCAGTGTGCTACTCCTGACATACAGAATATCCTATTAACACACAAAAAAAAAAGTATTCTGTAGACTATGGAGGTCTGGGTAGACCCTATAAGGTCTTCAGCCCAATATATGGGGTTTTTTTCCCAGTTCTGGAAGCAGTTTAGATCCCTTACCATTATTCTTGATGGTGAAGGCCTCTTTGTACAACAGCACCTGTTGACATTTCTTCAGTGGGAGTGTTTTAAAACCAGAGCTTGGATTCTGCTCCCAATTAAGGGTGCAAGCTCATAGGCTTGTGAGATATGTGATAGTCTAAGATCATGTTGGCTATAGCTTTATGGAAAACCTTTCTCTGTGCCTGATATTGTTGTGGGTAAAGCAAACTTAGTTCCTCATAATTAAAAGGGGAGCAATTAAGAAGGTGACTTCTTTGATCTTCATAAAAAGCTGTGTGCATCTGATGTGAGAGACCTTAGGGGAAGCAAGAGACAATAAAAAAATAAAATAATAAAATCAACTGAAACCAACACAGCATGGGCAGTTTCCTCTGCAAATCAGCTCTGTGCTTGCTGTGATTTGTACAGCAAGTGAGGGTATCAGAAAAGAAAACAAGAAAAAAGCTGTTGCAGTTGTCTAGATGCTGTAGTTTCAGATTCCATTACAGGACTGAAATGCCTCCACTGAGCACAGAACATCCTCTTGCTCGGTTGTATCACAGATTCAAAAGGAATCAGTTTCTACCTCAAAGAATTTCAGTCTTCACAGGACTGAGTCTTCTTCATAGAACCCCAGAGCCCTTGCAATTTCTAAAGGGATTGCAGAGTGAAAGATATTTTTAATTACTACTTTGCACTGCAATGTATCTGGCTCCCCTTGCAGGTGTACTCGGAAAGGTGAAGGTGCCTTTCCTGCAACAGAAGCTGACTTTACAGGCCTCAGAGGAAAGCATTTACCCATAGAGGAGGACACACTGGTTTTCCTCAAAAGGCTATCTGTGCAGAGGTAGAGAGAATACACAGCATCATTCACTGCTTACCAGATTCTTCATTGCTCTTCCCCTACTAAGTTAGTAGATGAACTGTGCAGTCTTTATTTCACTATAGAACAACACATTTTTTTATCTTCTCTTTCAGAGTATTTGAGGCACTACTGCTTCATTAATTTATTTACAAGGAATAACAAGCTGATGTTTCAAATGGGTGTTTTGTGACCAGGCATAGACAATTTTGACCTGGGAACAATAAGTTTTTACATATTATGGAGTCCTTCATTTTGTATAAGTAGATTTATTCTAACTTCATATTGACCAGGAGAATGGAATGGTTCTGCTTTTTTTACTGTAATGTGAACAGTCTCCCTCAATACTGTGGGACAAAGACCCTGTGGGACAAATTCTCTAACCTCCAGTACAGTAAGATCTGCGACTTTGCATATCCGACAGCCTGCTCACAAAAATTGTTACAGATGCAATAACAGAGCAGAATCCTCCAACCTTGGTCTGCAGAGAAATTTTTGGAAGAGTAATAAAAACAAGGATGCTTTTAACCTTCTCTTGAAACTGAAGCCCAGTGTAACTGCTTGCCAGCTGAGAACATCATCATACGAGCCTGCAGATCTAATGAGCATGCAACTCCAAAAAGACATCTCCAAGGGAATCAGTAAAAAAGAGCTGGAACTCTACACACAGTCATACACGTATAGGAAACCAAAATGATGCCAATAAATAAAAAAGGATGCAATTATAAAACATGCTTATTATAACAACTGTCATATATGCACATAGAAATAAAGTTCTGCATCATGCAGTTATTATAGATCATATAGAATTGTTTTCTAGTGTGTATGTCCAAAAGAAGTATAAAATATGTATATCGAATGTACATTTTTTTAATGGCTAGAAAAAATCAATCACCTTTACACAGGTGCAACCACAGAAAAGTCACTGCACATCTCCATTTACATCTGTGCAACTGATTTCCCAATCCAACTCAGGATACATGAGTCATCACTGGAAAAAGATCAAGATTATCAAGTCCATTCACTGCCAAGCTGAAGCCCAACATGTCCTCCATCACCTCAGTTACATGGCTTTTCAATATCTGCAGGGATGGGAATCCACTACATCTCTGGGCAGCCTGTGACAGCGTCCACCTCCTCCTACACTTGCTGGTGGGTCTCACATCAATGTTAATGGCAGCCATAGCCATATGCACAGTGTAGAGCACATCTCTAAGAAAACATTAGGACTTAAATGAACACATCACTCCTATTTTACAATCTTTACCCCAATTCTGTATAAAATCCTCTATTGATTTCAAGGTTTTACTGCTTATTTTTAAGGCATTCAGAGACTGGCCCAACATATTGGGCAGATTTTTTGTCACCATGTTTTCCTAAGGGTCAGAATCATCAGGGTTATTAAGTCTATCCAAGTGAGAATCTTAAGTCTTTTTGGAGCTAAGATTTTCTAGCAGCAATATGGTGTTATTGGAACAGTCACATCAGAGTTGTTTCAGAACAACTATTTCTCTCATGGAGTGTAGGAATAAAGCAAAGTAAATGCTTTTTGATGGGTTTTATCCTCATTATACTCAATTACCCTGCGGCTTCAGGCTGAAATACAATTGAAAGAAGCATCATGGAGACGCTGTCAAAATTACACACATTAAAAACTCATTGTAATTCAACACAAGTAATCTACAGGTTGGTCAAATATTACTCCTTTCACTGTATTTCCTAGTACTTTATCTAGTTGAGCTTGAATATGGACCAAGAAATGCTACCCAACTTTATCGCTGTAAGGAGAAACTTCACCCCAGAGGTATTTCTCACACTTGTTAAATTTCCTCTGATACTCATCATGCATTTTCAATTGCTCTTTTCTATCCATTAAGAGATATCATTCAAACTTTTCACACTTGCATTCTGTGGATTAGAAATAACCAAGCCCAAGTGAATAATTTGTTGGAAATAAATTTAGCCTTTCTGTTTAGACAGACATGTTCACTGAGAACTGAAGTTAGGTGAGATGAATCCAGGCTAGGATGTCCAGAAGACAACTGTGATTTGTTTGAAATCAAGAGTCAACATAAGAGTTGTCATTTTCTTTCTTTACTGCTCTTACACCAGTATGTGGCTCTGAGTGTTTAAAACTCAAGCTAAGATGTTTAACTTTAATGGTCCTAGAAGTTGCGTGCTCCAGTTTCCTCAGCTAGCTGAGTACAACTCATGAGGACTGGAGCTTATGTAACCCACATGGTCTGAATATTTCAGAGTTGGTAGTAATTTAGGAAACAAAGCAGATAAGGTGGATTATAGAATTAAATATATATTAAAAAAAAACCCACATTTTCCTTCTGTACTATTTCTCCTTGCCCAAGCCATCATGTATTTTTTTTTAAATAAAGTAAAATTAAATTCCTTTAAGATTTATTAGCTGGGTGGGTGCAGTATCTGGTCAGATTCAGACTACACAAGTGTCCTTGCTGTGAAGGTGGCAGTGAGACTCACGTCTGTCTTGTTAGACTGTCACTTTGACGGAGATTTGGTTGACGGTTTTCCTGGTGATCTCATTCCCCTGCTGTGCTAAGCAGTGTGATCCCATGCAGCTTCCAGTGCAAAGACTACAGTTAGCATGAGCTTAGCCATTTCTTTCTCCCTCATCTCATGTAAGAATTTGGCCCAGGGAAAGTAGCTGTCACAAAGATGTACACAGTGGGAGTGAGGGGACATAGAGCACTTCTTACAGATCCTGAGTAATGGGGTGAACCATTTGGGATGAACATAGCTGCTCTTTCATGAGTTACCCTCTGCAAAGCTCTTTTATTTGTCTTCAGTCTCAGCTATAGACTTAAATCCTCCTTCATTTTCCTGAAGAAACACATGCACCTTATCGATCAGTCAATAGATTTTTCACTTTTACTTTGCTTATTTGTTTTCCACTTCATGACTTTCCTTGTTGTGCCTATAGCCATTTTCACTTAGATACTAATCACTAACTTACAAACTGGACATGGTCATTATACGGATGGGTAACATCAAAATGCTGCAAACAAAATTTACCCCTATGATTCAATATTTGGGTTTTCTTCACTATGATGCTACCGTTCAAGAGGATACTGGTAATGAGACTGTTGTTTTGACAGCAATGTCATCATTCAGAAGGCTTTCCTACTTATGAACATTGACAAACCCAGAGCATTTCAGCTCCTTTCTTCACTGTTCACATCAAAATTCAACCAGTGGCTGGGAAGAAAAAAGATTGCCTGCATTTTCCACTGTCTTCCATTTTTTGCATGTATGCAGTAGTCTAATCTTGAGGCTATTAACACATGAACAGAGAGGAAAAGCTCAAGTCATAAACCTGGAGTATGTTGCAGGGTGGCAGCTGGTCACAAACCTGTGACTATGTGTCCTGGAGTGTGAGAAATCAGCAGCTGGGGCTTTAAAAGTCAGGCAGCAAAATGCATGGGAAAATTGTTCCTGACTCATCCAAAGGGTAAATTTGCCATTCCTGAGGCTGAGCCAAAGCTCTTTTGGAAACTCTGACATCTGTGTGCAGCTTTTTTAAGTCAGGACATTTTGACTTGGAAGAGGTTAATCCATCAATGTGCATATAGCTGGTGTCAGGTTTGCAGAACATGTTGTTGAAGGCTTTTCAGATTAGAGAGAATGTGCCAAAACATTAATAGGTAAAAAAACCTTGGTCCTATGCCACCAGGATATCAACCAAGATATAACTCTCCTTAATGGAAAAGGTTACATGTCTGACTGTTACAAATATTGGTGTTTGCACAAACCAGAGCTTTCATTTTTACCTCTAACATCAGTTTCACATTTGTATTATGGTCCCAGTGACTGGTAGGTTTACATTCTCCTCTGTATATATCAGTGACTCATTAAAAAAAAAAAAAAAAATGAGAGGAGCTGCCATCTGATTGTGGTTTTTTCTGATAATTTAAGAAAATGGCCTGAAAAGCTTGTTGCTTCCAATCTTCTCTTACTTTCCCCAACACTTCACTGAAGTAGAGGAACTCTAGTTTTTTTCTCTGCTTGCTTTATTCTAGAATTATTGTAAGGCAAGGTAATAAACTTTAATGTCTTATTAAAAGAAAAAAAAAGTCAAACCTATAAATCGTTGGTATTTTCAAATCACCAAACAGGAACTTGGAGAACTCCAGTGGTATGTGCTGTTGGTCCAGACATCCTGTATTTTATTGTTTTAAGATGCTTCTTTTATTCATCTGGTAGCTTTTTAACATGCCTCATGTTAAATTTAACATGCATCTTTCCTTCATCTGAGCTACTCTTTGATGATGAAATATGGACCGATGTAGTCAATAGTCTTTGGTTGGAAAGTGAAAGAAAGATGTTTCTTGCTAACATCTTCCCTCAGTGGCCTCCTGTGGGCTTCTCTTTAAGCTCACCTTTCATTTCTGCAGATCCAGCAGGGAGAAGAAATTCAGCAAACACCAGCATCCTCAGTCACGGGGGTTTAAATCATGAGACTTCTGCACTGAGTGTCGAGAGTGAAGCCTGACCAGAGCAGCTCCACTCCCAGACCCTGTGACACGAAGCAGGATCACTGGCTGAAAAAAACCACTCCTTTCAGCTGTCTGGCAGTTTCACAGTAGAGCCATTTTCAAAACAAATTCCCTCTGGTCAGACAACTGGGTCATTTCTCCCTTTTGCCATGCAGAAATGAAGGATGTGAGAAACCACAGAGCTTTCTTCTTGCTTCCCCTTGCTTCAAGGGTTCCTGCTGCCACATACCAACCATTTATTTTTCCCTTGAGAAGCAGGAAAAGACAGAATAACAAAATAGCCACTACTTATTTCAGTAGAAATACATCAGAAGTCTGTGCAGGAGGCACTGATTCACACCACGTCTTTTCAGCTTCTCAGTAGAAAAAAAAAAAAGAGAAGAGCTCGACTATTGTACTTTGACACTGTCTTCTGCATAAAATCTATCTGAAAATGTCCAATTGCTCATTTGATTGCTGTGTCACTAGGTTTTAAGGACAGACAAAAATCCTGTTCATCTTCCATGAGATTGCTATGGTACACTATGCATTGAAGCCATTGTCTCTTGACTGTATCTGTCATGTAGGTGTTTATTTCTGCATTAGTCACTCTGGACTCCCTATAGACATCTTACAGGATGTGATTCATTTCTTCCTGAAATAGATCTAAAATCAGTCACGTGAATCATGCCCCAAAAGCATTTCTTCCACCAACCTACCCTCCACACACATACATCCCACACAGACTACAAAGAGAGCCCAGGATGACCAGTTTGGGGTTTGCCATTTGTGTGGTGAATGTATGAATTTAACCAAAGCTGGACCATAATCCTGCGGACACATTTTATTACACTGTGTGAGACCACATGCACTGAGACTCTGCAGTTCTTTCTCTAAAAGCTATTGGTAGTGGCAAAGTAATAGGTTTTCTCAGTACAAGCTGACAGTCCCTGTGGGAACACCCTGCTTCACTAAAAACATGGCACCACTACAACTTGGCATTTTAAAGGGTCACATTGCTAAAACGAGGGTTTTTGGAAGAAGGAATCATTGCAAAAGCAATTACCTGGAGGAAGGAGTATGGAGAAGCACTGAGGCTTTAATGCTGGGTGAGAAAATATAAGACTTCATAAGAGTCTCATTTTACCTACCTTTAGGGATCCACATTGGAAGGTATTACACATGAACTAATCATATAAACTTCTATTATCAATGCAAACCTAGTCAAAGCAATAAATGGAAGTTAGGAAATGGTTCATCTAACGAAAAGTTAAGAGTCCATCCAAAGATTAAAGTAATTTTGCTCTTAAGACTATTAACTGCCTTGCCTAAGTGTCCCTGAGCACAGCTTACATATGAACATCTGCACTGTAGATACCTATGGGTAGCTTAGATAGCTCCTCTTTAGATATTTTGAAATCTAAATTTCAGGTAGTCATCCCAATATCCCTGTGTGTCAACAAACAGAAACATGGTTTTCCAGTTAGTGATCATTTGACTGTGTCAATCACTCCTCTGAGGCTGGAACAAGATCCTTTCTAGAAGAATCTATGTCAAGACAACCCATTTCTCACCATTAAGATTGTGCCTTAACCTTCTCCTTTTGTAATGTTCACTGTTCTTTTATCTGTATATCTAGATATTTATTTCTATGAACAGAGGTCATAGAATAAAGTTTTACATAAAAACAGCTGCATTTTATTTAAATCCCCATGACTTGTGGTCACCATGGCTCCTTCCTGTGAGGCAGCAGTGACCACTAACAGAATTAGCCTGTTATTAGGGAAAAGGGACCAGTTACTAACAAGTGAACTTAGCTCTTGTGTGACATACCTCTTTTCTCTGTTTTCACTCTGTGCACAGGGATCTCCAGATAGCTGGACTTGTCCATGTGACTATCCTATCAACCTTTCACAGCACATTCAGAGGGCTCACCCTCACCTCCTGGGTTCGACCTTGCTCGGTGTGCAGGAATTCCTGAGCTCTTGGGGTATTTAAGTAGGCCGTGGTGGCTGTAGCTCTGCCCACGCCTGGCCTGCCTCTCCCGCAAGAGCTGCTGGTGTTGAGAGGGACTCCCCTGCTTACCACGAGACTCCCAGCTTTGGGAAACTGTCCTGCACTTGATCTGCCCAAGGACAAGCCAGTTGATGATTCTATGAATCTATGATTCTGACATTTGACTGATTAACACTTTCAGCAAACAGCAAATAATAAACAGAATCAGCAATGCTTAACCTGTCAAGGTGCATCAAAATAGCAGATGCAGGGGTTGCTACAGCTCGAGCAAGGGAAACCCCAAATGCTCAAGTCTTCAGCTGATGCTCAGTTAATTTTTTTTCTTTTCCCAAAAGAATACAGTCTTATTCCTAATGAGTTTGTACTGTTAAAAACACAGCAACTGCCCAAAGTACCGTTATTCAAACAGTCACCAGATGGCTCAGAATACTTCTAAAGTTTCCTAAATACTATAGGCTCAAGCCACTCAGTCATTCAGAAGTTTCCTACAGCTCTGGATATCAGAGCTACTCAGGCTCTTGCTTCTATAGCTCTTTCCGGGCCAAACAGCCTTCAGATTGGACTCAGGCTCTTCCACTTATGGACTTTAGACACACAATATAGCAAGATTTTTCTATGCAACTCACAGCTATTTTTCAAGCTTTATGTCTTACAAGAGGCCCAGTCATTGGAGCAGGAAGGAGATCATGAGGAGTATGACCTCTTTTGCACCTTTGCACTTTTGGACTTCTTGGTTCAGTTATGCACAGGACCCTTAGTTCGTTAATGTTTATGCATCTAGAAGTATTAATAAATATCTTCACCTTCAAGAAAAGACTCTCAAATGTTTTGTAGACTTTTGACATTCATTACACTCCATTACATGTGTATGTGGTTTGCAGTAGTGTAAGTACAAGACAAAGTTGTTGCTATTGCTACTTGATCCCCATATATTTCATGTTGATATAGTCTTGTCTGAATTTAAGGGCCACCAGCAGAGGAGGATTTCCACCAAGACTCTCCCCAGTGCTGGTGTGGATGATCCAGAACTCCTCACTTACTCTCTGCTAGTGGTTTTACTCTAAAATCTCCATTCTTTCGGATTTTTTTTTTTTCTTTCTAAAGAGGTGGTAGTTTTTAAGATGGAAATAAGGCATCCCTGCTCTATAGATAGGGAGAAAAAGACACATAATGTAAGCAGTATGGCCAAACAGAAGGTTTTAATGATTTGGTTCCTAAAAAGCCCTGGTCTCTTACTTCATCATCTACCATCTTTATCATCTCTGGACCATTTCTTACTCATCTGATACGAGTAGTCCTTTTACCTTTCTTTTCATTTTTATCCTGTATTGAATGAAACAGAATTGCAGTGAAAGATAAATTCTTCTTATCCCAGCAACTTTTTATGGAAATAGGGACATTTTGTCATGACCTGTTTCACAGGTGGTTCAAGGTTTTTATCTCATTACTTCTGGAAAACAAAAGCTGTTTGTGCAAGTAATAGAAAACAATCAATACACTTCAGGAGAGATTTTTTTCTTTCTTTCTTTCTCAGTATTAATGATGACCTGTACTTCCCACCATAATGATTGTCTTAAAAGTATTTTTGGCTTTGAGGAGCTTTGTCTCAGCTCTTGGAGTACTCTCTTTGTTAAAGAACATAATCGAAAGAAGTCTATTATCTTAGAATTCATTATTCCTCCTTTTTTTTTTCTTTTTTTTCTTTTTTTTTGAGACAGTCAATGCTGTAAATTAAACTGCTTGAGTTGGCTTTGTGGCTTTTTTTGCATACACAGCAAGGATAACTACACATCAGATTTATGGGCATCGTGCACAGGTTGCTATGACAGCAGCTCCAGTCGCTGTACACCAAATAACCTTGTCATGTGAACGTTTATCACAAGCACATCAAGTGCGGGATTGCTCACTACAGTCTTTTGCTAAACAGCAGGATTTTTTCTGAATAATAATTGGTCGTGGCCTTTTATGCTAGGAGTCAGAGTTAATCAACTTCTAGATTTGGAATTAACCATCGGTACGACATAATCCAAGCACAATTCTTCATGATTGCGGTGCTCAGTGAGAGGAAACTTTGCAAGAAGCACTGCTGCCTTTTCAGGAAAGCTGTGGGCTGTTTTTTTATTGCCATTGTAACCTCACAAAACCCATATGTAAAATGACAGGCTGTGTCTGTGTGTGCGTATAATATATTATTCTGCTGCAAATGAAATGTGAATTTTAACTATCAAATCATTTGTGGGAAATAAAGCTTATTTTTCTTTTCTTTTTTTTTCTTTTTATTTCTTCTTTAAAGGAATTGCTAAAGCCAGAGCCACATACTAATTTTTCACACCCACTTTTAGTACCACTTTTAGGGGAAATTTGCAGGCTGCACACACCTGGGCCTTCACTAGACCAGTTGAAAGGCTTTCTTNTGTAGACTTTTGACATTCATTACACTCCATTACATGTGTATGTGGTTTGCAGTAGTGTAAGTACAAGACAAAGTTGTTGCTATTGCTACTTGATCCCCATATATTTCATGTTGATATAGTCTTGTCTGAATTTAAGGGCCACCAGCAGAGGAGGATTTCCACCAAGACTCTCCCCAGTGCTGGTGTGGATGATCCAGAACTCCTCACTTACTCTCTGCTAGTGGTTTTACTCTAAAATCTCCATTCTTTCGGATTTTTTTTTTTTCTTTCTAAAGAGGTGGTAGTTTTTAAGATGGAAATAAGGCATCCCTGCTCTATAGATAGGGAGAAAAAGACACATAATGTAAGCAGTATGGCCAAACAGAAGGTTTTAATGATTTGGTTCCTAAAAAGCCCTGGTCTCTTACTTCATCATCTACCATCTTTATCATCTCTGGACCATTTCTTACTCATCTGATACGAGTAGTCCTTTTACCTTTCTTTTCATTTTTATCCTGTATTGAATGAAACAGAATTGCAGTGAAAGATAAATTCTTCTTATCCCAGCAACTTTTTATGGAAATAGGGACATTTTGTCATGACCTGTTTCACAGGTGGTTCAAGGTTTTTATCTCATTACTTCTGGAAAACAAAAGCTGTTTGTGCAAGTAATAGAAAACAATCAATACACTTCAGGAGAGATTTTTTTCTTTCTTTCTTTCTCAGTATTAATGATGACCTGTACTTCCCACCATAATGATTGTCTTAAAAGTATTTTTGGCTTTGAGGAGCTTTGTCTCAGCTCTTGGAGTACTCTCTTTGTTAAAGAACATAATCGAAAGAAGTCTATTATCTTAGAATTCATTATTCCTCCTTTTTTTTTTCTTTTTTTTCTTTTTTTTTGAGACAGTCAATGCTGTAAATTAAACTGCTTGAGTTGGCTTTGTGGCTTTTTTTGCATACACAGCAAGGATAACTACACATCAGATTTATGGGCATCGTGCACAGGTTGCTATGACAGCAGCTCCAGTCGCTGTACACCAAATAACCTTGTCATGTGAACGTTTATCACAAGCACATCAAGTGCGGGATTGCTCACTACAGTCTTTTGCTAAACAGCAGGATTTTTTCTGAATAATAATTGGTCGTGGCCTTTTATGCTAGGAGTCAGAGTTAATCAACTTCTAGATTTGGAATTAACCATCGGTACGACATAATCCAAGCACAATTCTTCATGATTGCGGTGCTCAGTGAGAGGAAACTTTGCAAGAAGCACTGCTGCCTTTTCAGGAAAGCTGTGGGCTGTTTTTTTATTGCCATTGTAACCTCACAAAACCCATATGTAAAATGACAGGCTGTGTCTGTGTGTGCGTATAATATATTATTCTGCTGCAAATGAAATGTGAATTTTAACTATCAAATCATTTGTGGGAAATAAAGCTTATTTTTCTTTTCTTTTTTTTTCTTTTTATTTCTTCTTTAAAGGAATTGCTAAAGCCAGAGCCACATACTAATTTTTCACACCCACTTTTAGTACCACTTTTAGGGGAAATTTGCAGGCTGCACACACCTGGGCCTTCACTAGACCAGTTGAAAGGCTTTCTTATGCATTTAAACTCCTCCCTGTGCACCCACATTTTAAAGAAAATACGGGAATGTAACTATGTTTCTAATTAATAGTTTCAGAGTGAGAGATTAGTACGTGTGAGGGATTAGTGATCTGTGTAAATTACTCCAGTAATTTTTATACAGTAGTTACATCATAGGTAAACTCCAGTTCATGTGTATGCAGAGGAATATTGTTATTATATTTGTTCCAGAAGAAAAGATTGTAGGTATAGGTATTCTCAGAAAGCTTCCATCTCTATTGTAGCCCTCATATTTAATGCCACTATAGACGAGTTTTAACCACATTGGCTTACACTTCCAAATCAGAAAAGTGCTTTGTAAATGATTTTACCAAATAGCAACAGCAGACTAAGCAAATATCGACAATGTTCTTTCCCTCTCTAATAGGTAGGATTAGTTCAAATAATGTATGTTCTTACCGCTACATGTTTTCTTAAATGACAGTTCATTGTAATATAGGTTCTTATAATCAATATACCAAAATCAAAACTTGCTGGACTTGTAGGAGGACTACTTTTGGCTTGAAATGCACATTGTTAGTAAACAGGCACCATTTCTTTAACTTGTTTTAGGCTCTTATGTAGGATGTGATGCACTTCTCTCCTTAATTACCTATTTTGAGCCCTAACTTTCAAGGGAGAATAGGATGACTAGCTGACATGAGGACATACACATCACAGATGGCAGTTCTGTCAGATATATTTTTGCTGAATGACCACAGATCAAGATGGAGTGTTTTGCTGGAAACGTTTGTTTTAAGCACAAGTTATTTGTCTTAATCTAGGTATAATGAGGTGGTATTTTACACCTTTCACTATGCAAAAAATGTCAGATTAGATGGTTTAATCTCACAGATTTAACACATAGACCTTACTTTGTGTTTTACATCTCCCAGGACATAGATTTCTGGACACAGTTTGTGAGCATCAAATGCTAACTCTGTGATTTCCTTTTGAAGAGTGCCTTCAGCACTACTCATAAACCACTGGCTGAATCAAATGACTGCATTTCTTTCTTTTTCTTCTACAGTCTACATAAGACCTTGCTAAATTCTTTGTTTATGATATGCACAGACCTCAGAGGAGTTAGATACACGGGTACAACTAGCTTTCTTTTGTGACCTTTTTTCATACATTCCTTCCTTTGCAATACTGAAAATTATCTTTATTAGTAACTGGATTTGGAGGAAGTCCAAAGAGCAGCTAACCAAAGATACATTCTATTTATTAAGCAAATCAATACATGTAGATGAAAAAAATCTTTACTTTTCCCTCAGCCATTAGAACTGAATCAGTCATTCCTTTGTGACTCAGATAAAACCAGCAGCTTACTGTCAGCTTTCCTAGTGGAAAAGATTCACACTTCCTTCATGTAATTATTTTATTTCATAAAGATGCTGATTTCTGAGTTCCCAGTCCTATCGTGTGCACCGTAGTCATTAAGATGCAATCAATATACATGATGCTCAAGGTTGAAGATGAATCCACATGTGGTCAGCTGTGCGTTTGACACCTTTGGTTTGTTTTACTGTTCAAGTTTCTGGTAGAAGAGATGAGTCATCTGCAGAAGCTTCTTATTTTTCTTTGCCTTTTCATCAGTCTTTTTTTCTAATAACAGATGAAGAAGCTATTGAAACACGGAATCACTTCTAGTAGATACACTGTAATTATTTAGCGGTAAATACATTCACCAGAGCTGATGGAGTGTTTCTAGGGCAGTAGACATTGCTCATGCACTTTGTTTCTTCAAAACTGTGTCTAAGAGCACTGTAAGTCATCCATGGCTTAAACAGGAGACTCATTGTCTTACTGTGTCTCATATAGGGTTTCTGTTGTGTATAAAACCAATGGAAAAACTAATTTCAATGATTTTGTTATAAAATGTTCATATGAAACATCAGACTGTATGACATAGGAACAACAGCAGTTGGAATTCTTCTCTGCCTGTTTAGCTGTGTCTATAGCGGTTATTGCAATTCCACAACCAGTGAGTCATATAGTAGTATATTTTGTTTAAAGATTTTTTTTCTTTAAATATTAGGAGTCACAGAATCACAGAACCCTCAACATTTTTTTTCTGCCAAGAGAATTCCTACCTACATCCTAAGTACATCCCAGAAATAAATAAGAAAAACATTCCTTTTGTGCATAAATGGCAAGGCAATTCACCAGCAGCAATTCTGCCCCAATGTCCTTTTTGATGAGAGTAGTGAAGGGTTTAATTCTGATGATATTTTCCTGATAGCAATGAGTTACATCTGGACATGAAAAAGATTGGCGCTCTATTCCCAGTACAAATGGAAGAAATGTCATAACATTGGGCAGCTGTATGGCTTTTCTGTATTATCACATAAAATCTCACCAAATACATGTGTGAAATTCTGGTGTCAAAGCAGGACATAGTCTTAGCATGGAAAATCAGTTCTTTTCTGAATGAGATGGTTTGATGGATTTTTACAGTCTCATATGACTCAATACTCTGCTGATATTACTAAGCTGATTTTCAGATAGTGACAGGGCTCTTGGGTTAACTATAGAGTTGTATCCAGGTTTTATGACTGATTGGTGCATGTTAAGTACAGGTTGCTCCATGGTACTTTCACAATGACTTTTAAAATCTCTTGAGCATCATATATCAAGGTTAGACTCTGAAGGTTAAACTGGGGAAACATGCTCTTTTTGGCTTATACGAGACCTATCTGTCATGATCCACCATCATCCCACAAGGCTACCAAGAATTCAGTAGTCTTCAGGGAGTTCTGAAGAACTTTGGACTTGAAAAACTCAAGATTTTTCAAGATTTTCTACAGTTGTCCCTGTAACGATTATTAGAAGTGCTGACCACAAGAGTGCAGATACAGATGAAATATTTATTTTCTTCTGTAATGGGAAGAATGCTGATAATTTTTTCCAGGAAAACTTATTCTGTAATTCTTAGACATATTAAAAATGCACTGGATTTTTACAATGTCATGTTTTTCTGGATTGTTTCACAGTTCATATGTTGCATCATCACATCCTTCTTGAAAATGGGTTATTTGCATTGGCAACAGAAACTCTAAAGAAATTGTATGAAAGATAGTTCCCTGGCAGTTTTTCTTGAGAAAACAGGTTTGAATAGTTGTTATGATCAGAAGAAAAACTGGAAATGCACAGTTAAAATTGTACAGAATACTCAAAATCAAAAATGTTGATATGTAGTATACATCATAAGAACTACATCATATTGAAATGCTTACACAGTGACAGATTCTCAGGAAAAGTTTTATAATGAGAAATCATGCTGAGATTTAGAAGCAAAAAGTATTTGTTTGAAGTGATTTCTCTGCCCTGAAGTAATTAATCCTATGCGTTGTTTTCTAGAATTTTAACTTAAAGTCAGATTTATTCATAACTATTAATTTCTAAAAACCAAATTGATTGAAAATACTTAAAAAATACTTTACAATATCAGCTAATAGTAGGACCCATAGACTTTCTCAGATGATCACAGATCCTTGGAAGACACAGCCATTTTCTAGTTTATTGCTAGGCCTGCAAGATTCTCCATCTACTCTTGTGAAGGTATAGCTCAGTTAGAAGCTATTTTCAGACAGGAAAGATGTTACAGTGAGCAGAAGTGAGATAACGAAGAAGAAAGCACAGCTCTGACGTGAGCTTATGCTGAGCTTGGCTTGGGAAAGAGCATTATGGTCACTTTATGACACCAGTTATATTGGTACAAATCGGGTTTTATGTCACTGATTTCAAGAGAATTTCAGCACCAAAAACAAGTGAAGAACCTGACCATTTTATGACTAAGTGACAGTGCTGCAAAAACAGAAATAATCACCTAGAAAAACATGTAGAAGAGATTAAGAAAAAAAATACAGGGCTGGGGAGAAATGAATAGAAAGAAAAGATGTTGACACTGAGCTGCAAAGTTTATCTTCAAAGCCTAGTTTCTTGCTCAAAACCTGATTTTACAGGAGGTCAAGCTCTGCATAGTCTAAATTTAAGCATGTAAGAGAATCATTAGTTTTCCTGCCAAAATTATCAAAGAATCTATGTTATGTATAGAGGCAGAGCTTTCAGTAAAAATAAGGCTGAGAGCAAAAGCCTCCAGAGTCTGAACTGACAAAATCTGGGAAGTCTTCAGGAAGGTCAAAGCATAGCTGATGAGGAGATAACAGATATATTGCCACTCTTCTGCTGGGCAGTAGCAGACATAAGTCAGCCTCCTTGCCATAGAGAAATCAGTATTGCAGACATGATATGGATGCATCATGTTGGGTGAGCTTGATGGTTTATTTTCTATCCAACCTCTAGTATAGAGGTGGGTAAGCAGAACACGTTTAATCCTCTTTCTAAAGGTCTTCAATCCAATCAAGAAGACTTACGTCTTAATTGTGTCTCAAAACCACCTATCATTAGAATAATTAACATTGAAAATACACTCTTTTTCTGCTTTCACTGAAAAGCGACATATTGTGTTACTGAAACTAAACCAGTTTTTGAGGCCAAACTGTGCTTCTGCAGTGAAAGAATTTGTAGGACTGATTAAGAGCATAAGTGGTTAAGTCATATTATATTCTAGCTTTCACCATGCTCCATGGCCATAAGGTCCACAATTTGTTGGTGCGTTCTGTAAAATCTCCTCACCTTAAGCTTCATTTTAGTAACCAACAATGTCATCTGCTGTTTCCCGCATCCATCCAGGAAAACCTGTGTTTGAGTCAGCCACTGTGTTGCCTCTACCCCAACACACTCAGCCTGGAGAATAAGCAGGAGGAGCCGGAGATGTGAGTGCGGATGCAGAGCTACAACCTCATAGCAGTCATAGGACGTGGTGGAACAACTGCCATGACAGAGTGACCCTCAAAAAGTTCCCTGATGGCACAAAACTGTGAGGACTAGCTGATTCATCAGAGGCTGTGTTGCCATTCAATGGACAGAGAGGAACCTCATAAAGTTCAACAAGGACAAGTGTAGAGTCCTGCATCTAGGGAGGAACAGCCCCATGAACCAGTACAGGCTGGGGATTGACCTGCTGGAGAGCAGCTCTGCAGAGAGAGACATGGGAGTCCTGGCTGATAATAAACTAATCATGAGCCAGCAATGAGGGGGTTGGACTAGAGAAGCTCTGGAGGTGCCTTCCAACCCTACCATTCTATGATTCTATGATTCTATATGCCCTCGTGGCCAAGAAGGCCATTGGCATCCTGGAATGCATCAAGAAGAATGTGGGCAGCAGGTCAAGGGAGGTTATGTTCCCCCTCTCCTCTGCCCTGGTGAGGCCTCATCTGGAGTCCTGTGTCCAGTTCTGGGCTCCTCAGCTCAAGAGGGACAGAGAACTGCTGGAGAGAGGCCAGCACAAGGCCAACAAGATGCTGAGGGGACTGGAGCATCTTCATTATCTGGAAAGGCTGTGGGACCTGGGACCTGTTTAGTCTAGAGTAGAGGACGCTGCAAAGGGATCTCATTAATATTTATAAGTATATACATGGTAGATGACAGGAGATTGGGACATCACTTTTTTGTATTGTATCTAGCAACAGGACAAGGAGCAATGGGATGAAGTTGGAACACAAAAAGTTCCATTTAAACATAAGAAAAAAACATTTTACTTCGAGGTGAGGGAGCCCTGGCCCAGGCTGCCCAGGGAGGGTGTGGAGTCTCCTCTGGAGATCTTCAAGGTCTGCCTGGACATGTTCCTGTGTAACCTGATCTAGGTGGACCTGCTGTGGCACAGGATTGGACTGGATGATCTCTAAAGGTCCCTTGCAACCACCGCAATTCTATAATTCTGTGGTTTCCCATAATGTGCAACACATATATATGGACACATTTCTCTTTCCTCTCCTTAGTGACTTCAGTTTTGTCTCTTTTATTCCCACTATAATCAATGAAACAGCTTCCCAGTTTCCCCATGTAAATAGGAAAGAATAATCATGCCCGTAAGTATCTCAAAGAACAGGGAAAATTTCAAAAGAATCATTAAAAAATTCTAATGAATTTGAGTGAGTGCCTGTCACTTTATCATTCTTTACCCTGTTGAGAAACTTTGTGATTATTTCTGGGGTCCCACTTGTTTAAATTGATCATCATTAACTGCACTATTGGAACAGCCTGTCTCATTCTGTACCTGTCTGAATACACTGCACAGTACAAGAATGAGCCAATATTGTGGTAGTCCTTATGGAAGATAACAAGCTGATAGATGTGTCCACTCTGTTACTCACTTCCTTGCTAATTTCCTTGCATGTCTTACAACTCTCTTGAGTGAAGATGGACACTGATTTTTTTACTGCTGGCAGCTACAGATAAGTTGTAAAATGCTTAACTGAAGCTCAGGGCTTTGTCTTCCAAGACCTTGGCCCCAGAGCAGTGCAGGGGGAGGAAGAGAAAGTCCAAAAACTGATGAAACAACCTCACATCTTCTTCCCTTCTTAAACTCTCCCATAGCACCATGAGAAAGTTCCCACTGCCTTTTTCCAGCTCAGGCAGGTGTTTCCTTAGGGGAGGTTTTGATGTCAGGAGGCGGAAGAATGACTGAAAGGCAAGAATAGGTGTCCAGAGATACCTCAATGGAAGGGGAAATCATTTAACGGAAAGCAAGTTTTCATCATATTGTGACCTTTACCAATTTGTGTTAGAAGCAGTTGGTAACTTGTCAAGTAACAAATTTATTTCCCATTGGAAACACTGATTTATCAAGACTAGACCATGTGAACTGGAAGACTAGTTTCCTTGACGGTTTGGTGTGAGAGAGGGAGACAAATATAATCTCTTTCTTTTAACATTATTTTTTAATTTATAGACTTTCTCAGAAGAATATAAAAAGGACTGAAATTAAACAGAGCCAATACCAGTGTTACCATAAAGTTTCAAACTGTCTCACTCCTGAATGTCTATTCTCATCTGAGGATGATTTAGATTTATGAGCCTTTCTCCTACTGACCTTACAAAGGGCAGTATGTCAGGCTTGCCATGTCACAGAGGCAGGATATCTCCAAAGTCCATGGATCATCCATGACTCTTCAGTTAATGTTTTGTAACTGTGAGCTATTTAATTTATCGTAATACTTTATTTACCTCTTTTAGAACTATCAAGTGTGATTTATTTGCCTCAGATGACCAGTAAGAATCAAGAATGCACTATAGATTTTTGTAGGACATTGTGGGAATCTGTTTTCATAAACTTCATGGAAAAAAAGTTACTTCCACCTCAAGTACAGCGATAAGTAGACATTTGAGTATTGGATCACTCAGCCACACAGACCTCAAATGTTTTTGACTGTTTTTTTTTGTGACACCTTGACTCTATCTGTTCCAGACAGAAGTTCAATCCACTGCAGGAGGTCAAAACCAGAACAAATACAAACATCTTGGAGACAAAAGTTTGAAAAGCTGCCCAGAGAAAAAAAATGACTGTGAGATTAAACTACCTAAAGCAAATATCCTAATCCAAGAGAAATTATATACTCCATGAGTTTGATGGCACCAGATGGTTTCCACTGTGGAGTAGAGGAAGCTTCTTCTTATCCTTCTCTTCATGAAAAACAAACTATATATGCACATTTCACTTTCTAAGACAAAAAACTGTCATTTAATATATCAGGCTTTCATCATTATTTTCTCAATTTGTCTTCTTCTCATCTTGCATCCTGTCAGGATAAAGGTCTGGTGCCACTTTGTCATCTTGTCACCTTGATGCCAGGAAAGGTTATGGAACAGATCATCCTGAGTACCCTTCAGAGGTACATACAGGATAATCAAGAGTTCAGATCCAGTCAACACAGCTTTATGAAGGGCAAGTCCTGTTTGACCAATCTCATCTCCTCTATGACAAGAAGACCCACTGAGTGGATGAGGGAAATGCTGTGGCTGTGGTCTTTCTGGACTTTAGTAAGGCCTTTGACAGTCTTCCACAGCATTCTCCCAGAGAAACTGTCTGCCCGTGGCTTGGACGTGCTCTGAGATGGGTGAAAAACTGGCTGGATGTCTGGGCCCAGAGAGTTGTGGTGAATGGAGTTAAATCGGTGTGTGGCCGGTCACCAGAGGTGTTCCCCAGGGCTCGGGGCTGGGGCTTGTTCTGTGTCATATCTTTATCAATGAGCTGGATGAGGGCACTGAGGGCACCCTCAGCAGATCCTCAGATGACACCAAGCTGTGCGGGGGCATAGAGCTGCTTGAGGCCAGGGAGGCTCTTGGCAGGGCCCGGCCAGGCTGGAGCGATGGGCCGAGGCCGATGGCGTGAGGGTCAACGAGGCTCCGTGCCGTGTTCTGCACTTGGGCCACAGCAACCCCAGGCACCGCTACGGGCTGGGGGCAGAGGGGCTGGAAAGGTGTCTGGCAGAAAAGGGCCTGGGGGTGTCACTCGACAGGAGGCTGAACATGAGCCAGCAGCGTGCCCAGGTGGCCAAGAAGGCCAAGGGCAGCCTGGCCTGTATCAGAAACAGCGTGAGCAGCAG
>WBNH01000492.1:61050-82614 GCA_013401255.1 Urocolius indicus | reverse complement strand
AGCAGTGGAGTCACCATCCCTCTGCATTCAAAAGATGCAGAGATGAGTTGCTGAGGAATATAGTTGCGGTTACTGATGGGCTTAGCAATGTTAGGTTAGAGGCTGGACTTCAAGATTTCAAAGATCTTTTCCAACCATAAGGATTCTCTCATTCTATGATTTTTGTTTCTGAAGATGAAGTTCTGTAGTAAATTTAGATGGCCACTGGTGGCTGAAAACTACAAGGATGTATCTGTGAACATTGACTATTCAGAGAAGAAATAGCAAGCCCCAAGAACTGCAGAGTGTTTTATTTCTTAAAGCCTTTTAAATTTTATAGTTCATTTATGTTCCAACAGAATTTAATATGTGATAATGTAGTGTTCTTAATTGCTTTCTTCAGAGTAAATCCTGCCCTTTCTAAAGAACTATGCCTTTGATACAGAAATAATTAATAAAGAATTATAATTTAGAAGAGACCATCATAGCCATCTAATCTGATGTGCATTACACCAGACCACAAAACCTTGCTAGCTATGACGCACCAAGCACTTAATTGAGTTTAAATAATAGTTTATCTTTAGCTCATTTCCAAGGAAGAGAGAATCTTCTACACACCCAGTTAAGCCAGTTAAGCTGCTTAAACAGTTACCTATCTTCATAGTCAAAAAATACATGCCACATTCCTGTTCGGTCTTCACAGTAGCTTTGTTTCAAACTACTAAATCCCATTAAGCTTTGCTGTACTCAATTAAAGAGTTGTCTTCTTTCTAAAATCATTTTCTGATATTGATATTTGTAGACTATGATCAATTTACCTCTTAATCTACTCCCAGATAAACTAAACATATTGAACTTCCTAAACTTCTCATGGTGAGACAGATTTTCCCTATTCTAGATCGTGCTTGTAATTTTTCTCTAGTGGCTTTCTGATTCACTGACACCCTCTTTTGAAGTCTGAGAACCAGCATAGGGATACCATCTTCCACTAATGGTTTCATAACAAAACAAGAAACATTGCTTCTCTGTTTGATAAATCCCCTGCTCAACTGTTCAGAACTGCATTTTTTCTTCTTAGCAAAACGTTAAGCACCTTATATACACTTGACTATCTATATGACCACAATATTTTTTTCAGGACACCTGCTTCTTTTTTGGTGTCCCTATATCTTTATGATCCAGGATAGAGCCCTCCTAGTACAAATTTTCTTCACCTGATACTGCATTATTGAGTCCATCTTCTGCCATCGTATGGGCACTAGGGTTGTAAAACCTTGCCGTCAACTGCAGCATGAGAAATTCTCTCTTCATTCTCTATGTTGGAGGCTCTCCATCAAGGAAGTCCATAATGTCCTCAGCCACAGTCAGCAGTTCCAGAGTCTCAGTCAGTTCTTGGGCAGGGTTGAGAGTTTACGAATCTTGATCTCCCATCCTTTGAGGCTTTCTCTCATTTCCAGGACTTTTACAAGGAGTATGCCTACAGAGCACACTGCAGTGCTGGGATACCCTACATAACTTTCGGAAGCTGTCAATTCACTGCAAACACTGATTGTGAGCAGCAGCAGGAAGTAAATTCAGCAACATAGTCATCTTTTGACTTTTTTTCTTTCTCTCTCTGAAGAGATTATTCTTGCAAAGAAAAGTACTTTGTGATAGCTAAGTATTTACTGCTCTTTCAAGATCCAATTCTACTTCAGCTGACCCTGTTTACATATTCCTCATCATCCCCATATATCTGGCAAATTTCCTGAATTCTGTTGCAGGAGAATAAAGACATCCATTTCTCTTGAGTGAGCAATTGTTGAAATTCTGCAAAAAAGCAAGGAGTAGTGGACAAAAGAAAGAGTGAGAATTGTGTTTTGGAACACTTTATGAAAACCCTCCACTATTTAGTGCCATTACTAACTGTACAACCGAAGGCAGTTTATTAAGAGTTTGAAAAAGCAGCTTAAAGAGCAGGATGTGAAGATTTCCATTGGAAATAGATGACTACTTTAAAGGTTGCAATTGGTTTCTAAAGAACAGGCTAGATGAAAATTGTGAGAGCTGAATAGTTACTAAAGTCTGTGGGCTGGGGGAGGGAAGAAAATTGCCGCCTACTTGAAATAAATAGCTCTCCTGAAATAATGGGTTTTAAACTTTAAAATTGTTTTGTTCTGTGACATATAGAAGAATGTACTTAGAGTTGTTTTCAACTTCTCCAAACAGGTGACATTTGCGTGAAAAATAATTTCTATATAAAAATATGATAATGTAATTATTCTAACTGGTATTTTCTATCATTTGAAGCCTATTCATAACAATCTCTCATGTTTTACAGCAGTGTTAGCTATCCATTTGTGCAACAAGACAAAGTGCACTTTAATAGAAACTGAGTTATCACTCTATCTTCCCACTTACTTTTGTTTTACATTGATGCAATGAACTCTTTCCAGAAATTATACAGGTTATGGTTTGTAATATTACTAACAGTAATTCAGTTGAAATCAATTCATCTCAACAGTAGAATTCTTTTACATGGAGATGGTAGTGGGTTTTGCCCTTTTGCAGGCTGTTATATAGTAAAGATTTGGTTATGTTTGGTATAGAGACTGTTTTTGCTGTACACTCATACTTACTCCTTATACCTGGGTCTCATAGACCTTGATTGCTTGCTGGGTGAGTGAATTAGGAGCTCCCTGGAGTCTACATTTCACCTTCAGTGCCATTGGATACAAATGAAAGAGTCCAGTGAAATCATAACCTTCTCAACCATATTTCATGATACTGAATATATATTTTCCATTTTTTTCTGTACACACCTTCAATACACAGCTTGTCCTAATGTTTTGTGTCCTGGCCCTTTAGGACTAGTAAAATCACTCCAGGTTACTCAACAGTTCCCCGTCTCCTACTTTGCTAAGTGACACAAGTCATATCAGCTCAGAAACGTGGTTGAAATAGTAAAGTATTCATAACTTAATCACTGAAAGTATGCAGATCTGTGTCAATGTGACTGAATCTGAGATTTTGGGCTGTGGGATTGGAGTGCAGGAGCCAATGTAGGCAGATAATTACTTAGAAAGAATAAAGGATGGGCTAAGAGAAGGATATTTGATGCGGGACAATTGTTTTTCTTCACATCTCCAAGGAAATCCTCACCATTAATGTCAATTTCCAATCAGTTTGGAGGCTTAAGGGCAGGGTGATGTAATTAGCCATGTTTAACCTGTCAGAGTTCCTAATGATAATGATGCTCTACAGAGCTTTCAGTATGTCCCTGTTACGCCTCATTTTCAGCCCATTTAAGTTATTCATGATCTTGCTTGTACAGTTGCAAAAGCAATGTTCATTTAAATACAAATTGAAGAAGGTAGAAAAGAGAAAATAATCTGGGATGCCTTCCAGACAGCCTCAGTCACTAAGCTTGAGGTGCCAAAACTAGGAGCATAACCACTGGAGGCTCCTCGTAGTTAATGGAGGTAAGGAGAGAACAAGTGCTTCGGCTCTGCTGTTGATTTAGAAATTAGATGGGTTGTCCAACTCTCTTTAATACTTCTACTCAGAAAGAAAATTCTTGTTAAATATCTTCTATTTGAAGAAGCTGTAATTCAAAACAAATAAACATTAAAGAGAGCAGCTGGTGGCATGCATTTGGAAGCATTTTTAAATGCAAAATAGTGACTTCTTCGTGCCCTGACAAGTCCTCCAAACCAGTTCAAGCTATACATTTTCAGTTTCACCTTTCTTTTCTTTCCATCACTGTAGAAAAGTTCCATCAAACATGAGGCACAATTCTAATAGCAAAAGAAAAATATCAGGGAAAGCCAGATATTCTGCAGGATGTACTATTATTTTAGCTAAATCAATAGACAAAGAGGCCAACAAAAGTAAGTCTACTCAGTATGACACACCAGCTGAAGATGGAGACAGACATTGGAAAAATCAAAGCAAACCAAGGTGTCATTAATTGGTAACAAAAGAGTGTATACATGCATAAAGCATTCTTGTATATCAGAGATTTCTTTACTGGAAGGTTTAGCAAAAATATAATCCTCCATCCTAAGCTCATGAACAGTGCCAGGCAATTATATTTGCCTTTATTTTTTCACTCAGTCCTTCTACAGAAATAGATCTAACCTAATGTATGGGAATTTTTTAAAATCTGTGTGTCTGAAATTATAAAAAGTTGAAATAACATTTATAGCAGAACTTACATCATCTGAATACTGCAGAAGGAAAAGGATAATCTGTAGAGCTGCACTGAAAGAAGGAGAAAGAACAAAACCCTATCTCTGTTAACATGCTCTCTTCACAATGTGAACAGCCTTTCTGTGCCTGAGCCATACAGTCGTTCTCCACTTTACCCATCCATTTTCTTAGTCATGATTTTTATCACTCTTTTCCTAACTGAAGGTACACAGAGAACAATTGCTGGCTGGACTATGAAAGACATTCATGATGTCAATAGCCAGAGCTTTGGGTGTTTGCTGTCTGAAAACTCAAACTCTTGCTCTGTTTTTGCAACTCTTCCCCTAGAGAGAAGGAATGAACAATGAGAACCACATTTGCAGTGTCAGGCTTTGCTCCTGCCAGCCCTGGCAATCTAACTCTATAGTGAAAACTAGTTGGGAATTTTGTGACTTCCAAAAAAATTATACTTTCTAAAACTGAGACTTTTCAGTTTTCAAAATTTCTTCAGCCCTCACATAGATTTTCTGATGTGAAAGAAAAAAANTCCAGCTTCAGCCCATTACTCCTTCTCCTATTGCTAGATGCAATAGAAAAAAAGGGATGACACAATCTCCTTCTACATCATTAGAGAGGAACTATGTGATCAACTGGAAGAAGCCTCTGCTTCAACATGTGGAGTCCAATTTTGGTCCACAAATGACCATTGAATCAAAAGTGAAACAAATGAAGCAAAACAAATGGGGCAATTGTGGAGAGACAGAGAACTGGGGGTAAGTACTACATTTCTCCAGCTAAGTCCTTCTGAAAGTAACTGACCTTCATGGGACTTTTCCAAATCTTCACTGTTCCATTTCCAGAATGGAAGGAGCTGTGGGAAAGCACTCAAAACAGCTAGAGAGGAAAGTAATGTTATGCACAGGTTCTATATACTTAGGACTGTGTTTCCCTTTTTAACCTGCAAAGCTGAGATATATCCATCTACAGCAGGTGAACACTTCTGCAATGGTCTTAGCGTAGCTTTTGGTTTTGTTTTCCTTAAAAACTTTGGAAGGTCCCAGTGATAAACAACCTAGTATTATTCAGATTTCTAGTGAAGGAAATTATCTTTTTTCAGTGCTTTCTGTTTGAAAACTGTTGATACTCCATGAGATATTACTCACCATATCTGAATTTAGCCCAAAGTAGAAGGTTCATCTCCTACTCAAAAAACTCAAAAAACTCAAAAAGTCAAAAGAAAAAGCAAGTGGCTCTCTCAGAGGGGAATTCAGGACAAAAGTCTATAACCAGATCAGCTAAATAGAAGTGTTTTCCCCTTAGAGTGTGGAAACCAGGAGGAAAAGTGAGAAAAATCAGCAGCTAAGTGGTTAGGTGGCAAGTTCTGATTTTGCCATATAGATTGAGCATTGGTGGTGGCATATTGCAGAGAAAGGTCTGAATGGCACTTGCTGCCAAGGAATGAACAGGGTTAAAAAGACCAGAGGACAAGGATTAATCCTAGGAGTTCAACTCTTTACTGTGATTGAGGCCCCTAAGATCAAAAAGGGTAATAAGATAGGTCAAGGGAAAGAAAGCCAAAGCAGATGTGGAGAGGCAACAAGCAGGAAGATAAATTCTGCTGATTTCTGCAGTATGCAATTCACAGCCCGATGTAAACACATGCTAACAACCCCTGCCCCTTGAGGAATGTCAGGCAGACAGTAAAGAAAAAAAAAATATATGGTCAGCAGTATCTTAAAGATAGAAAGTCCTTACTCAGAAGTACATAGTAAATCTGTAGAAAAACAAGAATTAGAATCTGTAGTCTTGAACAAAATTGTGTATTGTGTATATATTGTGTAACATCTTCTAAAAGGCACATTTCAGTCAGGCTTGAAGTCAAGCATTAGGACTATCTTTTTATCACGATTCAGGACATGCTACCAAAAATTATATATATTACAGAGCTGCGAAAACAGGCTGGTTATCTATTAAATTTGGTTCTCAAGAAACTGGGATGCTGATAAAAGCGCTGTTCTCCTTAAAACCAAAGAGGTCATTGTGGCTTTTGAAGAGATATAAAAGTTTATCTCGATGCATAAATACCGTAAATTTTTTCAAGAAAGAAAAATTGACTACAAATTGCTGTATGAAGCTCTTATATTCAGCCACATAAACTGCCATCCAAGCCTTAAGCCAACACCGCTCCAAACCTGATTCTTTTCTCTTTAATAGTAAAACCAATGTAGTAGAAAAGAAATCCACTGTGGGGAAATTTGTTCACTTGCCACACATATTTTGGCTCCAAAATAGTCGGCAGCACTTAGACATTAGAAAGACTCCAGAGAAAGTTAACACAGATGATTAGCCCTAAAGGAGCTGTACGATGATGAGAAGCTGAGCGAATTAAATTTATTTCCCTTAGTGTGAATCAGTGGAGTTATGTTGAGGTTTACAATATTTGCATTCTGAGATCTCATGGCATCTGTATAATGGGAGGGATGTAGGGGGATTAGTTTGGATGGACAGCAAATTGCTCGGAGAGGGGTACAAGGGACAAGAGAATATATGAGGTCTTTTTATTCCATTTTTCTTTTTCACTGCTAGCTGATTAAGGAAAGCAAGGGCATCTAGGATTCTGCATTTGAAAGGCTGCTAGATGGCTGCAAGAAACATTAGGCTGCTTGAAAATGTCAGCACTTTACACTTTATGTAGGACTGAGCTGATTGCTACAGTGAAGAGAACATAAGTGATTCAAAGGTGAACCAGAGGTCTTTGTGTTTGAGGTGTGAATATGTGCAGGATGGGGGAAGGGACTCTGGCTCTGTAAAATGCTGAATGCATTCTTATCTCAAAGCAAGGTCTATACAGATTTCACATATATTACATTTTTATGTACAGATTAGTGATTAGCTTGTCAATAAAGATGCCTTTAATTTGGAATCAGATTTTAAAAGAGAGAAAACACAGTCCACCAGCCTCTTTCGGTAGCCTCAAAATCTGACAGAAATCTGGCTAAAGAACAAAATGAGTCCTGCTTCATAAGAAAAGGAAGGGGAGTTACATCTTAGCTAACTTAAGACAACAGTCATTGGGTAAAATGCTAATGTAGCACAAGCTGGTTTTGTGACCTGAGTATTAACAGGAAATCATGCTTTCCCATGATTTTTCTTGATCTGCTGAAGCACAATAAGTTACAAACTGGGAGGTTTTTTATTGGATTTTACAATGGGTAGGACTCATCCTGGTTAACTTCAGTAGTATCAGATACTGTTAAGTGCTGAGTTGCTGCAATGAGAAAACTATACTGCTCCTCACAGATACACCTCAGGATACATTCCATTGCCTTCTGGAGGTGCTTTTCTTTACTGATCACAAACAGATAACAGTACTTATACACTAGACTTTCAATGGGGAAAATCCCACATGACCTCTTAGTACTTAATCTATGGGAAACATACATGTTTACTTTGTGTGGATTTACCAAACACAGAATAATTTGTTTTAAAACAGCTGAAAAGTAGAGGGTTAAAACAGCACTATATTGAGAACATCGTTAAAAACCTCACTGTGCTGGAGACTGTAGACCTGTAAGAGAGGAAATGTGATCATAATAATTTTTTTTTGGATCATTGGTTCCCTTGGACTCAAAGTTTTTTGAGGACCTATAAGCAACTTAGGTTTTCTTCACCCAGAGCAGCAGAGTACTTAATAAAAACTCTAGCTTCAGGTTTTCTGAGTGCTGCTCAATATCTCTGTTTATCCCAAGGATGGATTGTGCTCTCTGCTCCTGCCTACGTTCCTTACTGCTCACAATGTGCTTGTATGGTGTTACCTGCACCGATTATGCCCTAAGCATTCATTATGACACTACACTATGAAATGGCATCTCTGAAAGGAAAAAATCCCTGAGGGGAATCGGGCCAAGGTTTATTTACAAAACTTAGTCCTAGAGCACACATATATCTAAAGTTGCAGCATCCACATATTAGAAGGCTCCATGGGTAAAAGGCTGAGGGACCAAAACTCGGAAATGCCAGCTAGTGCAGTCATCTCTTGGTTGGAGGTATTCATAGAATCCACTTAGGCTTGGCATTTCAAGATTGGTTCCACACAATGCTGTGAATCTATGGTAATGATTGCTTAGCTAGCACCAGATTGCTAACTCAGCCTCAAGACAATACCATATTGAAGGAGAAAGTCTCATTCACCAAAACAGATCCTCTGGACTCGCTAATGTGGATCATTTTTGCTTTAAGGATTTCTGTGGAGAAGAGAGAGAAAGCCACAGAGGGAGAAAAAAAGAAATAAAGATGGAAAGAGAAGCTGCTCTGGTTTCTCTCACTGAGTCAGCAGGACTTCCCTCCCTACCAAATTCCTCCTGACCTTGCTGGGGAGATTAGGAGAGGTACATGAGGATGGTATTGGAAAATCCTTAGTGCTGAGAGTTCCTCAAGACAGAAAAAAATTACCATCTGAGGAACTGAGCCCTGCCAAAGATCATAGCTAACTCTCAGAAGCTCTTCTGTGCAGCAGGCAAAGAAAGTAGCAAGTACAGAGCAGCTCAACACTTGGGAGACCAGGAAAGAGAGGGTATTAAAAAATCTTTTTGAGATGAATTTAGTACTCAGACTCTAGGGCATTAATCGGTTCCATTTTTACTGTTTCCCATCAACTAACCATCTGCAGGCAACACCTTTTAACAACTTGCTGTAATACATTTACTGGACATTTTGTCATTGTAGTATATTTGAGACATCAAAAAACAGCTGGTAGAAGGCCATAAACAAAGACTTTATTACATATTGTTTATCATCACTTTAGTTTTGAAAGTCTAATCAAGAACCTTAATGCATAGCAATGTTGAGATGCAACTTTATTGTTGCCAGGAAGGCTAAAGGTTACTTCTCTAATAATATGCAAATGAAGCCTTTACTGCACATAATGAATAATCACTTTAGATTAAAGGCAGAAATTTCCTTCAGTAGAACTTGCAATAAAACCTTTCACATGAATTTAATAATTAATTTAAAGAATTATAACTTTACTGAGCCTGAATGCATTATTTATTAAATGTAATTGAAGTATTTATTAGGCAAGTAATAAATGATGGAAAACAGCAATTGGTGGTTTCACTGTTTTGTAAAATAACCTCAGCTTGTATTTACAGGCAGGGACAGTAGCCTCCCTGCATTGTTATAACAGATTAATTATCTTCAGAAAAATAGATACTTGAATTGCATGGTTGATTTTCCTCACCCTTTACTTCTGACCCTTGGATGTAGGAAGACACAAGTTGGAATGTTGTTATCAGAGATTACATTGCACTAACAGGCTAAGGTCTATTCATGTATGATCGGGGTTTTTTTTACTGTATCTGTCCAGTATTTGATAATTTCAACCCACATATAAAGGCAAAGCACTGGTAGCAAGTGAACATTGGAACCTTCAGATGAGAATACTATTGACTTACAGTGGCAGTAACAGCAGTAGAGCTACAGAGCAATTCCAGCTTCAAACAAATTCATTAGAGTATAATGAATTTAGTAACAGGAGGATAAACAAGCAGATCATCAATACCAGCTGCCATTTTATGTTTCTGGAAGAGTCTAAAACATTACCATTGGTTAAATTGCTTAAATTGTTTAACGACAGTAAGCCTGAAGTTGGTCCAAGAGTTTCTAAGCAACAGCATTGAGTTTAGGAAGCCAAGAGAGTTCTCTATGATGGTAGCTGCTTCATTTACTGTATCTTATTGGGTCTAGAAGGCCAAACTGACGATTTTTGTATTTGTTGTTGCTAAATAGATACATTAATACAGATATTTTATTTTCCTCCTTGAACAATAGTCCAGAAACAAGTTGTAGTAGGATTTTGTAATGAACAGTAACGATTTTAGGAAATATTCTTGATCGGTGGGAAAAAAAAAAACTAAATTTTAGCTTAATGTTCATCAAGGCGATGATGAAGTTTAATGTGGAAAGTTATTTTATTTTCTGAACTAAGCTTTTTTGTTCTACAGAATGCTTCACTTTTTTGATTGTAATAAAATGTCCAGTTTCCATTCAAATGTTGGTAGAAAAACCTTGACTCTTTGATATATCTGTAAAGGACAGCATTTGCCATATGAAAGACAACAGTATGTGTATGCTGCTGTGAATGTTTTCTACTTGCTTGTCCCACATTTCCATATGGTCAAGAAACATTTGAAAAGGTGACCTTAGCTTGAATGCCTTGTTTTCTAGACACACACAACATGCTCTCTTCAGTCTAGAACCAAAGCCCAGAGCTTGAAGAACTAGGAGGACCATACAAACGCTTAATATCGGATGAAGAGAATTTGAGTCACATCACAAGAGCTCTGTGGAGAAACTACTAGGAAGAAAGGTTTTCCAAACATACTAAACTTTTGTGGAGTTTTTTCTATATCATAAAGTTATAGCCTAGCATAAAAGATTGGAAGTGTTTCTTTAATACAAAAAGACCTTTGTCAGTATAAGACTTAGAGTATTTTCTTACATTCAAAATGATATGGCTGCAAAATAGTACACTTCATCATATTTTAATCTATTTCCTTCAGCAAGTGTGAAGCAAAAAATAGGCTAACATACCACACTATCAAATAGAAATGTTAACAATACCCTAGGTCATTCCGGGGTCACTGTGCCATAAATTAAAGCCTCCAAAATGTCTCCATAAATATTCCTTGTCATAACTTGCCCACTTGTATTTTAAATACATTGTTTCAGGTAACTATGCACACATCAATATTGATGTGTGCATCAACATGGTGCACTGCAGAGATTTAGGAACTCAGTCTGCTCCTCTTAACACTATGAAGATTCTTTGCTGATTTTATAAGTGATCACAAAGATATATGCTGCAAGAAGCCTTCCAGTTTTGTGGACACTTACATAGCAAGACCTAGTGCCTACAGGTTAAAAATGGACACTTGGAAGTGATCTTTTTGGAAAGTGGCAGTCACAGAACCACAGTTTCTCCCTCTTGGTGCTCCTGCGATAGGATTGGACATCTTCATTTTGGTCTTTGTTTTCTTTGCAATAGTAGTGGGAAAAAATGCAGGAAAGGGAGAGAAAATGTGGCAATGTATGTTATTCACTCTGATTGTCCTTAGAATTGAGGTCTTTTGTTACCCCATGTAAGTAATTTCTAGGCTGGTTAGAGTCACTTCTCTAGAGAGTTCAGCTTTTTTCTGCTATAGTTTTTCCATTGCATGTTGTTGTTGTTCGTATTTTAGTGTAATAGCTTGCAATATTTTATCATTAAAGGCTGACATATCTACTTCAAAGTTAATTGCTTTTACCTCAAAAATCTTGTTAGATGTTGGATGTGAAGACATTGCTCTTCCCTTCCCCAGATCTCTGAAAAACTGACAAACAAAGGCTGGCCAGTGTGCTAGGTAAACTTCTCCCTCACTTTTCACTGCAAACTCTTTCAACCACTTTAATTGATCCTCCCGCTTAACTGTGTAGTACAAGTATTTGACCTGTTTATACTTGTCTATAAAAGTAAGAAAGTAATATACAAGAGACTTTTGTGACTCGTGGTCTATTATCATGATTATTAACTTCTCTGTAGTTTTGTCATGAACAATCTGTCATTTACAAGCAAGTACTACATCATCGTTTTAACGTGCTCAGTACTCCTGTACTGCTAAAAAGCTACGTAATAATCCATTAAGTAGCCTGTCCCACCATAACAGATCTTTACCAATCTTAGAGGGAGGGTTAACAGGAATCTCATAAGCTTTTTGTATGTCTTTTGGATTCTGCTTCTTGTAACAAAGTGTCTTCATGTACTAAAAGTCTTGGCACAATAGCTTTTGTCCAGCTCACTTGTGTATTTATGTGTTACAGATGTCTGCCATGCCTATCTCCTGTCATAATTTGGCAAGTTATTGTAATTCATTATCTGGCAAATTCATTTCTGATTATGCGGCTGAACTTGTCTTTTCAGCTGTATGTTTAAAGACTTCTTTTAAGAGTGTCCTCAAATGGAGTTTCTTCAACTGGCTTTATATTCTATGTTTGACTTTTCTAGTAACATTCAGTTGTGGAAATGTTTAGTACCTGAGTCAAACAACCTTTAAATGCTTCCTGTTACAACTTCTTACACTGGATATCTGTAAGTACTCCTGGAAACACTCCTGCTGTAAGAAATATTCTACTCAGCCTGTGTGTTCTTTCCATTCTATGCCCATTTTCAGAATCTAGCTGATCTTTCTATATTGATGCCTACAGAGTGGTTTTCCCTGGTTCACATTTGTTGCCTTCAGCCAGATTTCAAAGATATTTCATTCCTAGAAAAAAATTGCCTATTCAACAGTTTCAGTATTTTATAAATCAGAGGGAACTTTCATATGCAAATCAAATGATCAAAAACTTTTTATTAATGGCTCATTTATAAATATTTTACCAAGGGCTACAAAATTATTAATGATCAATAATCTCATTGTTACCAACTCAGAGAAATGTATGGAAGGTACAGCTCAGATAACATCTTTTATTGATAAGTGTATCCCCATCTTTATCAGACATCTCTTCTGTCAGTTGCAAGCTTAAAATATCTACTGATCATTTCTGAATCTTTTAATAGTATTCTATATAAGCATCTTTCAAAAAATATTGACCTATTCAATAATGTCACTTTCTGTAGCCCAATAAATGCTTCTAAAATCATCTACGCTTCCTTCCTCTGGGATATTTATAGAGAAACTTATACCAGTATGTCAAACTCTTTGACAGACTGTTCCTTAAAGCAGACAATAATGATGTGGTTCTGTCACATAAACTCACATTCAGTAGGTAAGAATTTAGGTTATCATTTTTAACTTCAGGCTGCCGTTAATTCTTTTATGCACATTCAAGGTAATTAAACTGCATTGATAATCTACAAAAGATACATCTATCTATCTTCTGATTTGCTGTCTGGACTGTTTTGGGCAGTTGGATTTTTAAGTTTTTATGCTATATATGCACACAGATGTTTACATCATTTACAAATTTGAGGAACATATATGGATGGGCTTAAGCACATATGAAACACATATTTACACACTGATAATTTCCACTAACTCTATGTGTGTTGTGCTGTGTCCAAATAGCCTAAGGCAAAATATATTTGAGGTTAACTCAGTAAAGTCGAGACAAAAACTTGGAGGTGAGCAAAAATATCAACACTCAAAGTACACTGTAAACAAAATAATCAGCAATCTCCCAATCTCAGAATAATAAAAAAAAAAAAACCAGCAACCTTGATTCACACAACAGCACAAAAATAAATAACAGCTTGTCCAACTAATTGACTGTATGAAGCACCTGGCACGCTCTTGATACTATTCAAGTTGTAAATTATAAGGAAAATATCACAGACTTGGGCTCAGAGACCCAAGTACTCTTCGTCTCTGTATTGCTCTGATTAACTATTCAAAAAAGATCTACAGAACCTGGTCTAACTGATCTGCTTATCTTCAGATGCTCAGGAATACCTGTCCATCTGTTTTCTATGTATCTATCCACGTGGCACCTGGGATAATTAAGCACTAAAAGTCCAGACAGAAGTTCAGTCAGCCTGCTTGAACTACTGCAACGTGAGTTTTGGTTCAGACCCAAAACTTTATATGAACATAGGGTTGGGATTCTGCCTTTAATAAAGCTCCTAGCTTTGCCTGATTTTTCAGGGGCTGCACCGCTTTAAGTTGTCTGAAGTTCAATAGAGAAGATCTACATCCAGAAGGCTTCAGGGTCAGGCAGGTCACCAGCTAGGTCTTCATGGGGTTCCTTTGTTAGGAATCTATAATTCAGACACCAATTAAGCGTTCAGACATCATGTATCCCTGAAGAAATTGAAAGACAGATGTCTAAACATAATAGTGAATTTAAAAAAAAAAAAACAGGCACTTATATTAATATAAAGATCATTACTTTTATTATTGCAGAAGACATCTCTTCTGTCAAATTTCCATTGTCTTTCACAGAGTCAAAATTTTATCTTTGCAATTCAGGTGCATATGTAACACTGAACCCACAAGGCCAGACAGTGCAGGAGGCAGGTTGTTACATGGGAAGCAGTCAGTCAGGATGATCTTCACGCCTTGGTTTTTGCTTTTCTTCCTTACGATTCAGAAAAATATGATGTTGAAGAATATTTGTTATGTCTATTGAATAAATAAAGGGTGTTTATACTATTTTTCACCTGCTTTATTAAAAGTGCCCTTCCAATTCTACCTCTTTGCATTCACATGCCATTGCTCCACCTGGTTTCCTTCACTTCTTTAAATATTTGTCATTAGTTTATTTGGAAAAAAAAAGACAAAAAAAAAAAAAAAAAAAGAAGAAAAAGAAGAGAGAGGTCCATATGGTTTTCAGGAAGAAAAGACTTAAACAGGCTGAGTATTAGTGTATACATTGATTTGTCTTTTGTGCTGTTTAGAAAGCCTTAACTGTGAGACAGAATTTTTTGTCATATATCATGCACACTCTCACACTGAAGCAGCCTTTATTTGACCTCTTAATCAATCTGAGTGCCAGTGCAGGAAAAAAAAAGAGGGAGATACAAGATAGCTTACATAAACGCCAAGTTGGCTGTGTTCCCCTGAACCATCTGCACTTCTAGCCATGGTCAGACTAAATGTGTACTAATGGCTCTCTTCTTCTATGATCCATTTATATGTCCCTTTTTCTCTTCTTTCTTTTTTTTTTTTTTAAGTGGAAAACAAATGGCATTATTGGACCTGCTCCGCTTCAATGCAGCTGTAAGTTGCAGGCCTGGAAAGGCAGCCAAGGAGAAGTCAGACAGCAAAGCCTTTCTGCTTAGAGAAGCAAGGCCAAAACTGCTGATTTGGCTTCATTTTGATATATGATATACTTTTTTTAATCTATAAATTTTAATGTGGTCCTTAGAGGACATATTTTGAGCTCATGCTTTTTCCATTTCTTTTTTCCTTCCCCAACCCTTCAGAAGCAAGGAGGTTTGTTGGTCTTTTTCTGTGTTATGATGACTGGATCTTGCAACTTGTTAATCCATTTGCAGATAGGATGAAACCTGCAACTGAAGCAAGCGATATGTAACTGATAAAACAGTGGCCAGGATCAGTTTTCTGAAGGATTACGCTTTGGCCATAAAACAATGTATTCTCAAAAGTGCTTTGATATTAGTGGAAGGTGTATTTTGTGAGAAGTAGGAGAAGGGGAGAGGAACCAGCAAAACAAGGTCCTGAGTCCAGCTGAGCTCTCCAGGTACTCATGTATTATAAATAACAATTAATCACTGTTTTCTAAAGCTGCATATTAATCTCCTGTGTTTCTTCTTGGAGCCTGTTTTTTTACAACATTCCATATTTGTGATATTAATTTTCCCTATGGTCAAAGTATTGTTTAGGTGTCAACAGTACTGACTCATTGTCAGCAGGTTCCACTTATACTTGGAAGGTTATGTACCCCAATTTGCTTTTCCCAGGCTCTGTGGAAGACACTCTGGTCTGGCAATCCCATAACTAGGATAGCATAGCATTGGGCCAAGATCTTGTATTAGGAGATGTATGCTACTCTAGGAATAGCTCTTCATTCATAATGCAATGAGGTTTTGGACCCAACCTGGCTTATACTCTGTGAGGCTTCGTACCACACTGACCACTCCGCTGTAATTCTTCCTTTTGCTCATGGCATGAAAGCCACCAGTTACAGCACTCCTGCAATGAGGGACTTCAGAAAATTACTAACAGCAGAGCTAACAGCTTAAGTGTTAGAATCTGTGTGAGCCTCCTGAGGGCGCAGAGTGCATATCTTGCCTACTGAAGGGCTGCTCCTTCTGCACACAAAGATCCAGCCCTCTTCCCATCATTCTCTATTGCTTTGTCAGGAAAAAAGAACTTGGCTACAGCAAGTGGCTGTTTAAATGAAACCAGTGCACAGAAGTGTCATATTTCAAACAAAAAAGGACACTAAGCTCAAAAAGCCATTACAGAAAGTTACGCTTTCAAGCTTCCTCTCAGTGTCTTTAAAATATAAACTAAGATGTACATGTGAACCTGTCTTGAAAATTATCTAGGGCTAATGACTGATATCATATGGTGATATAACTACACCATCATACTTTTCCCACCATTAAAACTGAGAGTGGGGATCTTCAAGGATACCAAGGTTTTCACTAAAGAGCAGTAGGAGTTGGGTTTCAAAATATCTTGGATGAGACTAAGAGTCTAGAATTAGAGTCCCCAGGTCCATATTTTGCCATCTACGCATACATGGATTCTCATTTTCAAAGGTGCCCAGCACGGAACAGTCCTTGCTGATGACAGCAGAAAGTGTGACACTCCCAGTGCTCTTCAGAAGCGAAGCTTCAGAGGATACTGAGCCCTGTCTGCTGTTTATTAGGGCCAGATTACAAAACTCTGCAATCCTGTGTTCTGCTCCTTCCTAATGTATGGTTATTTCAAGTGCATAATCTATTCCCCCTCAACCAAAGTATAAATGGAAGCATTCAGCACAAGGGTCTGTCCTCAGATGAAGTTCACCTTAGAGTCAATTAACCTTGCAGAAAAGAATATTTTTCCCTCCATCTCCTTTTCCCAAGAGACACCTCTGTGAATATGTATGTGTGTGTTTGTGTGTGTGTGCATGCGCGCACATGTGACCTTTTGGAGGGTCTTATTTTCCGGGCAAAAAGCCAAATGCTACACTTTCTTCCCAGCCCTAGGCTGTTTCAAGCCTTGGTGAAGACAGCAGGTTAGATCCATGCTTTATGTAAGGATGGAGGTCTTGCCACGGGGGAGAGTTTGTATTTGCAGTTTCCTAAAACTGCAAATAAAAACAATGAACCCTGTGCTGTGTGGAGGCTGCTTTCACCTCATCACAAGCTAAGCTCTGATTAGTAGAGGGAGAGGAAGGGTTCCCAGACACATTGCAAATGAAGCTCGTGGAACCGGCGCTAATCGTGCTTTTCTGTGGCAGGTGTGGATTTCCCAGCAGACCCTAGACTGTAGTCTATTCATGAGCTACTCTCCCCACAACCTTGCCTTTGAGGCCCCCAAGGCCAGGTTTCAAAATTGCTTCCTCCAATTTAATCCTGAGTTCAATAGAGCTAAAACAACAATGGAAATCTCAGCAGTAGAGAGTGCAAAAGTAAATTGCCGGTATAGCTTAGAAGTTAGAGATGAGCTGTGCCTCCTCTTCCTCTGTTCTCCTGAAACTGCAGGGGCTGATTTATATGTATAGGCAGATCTCTACTTGCAAGCAAAATCACACAAGCTCACCTTTCCAGGAATAACACCATTACTTTTAATGGAAATAAGACATTCATGACCCAAAGCTCTGAAATAGTTCCACACAATGTGTGGAATACATAAAGTCTAAGATTCCCTCTAAAGAAAGAAATATTCTGGAGATTTTTGTATCAATCAAAAAAGAAAAAAAAAAAAAAAAGAGATAATTATTGTGTGAAAATCTTCCTCTTTAAGGCAGCAGATACTGGAAATTAAAGCAGGAAAAACTAGCAGTAAATAAGTCTCTGAGTAACACCAGAAGAATAATTATTTTCAATAGATAATAGCAATTATTGCAAAGTTCAGTTCACAAGCAAGTAGAATTAGTGTAGAAATAATCAAGATCCTCAGAAAATCACTGGTTTTCGTTATTGCAAGTGGTTAATTACAATGGCTTCCCTGTTTCATTTGAAATAATCTACCCAACTGCCAGGGTTATAGGTCATGTGCTCATGGAAGAGCAAGCTGCTAAAACGATGAATCTCCTGTTTCATAAAGAAATGTTTGAACAGGATCTCTCACGAAAACATGGGAATAGGACTAAAACCATGAGCTCTGTGTGTATGTATTAGATACACTCGAGCCCTGATCTTATTCAACTGAAGTCAATAAAAATGTGGCTAAGCCACTTGCGTGGACTAGGTTAGTGACTGGGGTTTATACATTTCCTTTTATTTTCTAATATTCTTGCCCAAAGCTTTATGCTTTGCAATTGCAACAAAGGTTATTTTAATATCGATTTTGTATCTGTATCAATACATGTCTCTCAAATTATGAGAATGAGTTACTACTTGGATCAAATTCTGAAGTACATAAAAATCGCTGTGGAGTAGTACAGAGAACATCAACAGTGCTACAATATAAAATGTAATGAAGGGTAATAGTGGGAGGAAGTAGCCAAAAAAAACCCTCAAACATATGAGCTATGGCATACATTGAAGAAAGCATTTGTTGATTTTAAATGACAACTTTTTGCCCTCTAAAGTGCAGTTTATATGCAGTTTATGCAGCCTGATGGTCACATATCCAATCATATGAATAAATAAATAGGTGCCAATAGGACTGTCCTTTGGAATTGTGGATCTGTGGACAACTCAAATTTTTTTGAGTATTGCCTCCAAAGTATCCCATAAAACCATATGCTGGTTTTATACGAAGGTGGCATCTCAAGTCAAACTACAGTAAGGATAAATGTTTCCTTATCTGACCACACTGAATATTCAGAACGTCTTAGTGAGGATGAAACACAGGTAACAGAAATTGAAATTGTATAAATCTTAGTGTAAGTACCCAAAATGTTGGCTCCTTCATCTATGAATGTCTAATCCCACAGTTTAGAACAAAATAAATGTTATCATTTTATGGCCAGCTACTAAACTCATAAGCCTTTTTAAATAAGAAAAGCATCAAAGTATTACATTTTAAAACTTCTGAGGATCTATTTCTATAGGACAGACTATCTACGGCTGAACATCATGCTGCTATTACTGTACTTGTGGTTCCAATTCAAGGTGGAAAAAAAAATCAACTGATTATTTTACTTTCCCTCTCAGTTGTTCCCTTCGTGTTTTGTGGGTTGTTTTTAATTTCATTTTACCCAAAGAAAATTTACATTCTAAGGAATTATCTCTTTTAAGAATGAAAGGTGAATTAATATAAATACAAAAAGACAGGAGAATATAGCCCTTCTTTCTCAAGTCCAAGTCTGCCGATGTGCTAACTTCAGTGATCTTCAGTTTCTCAAGCTTATGAAGAAGGATATGAATTGTTTCTTTTATTACAGTACTTCCCAGAGACCCAACCAATTTAGACTTGGTCTTTCTCTCACGAGCTCACAGTCTACATGGATATGATAACCAGTAAGGAGGGAAAACTCTCAACCAGTCATTTGTCTCAAATCTTCCAGTTCAGTGTGAACGGAATCCGTTAGCCCTGCTTTCCACCTGTGAGAGGAAGAGGTTTAAAGACCGTGTAGGTATGTTTGTGTACTCATCTTATTACTAAGATCACTACCACATTCTTCACAGCCTATTAAGTGCTCAGGTACTATGGTAATTAGTTCACTCTAAAATCCTCGCCAGATAAAAAAGACCAACAGAATGAATGACCTCTAAATCCCCTTGCCTTCATTTTGGCACCTTATCAGCATTTTACAGTTCCTTCTTAATATGTGACAGTGAAGAGAGTTTCACAATTCATTTCAGGTCTTGAATCTAAATATGAAATTACTGGAAAAATACTTTTAGCCATTTTGTCCACAGAAATTTTGAAGCCTGAAATGGGCTCGTCCATAACAACCATTTCTAATTACTCTTGTGGTATCAAGATCACAATGAGCAGAGTGCTTCATTCCTAGCTGAATATAGTGCACAATGTAGCTAAACCATTCTTAAAATTACTGTGTGCAATTTAAGATGAGTCAGAGACAGACTCTTTTTCTTCTGTCAAAATCAACATCTAAATCCTTTTCAAACAGCCTCCAAGGAGTGACTCCTTCCACAGGGCTGGCTGGCAATTCAGTGAGAGTTTGAAATAAGTAAGGCCTTCTCCTGCAGTGATCTTATTCACAGGGTTGTGAGCAGGAATGTGCTCTGTCCTCAGGAACATTCTTACAGAGCAGAGAGATGAGAAGAAGAAATGTCACAGTGGTGGGAGTAAAACAAATCAGCACTAATAGCTCTTCTTTGGAAGTCTGATCTCTGCTTTTCCAAGCATGTCACCTGCAATGCTGCTGTTGAAACCTGAATAAATGTGGTCTGAATCAGTTGAGATTAATCACCCCTCTTCTGAGAAATCATTTGACTTGAACTGCACCCACCTGCTGGTGGAAGTACCATCTTACTGTAGAGCCAAAAGTTTCAGGAGGAATAACATTGTCTATAATGTCAGGTTACCTAAAAGTCTCAAACTTCAGATGCATCATCCTCCTGAATTTAATCACTGTCTAGTAGAGCTGATGGCAAAGAGTCAACACAGTTGTATAGTTCTGGCATGGAGTTAGCCTCTAGCAGCCAGAGAGGGATGTGGACATAGCTAGTGTTGCAGAATGTCTTCAAAAGCAAAACATAAGTATTTTTTTCAGTCTGAACAAATTATTTTGTGGTGTAATTACCGTTGCAGTTAAACTCTTGGGCATGGAACCTCTGGGTATAAGTACGGTAGATTTCACCTGCTTGTAGATAGATTCCTTTTTCCTCTTCCTGGAACCTAGTTATAGCAATGACAGATAGAGAGGTACTCTTGTGATTTATATCACAGCTGCCACCACGATATGTGATCACTTGTGGTAGGAGACACAGATGCCAGTAGTCTGAGTTATTTAGATTCCAAATCCTATAACATGTTGGCAGAAATCTTATGACTCTATTAAGTCGTGTTATACTGTATGGAAAATAGAAATATCAATCATCTTTGGTTACATATTTAGAACTCTTGTGATATTTAAAAGAACAATGATCTTTAAGATATAAAAATAGTATACACAATCTATTTTGCTCACTAACAGACTTAGTTCAAGTTACGTGGCAAGTGAAATTGTCCCAGTGATTTAAATCCACAGCAGGGAGTACTAAAATTAACATAGTACTGAAGATTGGGTAGGAATAATGTGCATGCACAATGTAGCTGTGATCTGCCCCAGAGCTTTGTGCAGCCTGCCAGAACCAGACAAAGCACTGGAATGCTGGATCATGCAATATGAAAAGGAATGATGTTATGAGTCCTCATATCCCTGTCTCCAAACTGATACCCATGACTGGAGGTTTGAAATCCATGAGCTGAACTTTTCATTGCAGTCAGGGAAACCAAGATTTAGACTGCATTGGGGTGTAGAGAGAATGGTGACAAGTGCATTATTTTGGAATATATGGGTAAAAAGCAAGCAGAATGGATGATACGGAGGATGCTCATTTGTGCTGTAGGATTCTAATTGCAGAGACATTACAGTTCAGGATGGTTGCCTTTTCTGTTATCTCCACTGTTCTATACACAAAATTAGGTACACTCTCTGGTGAAAAGGTGGGAGGAGGTGGCAGGGTGGAAAGGGAAGGGAAGGGAAGGGAAGGGAAGGGAAGGGAAGGGAAGGGAAGGGAAGGGAAGGGAAGGGAAGGGCAGGGAAGGGCAGGGAAGGGACGGGAAGGGAAGGGAAGGGAAG
>WBNH01000492.1:26306-60248 GCA_013401255.1 Urocolius indicus | reverse complement strand
AAAGGAAAGGAAAGGAAAGGAAAGGAAAGGAAAGGAAAGGAAAGGAAAGGAAAGGAAAGGAAAGGAAAGGAAAGGAAAGGAAAGGAAAGGAAAGGAAAGGAAAGGAAAGGAAAGGAAAGGAAAGGAAAGGAAAGGAAAGGAAAGGAAAGGAAAGGAAAGGAAAGGAAAGGAAAGGAAAGGAAAGGAAAGGAAAGGAAAGGAAAGGAAAGGAAAGGAAAGGAAAGGAAAGGAAAGGAAAGGAAAGGAAAGGAAAGGAAAGGAAAGGAAAGGAAAGGAAAGGAAAGGAAAGGAAAGGAAAGGAAAGGAAAGGAAAGGAAAGGAAAGGAAAGGAAAGGAAAGGAAAGGAAAGGAAAGGAAAGGAAAGGAAAGGAAAGGAAAGGAAAGGAAAGGAAAGGAAAGGAAAGGAAAGGAAAGGAAAGGAAAGGAAAGGAAAGGAAAGGAAAGGAAAGGAGGAAGCCAGAATGAAGTAGGAAGTGGCAGACAGGATCAGACACATGGAGAGCTAGTATGTATCCAGTCTCCAGTAGCAATTAGGGCCAGATGCCTCCAAGAAATGTGTACTAAGCCTGCAGAAGGCAGATGTTGGGTAATCTGTTCTCAGGGAATGTTTCATCCTAAATCATAGCAGTTACAGATTGATCTAAACCCTGAAACATGAAGACATATATCCCTCTCGCAAAGGTTTTTTTAAGCATTATCTATGATCACTCTCGATGCTCCTGATATGTGTGCAGGTCTTAATAACTTCTTGGCTCCAATAACATCATGCAGTGAGGAGTTCCATAGCCTGGTGTCAGAATTTCAGGCTGTCCCTGTTTTTTATTTCTTGCCTTTTTGTTTATCAAAGTTTTTCTGTTTCTACTTGTTTTGTATAAATATACATAATTCATGGTTTATTCTTGGTGTTCGCTTATATGCCCCAGAAATAAATGCTGAGAATCTTTCATATTGAAAGGTTTCATAGGATGGACTAAAAGTCTCTACCCATCTACCAAGTCATAAGGTCATGCAGTTACTACGTCTGCCAGTGGAGCTGATGATTGTTGTTGCAAGTGTCATCTACTTCTGACAAACAGTATGTGAGAGCACAAGTTCAATCCTTTGCCTGTAGAACCAAGAATTTTACTTCTTGCTGTGTCACTTATTTGGACTGTGTTGTGTTTCTAAAGGTGGACACAGTTCACTATATAGTGATCCTAGACGTTCCTGTTTCTCTCTGTATAAAAGAGTGAAGAAGTCAGATGGTCTAGAATAGGAAATTTGGGATGATTATTTAAATGCTAGGGGTAAAAACCAAAACTAAAATCAAACTGAAGAAGTGTACCTAAGGAGCTCAATTTTCTCCTCCTATTTCTGGGGACCTTGCAGTTTGCATGCAAAGAGGGAAACAAAAGTCCTTAGCCAGGGAAAGACTACAGTGAGATCTAGCTACAGTCTTTGATTGCCAAAAAAGGATTTATAAGTATGACAGAGACAGGCTTTCCTCAGAGGGGATTACCAGATGCAGGAAAGGAGATACCCACTAGATATATGAAACCTTTTTGACTTGGAGAGTGGTTATACATGGAAGCAACTTGTACAGATGTGTTTTGTCAGAGATTTTCCAAACACAGATGAATAAGGCCCGGAGCAACTAAATCCAACTTTGAAGCATAACTTGCTTGAGCAGGAGGTTCGATCAGATGGCCTTCAGAGCTCCCCTTCCAACCTAAACTATTTTATAAACTTTTGATAATGTATGATGCCTACCTGGGATTAAGCTACTTGAAATTTGTCCAAGGTTCAAACGTTACTTAGGGTTCAACACTCAAAAAAAAGCTCCAATTCAGGCCTTTAGCTTCAAAATAAAACTTGATTTCAAGAGAATTAAATGTTTCAGAGGAAAAAAAAATTATTTTAGGAAAATGTTGCCCTCTCATAAACATTGTCCAATGCTAACTAAATTCTGTACCTGTATCTTCAGTCTCTGTTCAGTGATGAACATGCTGTCATAATAGCTTGACAGTTATTGGGATTTATGACCCTAAGGAAATTCAAAGCTGAGGAGAGATCAAACTAAATTAAGTAAACCAAAAAATAAACATCAACATTGTACTTTGACTATAAATCTAAGCCATCTGAAGAAAGAGCTCAGGTTTGATGAGTTTGAATACTCCAGCAAGAGCTGGTCAGAAGCAAAGAATCTAGGTCAGACTTTTCAGGAGCAAGCAGTTCTATAGCTACACTTCTATCTCCTCCAATTCTCACCAGAAAAGGGTGTTTAAAAGTGACTGAAAATTCCCTCCTGATAATTGAGGGAGATAAAAGGTTTGGTTTTGACGTGTTTTTTCATAAAACCAAGCTGTGATTTGCATGAATTTTCTACTGCCAGATAATATAACGTAGTTCAAAGATCTTAGAGCCAGTACACAGAGAAATTGGTGCACCTGCACAATGCAACTCAGAGGTACTAATGGTGTGTTAGATCTACTTACAGAGAATAAATCCACAGTGCAGGTCTGCTTTAAAGTCCTCTCAGCAAGGATTCTTGCTAGTAATTCTGCTTATGGAGCAGACTAGGGCAAAGGCATCCCTACCATCTCCACTTCATGTATCTCTGTGCTCCCTGACCACATCCTTTGGTTTCAATGTGGTCACTAATCTGGAAAACATAATGCTATGGAGATATCTAATCCTGTTGTTCACTGGTGAAACAAGTGCAGGTCACTCTGTCCTTTGGAGATTTGGTGCAGAGCTTTGCAGAGAACAACCTCAGTGATGAATGAAGTGGTGGTGTAATTAAATCTGACATATGTTGTTATAAATCAAATCTGACAGAAGTCCTAGAATTATTTTAGAAAGCTCTGTGCAGGCTAAAATGTCCAAGTCCTTCAAGCAAAACACAAAACCAAAATCCTGACCCTTCTTGTCTTTGATGAGTCTGCAACCATATTTTAAAAGACTGAGATGAGCATGAGAGGACTGAGGGCAAAGCATTTCTTCGTGAAGGGCAGTGAGATACACATTAAAGAGAATGAGTAGATTAGGTTTTTCCTCTCCTAAGGTGCAATATAAAGCTTTCATCTAAAAAGCTACTCTCATCATTAGGTGTATAATGCTGGCACTTGGTTGTATATCAAACAAGAGGATACTGATCACATCTTTCTAAAATATATTTTAAAACAAAAGAGTAACATTTAAAAAAAAAAAAAAAAGTGGAAAGTAACCTCACCTCTTCCAGAACCTTCATCTCAAAAAGATAGATCTGGAGACCCTATGACATCTGTTACAGCCTTTGCTGATGTTTCTGACTCTCTGTAGAAGTTATTCGAATTCTACACTGAAAATTGGGAGAATAAAATTGATAGGCAGGAAGGCTGTCTGACAATAAGATCATGACATCCTTCCTGCCTTGATTTCCCCACAGCTTTGATTGGAAATAGGGTTACACAGAGCTTCCTGCACTGAGGGGAGGGTTGGATTAGGTGACCTCCAGAGATTCCTTCCACAAAATTATTGCAAGATTCAATGATTCCCTCTTAAACCTTTGTGTAATAGCAAGAAGTATCCATCATACTTGGCCATAATTCAATTTATGCTTTTTTTTTTTCCTAGAAAAGAATGAACTAAAGAATAATGCAATTAAAATAATAAGCTTTAATTAATTTGTACTTTCTTCCTTCTCCTGAGACTACACAATCTTTCAGTTCCCACTAGTACACCACAGGGATTTATACATAGAAATTTTTGTTATTTCAGTTCTGAATGTTCCCTGAGAAGAAAGGAGTGGCTTCAAAGTGAGATTTTTCTATGTTTCCTGAAGTTTTAGTATACTAAGCTTTCCAAGCACCTATTAACTACAAGAGACGAAAACAGGAAAACCTAATGGTAAGATTCATAAAATCAACCCAACATAGACTTGCAGAATATTGGTCCATAAATCAAAAAAAATTCACCACAATGTATATGCTTTCCTTTAGCTATATCACCTATTTTTCTATAATGACCAGAAAAGCCACAATATCTTCTTGTTTTTAATAACATTTTTTTGCTGACAAAACAAGGCCCTGATTTACAAACATTGTCTCTCACCAGTTAAGTCAGAAAGACCCATCCTGTCACCTTCCTCTAACAAACCTATCATCTTCCTGAGTTGGCATAAGTTGAATATTTTTTATCAGGCCTGCATGTGTAACTGCTTTACAAAGTACTCAGGATTGGGTATCAGTCAAAACTAGCATATGTGAAAATGTACCATGTTAGCAGATGGAGTCAGAACAGCTCAGTTGCATACAGTAAAAACCTTAATATTTCCACAGCTGGCAAGTTTCCTGTGGTCTGAAGGATCTGAGCTTTTGCTTTTTGAGACAGAAAAACTAAATCAAGCTTTAATTCAGAAAACATTTTGTGTTTAAAATCTGAAGATGCTTTAGAGATCTACTCCTCCAGAAGACAAAACCAAAAGGTTAGGCCACCTATGGGTAAAAGTGTAGCTTTCCTCCATAATGAAGTGAAAACAGCGATGTGTAAAAGCTCAGTTTTGGCTTCTGTGTCTTTTTTTACAATCAAGCTTTTCTTGATACTGCTCTTTGGCCAGAGCTCTCACCTCTTGCCTCTCCTGACCAATATAATTATGTTGACAGATGTCTGAAGTGCAGAGGAGATCAACTTCTGAATTTTATTGTGCTGCTTCTGTGAAGTCCAGTGTAACAGGAGAGTGTGTTATGAAAGCAGTCATCAATATGAAACAGTTATGAGTCACTTAATACACACTGATTTTGTCTAGAGACAAAAACTCTTCCTTGGAAACACTTTGTATTGGAAAGTTAACTATTTCTGGTAGCAAGCTCTTAGACCAGAATTGTCTGGTCCACAAGGAAGTCAAAATCCTTTTATGACACTATGTAAATTAAAGCACATTTGTTCACACATTTCTTGACAGACAGAACATTTTGAACCAGAAGAAACTTTGTCAGAGCTGGAAATCGCAATGGGGCTGCACTAGTTTCCAATGACATTTCAAAGGAAGGGCAAATACTTCTCCCACTGCATGGTTTTGTGTAAGAGAAAAACCCATATAGATCTTTATGTTTGATTTACACAGTTATGAAGTGTTCAGTCCAATGCAATGAGAACTTCACACCATTTATACAAGTGGACAGTTTTGGCCCTCTATATAGATAACAACTTGGGAAAGCCTTGCAAATATCAGTCACACCCCTCTACGGCACTCCAGCTGACACATTGGGACCTGTGACTTGAAAGTTCAAGGTTCTCAATGGACTCAAATCTTGCTTCTTTACTAACCCAGCCACCTAAACCGTGGCAACTTCATGGCCCCAGCTAAATTGGGAAGATGTTGCCTTTCATCCCAAGTTTCATGGATGTAAAAGGATCAAGCATTCAGATCTGTTGTGTCATGTGTGCTTCAACTTCAGTACTCATACTACACCTTTATTTTTTCTCCCTATTATTTTTCATTCAGTTGAAAGACATTAAAAGCAAAACCGCAAAATCAATTTGTTTTTTGTTTTTCTTAACAAAAGGAGACTGAAAATAAAAACCTGAAGAACTGAGTCTTTGTTGAGTACGGTCTCTGCTGAACCAGGATCACCTGCCCTCATCCTCGATTCACTCTGACCAACCCTGCTTTTCCACCACTCTTGATAATAGTATTAGGTATCAGACACCTTCTTGAATTTTCACAGATCTCCTGTTTCTTTTCTTTAAAGAAAGAAACTATTGATGCTGACAGCATTTTTCCCTCTGGCTGCATAACACATGACACAACAGTGAACTTCCAGAGAACACTGAGCATGAGGTGGGGGGGGGCAGTGGCTGGTTCCTCATACAATGTTTTAACAGACAAACATGCAAAAAGGGAGAAAAAAAGATAGTTGCCCTGTGTAATGAAAGCTCAATGATTTAAAAAACATCAGTCTCTGTGTGAGAGAAGGAAAGGAGGCTAGGGGATGAGACAGTAGATTTCACTTGCCAGATCAGGGGTAACAAAAAATTGTCCTGATCCAATAGACCATGCAATAAGATACAACCAGGGTATGAAAAAATTCTTCTGAGGGGACAGAATGGGGGTTTTTTTCTGCCCTTTCTCTAAAGCTCTGTTATTTTGTTGTTCTTTGCTTACATCTGTTAAATGCTGGAATGTCTGTGGGGATGTTTTGAAAAGCTGCACAATGTCAATTAAATTTGCTGAGCAGTATATCTTTTTGGAGTATGTGTGACCTTTTCTGTTTGTCATTTCCTGGGCATCACACCAAGTGATCCTCTTAGGATGCTGGCTTTGTGGAGCAGGCCCACAGCAGCAGGACTGCAGGAACTGCAGGTTTCTGGGACCACTGCCAACCTCCGGATAATTGCCATCAGCAGGAAAGAGCTAGAAAAGCTTGGCTGAGTCCATCTTTTACAGATAGATTGACCCCTTTCTGCCACTGCAGAATCAGAGTTAGAGAGAAACACATATCTAAAAAGAGAGAGAAGGGAGGGGAAGAGGGGGAGACAGGAATGATTACAGCAGGAAGGCTACATCTGATCCGAACAGGGGAGATTTGGAGGTTATACTTGCTGCTTCACTATCACCAGTAATTTTAACGTCTTCTGTTTTAAGACAGATGAATCTGAGAATGAAGCTTGAATTCTGAGCTCTGTTATAATGAAAATGGTGCCTCCAGAGCAGAGTCAGTGCTCTAAGAGAAGGGTGGGAATTCAATACCTTTATATGGCACATCTGCTGGGAAATAACAATTTCAACATTTATGCAGCGGGCAAAAGGGAGAGAAAGAATGCATGCTGAAAGCCAAATGCAGTCACTTGGAAAGGAGGTGGGGAACAGCAAAAGGAAGGAGAAAGGAGGCTGCATGGCCATCGTTCTGTAGCTAAGCTGAAATGCTTTGAAAAACAGTGAGAGCCACAGTCTCACCTTATGAAAGCTTTGAGTGTGTCTGTCAAGTGGCAGACTAGGTAAATGGTGGTGACATGTCCAGGCAGCAATTTTGGAAACCAAGATTTCAGATGCATCATCTCCTCTGTGTACTTTCTCACCTCAGAGCTATGTGCAGGGTACAGCCTCAGCGCTGCTGGCAAACACCAGCAGTGATTGTAGCACAGAAGCTCAAGAGCTCAGTATGGGCATTTCCAGACAAGTGCTAGGACTCTCACACTGAGCACAAACTGCTTGCCCTGGCATATTTCATTTGAATTGGGGAGGGCAATAGTCAAAGGCTCATTGAAATATCAATCTTGCCTTAGGCAGTATAAAACCATTAGGCTCAAGCCCAGGTTGAACTCCATTTGAGAATGGAAAAAGGCAACAGGTGTCCCTTCACTACAATTGTGTTCCCTGGTAGGTAGGGGCACTGTGAATCTGCCACTGCTCTCCTCTCCTGGAGGAAAATGCTTCCATCACGCACTGAAGCGGAAGTTGTCATGCAGAAAACAGCAGATTTCAGCCACAAAAATGTGGAAAAATAAACATGAGCTCTGAAAATCAAGATTTCTATGGAAAAAAATATCTGCTGGGACAGATGTCTCTGCTGTGTGTTTAGGTCAATGCCATCTCTATTACCATTTTTGAAGCTGTAAGTGACACTACACCCAAATTAATTCACTAGCAATGCTCCTTTTACTCTTCCTTCACCCATGATCTATCTCTTGGTTGCCAACATAAATAATACTTGGGTTACAATAATGTCCTGTGGCTTCAGACTGGGGGAGCTTCAATATATAAGGTGCTGAGCAAACGTGTAGAGAGGCATAATCTTGTCAAATGTTATCCAGGTCATTTAATCTGTAGCTATATTTCTCCCTTTAGAGAACATACTCAGCTCAGCAAACGCATGGCCTGCTTCTGTATGTGACATTCAGTGTCAGTGAGTGACATCTTGCAGATGATACTTTATTGGTAGAGCAGGTGCTGGTGGCAAAGGCTATATTTATAAAGCAGAGTTCTAAAAATGGCTCTGCAAGGCTCTGTGTTTAAGAAGTCTCAGCCATTTCCAGATCAGATTTTATTCTATCGCAGAACTTCTCTCCCCTTCTTATGCTGCTCAGAAAGATAGTCACCAGCAGAAAAGCCATCCAATCTGGGATATGAAATCTGTATCATTCATATGATAGTGGAGATTTGCATATCAGAGGACTTTCCTTAGCCAGACATTACAGAGTATTTTTCCTGTAAGGCTAGTATTGCTGCAGCTTCTATTTCTCATAGTCTCAAAGTTACTGCAGATGAGGGCAGGTGAACACATCACCATGAACTGAGCAACAGTGTACATTTTTGGCACTTCACCCACTCTGTGGTTACTCTGTCTATACATACCCAGGCCTGAGAAAAGTGTGAGATAACTTGCTCCCAGACTAGTAGAAGTGAAAGTGTGTATGTGGTGCTCTCTGGAGGATAACTGGACTATCCAAGGGTCACTTGTCCAGCTGCATTTATATTTTTAAAGTCCCAAGTTATCAAAGCAGTTTGCCACTCTAAGCCACAGGGGTTTTTGAGAGCCAGAGGATAATCTATGGCTGTCTAAACAATGTCCAACCACCAGCACACCATCTGCAATGTTTGGGAATTGATGGCAGCGCTTAAAACTGCAATTCTGTATAAAGGTCTTTCCAGCTACAAAGATCCAATATCTTGTTTAGAGGTTAAGTATGGAATTACACAGAGAACATCTTAGCCAAGGCTAAGCCTCCATTTGATCCACTTGAGAGTATGTGCTTGGTGCGAGAAAAGATGAAGAGATGCTGGTCTGCTCACCACAAAACCTGGTGCTCTCTGCTCAAGTTNGTCCTGTTGCTAGATACAATAGAAAAAAAAGGATGCTCAGACCTCCCGACACCCACCATTTAGATATTTGTAAATGTTAATAAGATCATGCCTTAGTCTTCTCTTTTATAGACTTGACAAAAGTTGCCAGACCTCAGCTTGTAATATACTACTCAATCACTCTTTCCACATGCTGTATAGAGTAATTCTGGCCTGAGTATGGTCCCTGGTAAATACAAGGGAACAAACTTTAAATTTAAAATATTTGGAAACTCATTTGTTTATTCCTTGGAAATTAAACAAGTGAGGTTTTTTTTAATGAATATACATTAAGAAACTAAATGTTGCAGCTGGAGGACCCATAAGTGTCAACAAAGTCATTCATTCCTGTGGATAACAAGTGAAAAATGAAAACACCTCTGTGTTCTATTTCGCTTCATTTGCCATCCCAATTTACAGCTGAGACATGTAAATGATCTGAGTAGTCTCACTGGAATCAGGAGGATGACTCATGGGCTTACAAGGAGGCTTGTGATGGAGGGCTTTACCAAACCACCCTCCAACACCAGATGCTGGAAGACATAGTGTTGGTAGATGTTGGCAGCTGACCTGAAGAAGTTAAGCTTAGTAGTGAACAGAGCCCTCAGGCTCTGCAGCTCAGCTTTGTTTCCTCTCTTTAGCACAAAATATTTTAAAAGAAACTGAGACCAACAGCTTTTCCCAAGCCAACAAAAACAAAAACTCTTGCAGCAGGTGAGGTGCAGAATGCCTGCTTAACTTCAGTCTGCTTTGCCAGAGAACTGGGGGAATAGATGGTGGATAAACAGCAATTGAAGGGCTTGCACAAAGGCAATAGCACCGGGGCTGAGGTTCAAACACAGAGCAACTAGGCATCCATGACAGCGATTGCAATTTTCAACAGAGGAGAAATGTAATTTGCGGTTTGCAAACGCAGCCTAGCTCCTTACAATAAAATCGAATCTATCATATATAAGCGAATCCCTCAGCTATGTTAGCTACCTGGCTGGTGAATGGCTATCCAAGAGCCAGTGATATAATGTTGATATAAACCTTGCAGCTCAGGCAAGATCTCATGTATGGGTTTGATTAAGGATCGTTATGAAAGTGAGTCAACTGGACACAGATGTTTTCATTCTCTGGTGCTGTAGAAGCAAGACTCTCCCATCTCTCCTTTTTCTGTCTCCTCCAGTCTTCAGCTACATTTTTAATGTGGGTTTTTTTGTCTCATTTTATTTGTGCTTATTAAGGAACACCTGCTATAAACTTCTAAACTGAGGGGTGAAGAAAGAGAGGAAATGCCGACTCATCAGTCCACCAACAGCCAAGCTACTTACAAACTTGCTCATAAACTCTCAGAAATCTTCCCTTCTCAATGGAAATCTCAAGCACACTCAGTGAAGTCCTTCACAAAAGCAATGTGGTTTGCACTGTATTGTGCTTGTTAACAAATTTAGGTTGTTCTAGCCCAAGAAAGAGAAAGAAAACCCATAGTGACTGCCGTTTGTGAGAAAGTGCCTCTCATAAAGCTCCCTTAATGTCAAGAAAGAGTTATTCAGTCTGAAGACGTTTGAGTTATACTCGGTTGAAGCAGGCAAGTTTGACAGAGTCCACTCCTGACAGAGCCAAAAGTCACTCGAGATTGTTTTCTTTTTAAAATTATTTGGGAGAAAAATCTCCTAGCCCTATGCTCCCATTGCAAATCTTTGGCAGGTTTCTGTCTGCAGGACCATCTGATTACCACCATCCTATCCTGCAACCCCTCCTGCAACTGGTCCTCTTCCTGGGTTATGTGTCAAATACGATCTCGCAGGCTGGTTTCTGCTGATGCATCTAACCTACCTTAGACACTGAATCACCCACAGTGATACTGATGTAGTGCTCTTTTTGCATCTTATTCTCCATAATCACTTGTGCAGATCTGCCAATACTATTATCTGTTCACACAACACTCTCCAGCACTCCAAATAAGTCACCCACCTTTTTTCATCCAAATTCCTCCTTACTGCTTATGCTGTCATTATTTGTTTCACTAAAGGAAGGAAATGAAACATCATCTTATCACTTTCACTGTCCTACACTGCCCTTCTACCTCTCTGTCATAAAATATCTCATATTCCCAAGTCCCAAATGAGAAATATTGGGATTTCTCAAGCATGATAAGAAAGACACTCCCAAACAAACATTTTAAAATGGTAGTATTGACTTCTACTCCATTCATTCTCTTCTTCGAAAAACCCAGCTATTCAAACATCAGATACTCCATATTCTGCAAAAATAGTGCCTTACACATTGATAGTCCCTGAGCTGATCCACCCAACATCAACCGTCACTTTGCAAGAGCTATCTGAGTAGCAATGACACCCACATACTTTCCCTTTCGAACATAGTCTTCATCTTTCTGCAAAAGTTTTCATTCAATTTTGAGCTCAAAGCTGAGCAATTTTGAGCTCTGTATGTGTGAGCAGGACTTCCATGGCTTGGATCTGCATGTTTTGAGGCAGAGCTGCATGAATGTCCAGGAGCATGGGGTACTGGGATGGATTGTATTTGGTGTATTTCATGTAATTTCTTATTTAAATTATCATGTAAGAGTTGCTCCTGAACAACAAAAAAAAAGAAAACTATTTGATTTTTTCCAGTTCTTGCAAAAACAGAAATCTGGGAGGTAAAAGATGCTGTTCGCTCCCTAATGAGCTCAAATCATTTTCATCTGAGTGTTGGGGAGAATATGAAACACCCAGCAAGGAGATCTGCAGAAGCAACTAGTTCTAGGCAGAACATCAGGCTTCAGATGTTAAGAAAACATTTCTTCCAGGGTCTGCCAAGGCTGATGCAGAGTTTGTCACCACTCAGGAGGCCACAAACACTGGGTCAAGTGAGAAAACACTGATGTTTAGTTATTTGTTAAAGAGCTCTATTATTAGGAAGAAAAATTTTTATGAAAAAGTTATGTGTGACTTATTCCCACAACTATCTCCATCATACTGCTCCATTGGTGTGTGGATCAAAATATTATGAACACAGGTTACCCGTAGTTCTAACTTGATATAAGTCACTGTTGACTCCCTGGAAACTGGTAAGAAGAGACCTGTAGGTGCTCATGGAAATTTTAGTAAGTCTACATTGAGCTTCAAGGTTACAAGAAAAACAAAACTCAAGCCAGTCTTTTGTGATTTTGCAACACAAGTGAAATCTCCTTTCCTCTGTTTTGGAGAACAAGTTTTCATTTTATTCCTTCTTTTCAAGGGAATTTGGAGGGTGGAGAACTGAATTCATTTACAAAATAGTGAAATGTTTCTTTCTCAGTCATCCTAGGCTAGGTGTGAAGACCTTACCTTCCTGTTCTCAGCTACCCAGGTACCTCTTTTTCTCCTGCAGTTAATGAATAAATAAAAGACCTACCTGTTACCTCTCTCCTTTGAATTTCTCTGCAATTTGAGAGTGGCAAATATGACCTACTGCGAAAGGGAAATAAATTATAGCCAAAATAGCAAAAGCAAAATATTTCTCCTCTAAACATGTTGGTTTTTATTTTGTATGTCTTGGCAGCCTAACCCTCCGAAAACATCTGCCTGGATTCACTGCATTCAACATAGCAGCCCAAGGTTTAACCCTTGAAGCCAGAGGTGCCTAAATGTGAGTAAAAGTATTCAAAATATGATTGTTATACCTGTTAGTAACCAAAGAGCTTTTCTGGAGCAAATAATTTCCTAGGAAACATCTGAATCCAATCATCTAAGTCTGGGAACCCACACCTATGTAATACCACTGCTGTCGTCACCACATTGTCTGTCCTCTGCCTCAGAAGAAGAGAGTTTACTCTGTCCATCCATCATTTAAATGGTAATGAGCTAAATTAATTCCACCTCACTTCTGAGCTTCAGAGTAAGCTCAAGTTTACTTATTCATTTAAAAGCATGAGAACAAGTTTGACATTGCTGAACATGTCCCAGATTTATGGAAAATAAAACTGTGCTAATCTAGTGCATTTATTAGCTTTTCTGTTGGATGCCTCCATGAGCATCTAGAGATATAAGCTTGCCCTGCAGTTCTGTTCTGACTGGAACAGCACCTCCTGAAACATAAATGTTATCTTAAGGTCATATGCTGATGAAAACCACTGTTTTGCCAAACTCTAATTTCTTGGTCATTTGACAAAGCAGCTGCTGTGCAGCACGAAGAAAGCTATTAAAAATGGATGAGTTACATGTTTGATCTGGCATACACTATACAGCTCCTAAAGATAAAAATTAAGATTTAACTGAATAAATAAAAGACCTTTCACAAATACATATACAGGAATGACACTTCTAAATGAATTGTTCATCTACACCTTATGTAGTCCTCTGAGTGCTTCAGTGAATTCATTTTAAAGGAACAAAGCAAATATCCTAAAGTCGGATATAATTAATTTGTAGCATCATAGATTGACATTGAGGAAAAACTCCCGATTTGCAGGAGAATGCAGAGATTGGGTAAATGTATCCATCATGTGGCAGTAAGCTCTGTATGTATATTAATAAAAATAAAAATTACAATGTTTAGGAGGTAAACAGCTGGTGTCAGCTGGTACAGTACCACATCAGTACCTCCAAAGTCTGTGAAGATTATTCTTTGCCATCTGGAGGACATCTAGCACTGGTCAATGTCAAAAGGTTTCTGTTGAGGCTTTGGCAAACTAGCATGAATGCTCACTTGTACAAGAAGAGAACATACGTTGTGGTGTCAGGAAAGATGATAATATGATGTGTTTTAGGAGGTGGTGCTGTCATAACTAGTAATTCAAGGGTTTTTTATTGTGTGAGAAAGCACTGTCAGGGCAATCATGCTGCAGGGATGTAAGTTGTGGGTTACATGAAGCTCCATGTCCAGGAAGAGATGGAGTGTTGGAGTTGTGATAGAGTCTGGTCTTCACGTGTGAACTCTGAGAACTCAGCTCTTCAAGGAAAGATGTGCCTGGGAGCTCAGTGTCTGGTGATGGGTAAAGAAGGAAGTGATGCCCTTCACATTGTTTGATCTTTGTCTTGCAAGGCGAAAGGTCAATTATTCTCAGAAAAAAATATCAGCATCATTTCCTTTCACTAAAAATTGTTCTAGTTCAGGAACACTTTTGGGACTTTGCAATAAAGAATTAAAAACCTTAGTCTGGAATTTCTGTGGCTTCTTCCTTCCTGTTTTTTTTTCCTCCCTTTCTAGTTACAAAGTGCAAACAGGTTCCAAATGAGGAAAGCAATTATCATCTAGGATAACACTTTACTTATGCAGTACATCCAGCATTTATTTACATATTAACCCTTGCCTAACCATTGCAGGGGTTGGACTAGGTGATCCTTGGACTAGATGGTCCCCTTCCAACCCTTTAAATTCTGTGGTAACCGAAGAGGTAGGAAAGTTGTCCCAATGAGAATTAAGCATGATTAATAAAGAAGCACTCACTTTCAGGTAAGAAGTCTAACTCAGAAAGAGTATGATTCATCAATAAGCAAGCCAATTAAAGATATGTTTCTCAAAAATTTATCTAGTAGGCTAACAAGAGACCTCCCTCTCAGCTTTGATGGGTCACAACTCAAAATTTCATTTCCAGATCAAGATCTGGAATCAAAAAAGCCTTCTGCATATATTTTAAAGTGGAGAGAAATGTAAGTTTGAAGTATACTGTTTAGTCTAGAAAAGAGGAGACTGAGAGGGGATCTTATTAACATTTACAAATATCTAAAGGGTGGGTGTTAGGAGGTTGGGGCATCCCTTTTTTCTCTTCTATGGTACCAAGCAACAAGACAAGGAGCAATGGGATGAAGTTGGAACTCAAAAAGTTCCATTTAAATCTAAGAAAAAACTATTTTACTGTGAGGATGACGGAGCAGTGGAACACGCTGCCCGGAGAGGTTGTGGAGTCTCCTTCCTTGGAGGTCTTTAAGACCCACCTGGACATATTCCTGTGTGACCTGATCTAGGTAAACCTGCTTCTGCAGGGAGAGTTCGACTAGATGATCTCTAAAGGTCCCTTCCAACCCTACCATTCTATGACTCTATGATTCTATGAAGTATCCTATGTTTAGAGATTGAATTATACATTTCATGGGCCTGTGAAATTTCACCTAGGCAGTTGCGAACAAGGAAGGGTTTCCCTGCTTTGGGGTAAAAGTGACTTTTTCTGCAAGGGATTGTGTGGGATTTTTTCAGACTTTTTTCTCAAGCAAATATTCCCTGTCTAGTTGCACTCGTCACTAGTCTACTAAGAAAACTCAGAAGCAGCAATGCACCTCTCTGTCTGCCTCAGCTTCCTGAAACAGAGTTGTTTACCTTCCATATAAACCACCTGTTTCCCAATGAAAGATATTTATTAACATCTCATGTCTCCAGCTGTCAACCCAGCCAGTTGTGTTGCTGCAGTCTCCATGAGACGGGAATAGTTTTGTATGGCATTGCCTGGTACAGCAGTTCTTCATCTCAGTACAGACCTCTATCATGAAAAGAACATATGACATGTTGTATACCTCTGATAAAATTCCATTCACAACCAGATATTTCCTGCTCTTGCAACTTACATCTTTGAATTAGCTAAGATAACTCCCTATGACACATAATTCATGTGAAATCTGCCTTTAAAATAAGTAAATAAATAAATAAATGGTCTGGAATTCATTACTGAAATCTAGTAACAGCCTAGCAAAATATTCAATAATAAAACATCCATGTTGTAAAGCATCAATATTTGCAATAAAGCATGAGCTGAGAGAAGGCACAGTGAAATCACTTCTTCCTTCCACTTGTGAAATACCATATCCTCAACACAACAACACAGCAAGACACAAACTGAGTTAAAAGGGAATCACCAGTGCTGTGAGGTATCATCATGGGACCTTGTTCTTGCTTAATGTGATTCCTCTTTGGGCAGAGTGCATTCCTTCCCCAGAGCTCAAAGTATAGAGAGGAGAGATCACTAAAGGAGCCTAGTGTAAGCCAGGAAGATTTAAGTGCATTTATTCTGTGTACAAAGGCTTTATACCACCCTTGTGGTCCCAAAACATCCACTTCAGATCCAGATGACATTTAGGTGTAACACAAGAATGATATGGCACTCCTTGTCCTGCCTGCTTGAACTTAATTGCTCTGTCCCTCCACTATGTACGTTCTGGTTATGTTTTCATTGCTATATTGGGCCCTGCACTTCACCACCCTCAATATGCAAGGATTTTAAGGCCAAAGGATCATCTTGCTTAGATCACCTATGTCACAAGTTATTAAGTTTCACCTAGCTGCCCCCAGGATTGGTCACAGTAATTGATGTTCATGAAAATTCTCTTCCAGTGAGACATCCATTTGATTTGCATGAAGAGTGAAACAGAGAACCCCACACTTTCCTTAGCAGTTTGTTCTGGCTTGTAATCATCTTCAGCAAAATCTTAATCTCACTCTAAATCACACTGATCCCTCTCATGCCGTCCTCTGTCTGACTAAAGGGCCGTTTTCCAAATGGATTCCTCTCTCCACACAATTATTTCTCCAGTAGTCAAGTTACGCCTCCATTTTCTGCTTGTCCAAGTAGTCAGGATGAGTATGAAAAGTCTCTCAGTATCAACATTTTTCTCTTGTCCTTGTCCAGCTTATTTCTGAGGTTTATCCCTTTTTTTACGTTCTTGAAAGAAAATGGGATGCAAAAAGCATTATCATTTTGATCACCCTGATTTCATACACAGGTGCAGGACAGCAATCAGATTCTATTGAAGTGGGAATATGCATAGAAGAAAGAACTGTGACTTTTAACTTTAAAGTCTTTACTGTATATGGAGTATTTACACACTACATATAGCATATATAGAGAGACATAAATACCTAAAGATTGAGATGCATCTTGGCACAGCAGATTAACAGCCTTAGAAGTAATAATTCTGTAGTAGCATGGGTTGTGCCTTGAGGTAAGTTTAGCTGGTTAATGACAATAAGGGAAAAGTGGACATAAGTGGAATGTGTCAGAATTGGTGACTTGCATAAGCAGAGAAAGTGCAATAAGCGTGGCCACTAATAGCAAGTTAGATATATTTGTTTGCCTTATCTAGATTTCAATGAATGTTTATAAGTGGAGACATCCTACTCTGAACCTGTGGTCTGATAGAGAATTTTGTCTGCGCCTAGGTCTTTGTTGAAAATTTGGTTGCTAGGTCACAAGTAGTAATGTAAAAATCAGTCTCAAGCAGATTTGGCTCCTTAGTATCACCTATAGCATAACCTTTAACTCTTTTTAAGCTGCTTCATCTGTATCTTGTAAGCAATATCATTCATACTCGCCATATTTATCTCATGTTTCTTGTTTGCTTGCTACATCATTTAGTCAAGATTTTAATTAAAATATTTTCAAATGTATTGCTATAAAGGCATAGCTTCTTTGGCTTTAGCTCTTTAGTTCTCAGTTGGCAGCTCTTATCTGGAGGACAATGGACTTTATATGTCACAGCACTACTGCTGACAATAGGAGGCTGAAAGCTACCTCTTAGATCAAGATCAGACAACTCTGATGCAACCTCCCTCCTGACATTCAAAGTAGTCATCTCTCTTCATTCAGACCTTGATATATATCCTGAATGAACCAAGAATCCAGAGTGTCTCAGCATGATGTGAAGCTCGGGTTGAGTTACCTATCATGACCTCTCCCATATAAACATCCCTGAAATTCCTTGCCTGCAGGAAGGTTGGCCCTTTCCTACATAACAAATTTCATAACTATGTGAAACATAGCATACAGACATACAGAGCATACATTCTATGTTTCTACATGGACTGTGTTGCATTTGACTGTATCAAAACAAATTTTGCCTGAATACGCTAAACTTCATTTGTGATCTAGCTTACACTGTCCCTGCAGTTATTTATACTTCTACTAATCTTCATCAACCGTAAATTCTGTCAGCAGTGACTTTATATCTAATTCTAGATTACCGATGAAAAAATCTGTTAGCCCCAAGCATAGGACTGATCCTGTGGAGACATTGATCAGAATGCCCCTAGTTGATGATGATTTATCTGAATTTTTGGACCTGTCATTTATCTTTTTGTCATCTGATGTCATTTTTTTTTCCCTTGTTTTCCCTTGCCTTTTCCTTTGAAAAATAAAACTGTGGTATTCAACAATGCTCTTCTCTGTATCATCTTACTGGCAACTCTGTTAGGAGTCATGGATTCTTATCAATGGGAAAACGTGATTATGTTGAGCCACAGTGTAAAACAAAAAGTAGTGGCCATTTCCTATGTTCTGATAGAAATGCAATCCATGACAATAGAATGTAAATCCACACACACATATATAAAAGGCAGTTCATAAAAACTTGTCAATCTCTTTCACAAGTTTTAGATATACATTGCAGATAGGCTTGGGAGTAATGTTTGTTTTGTTTTTTAGTATCTTTCTTCAATAAAAAGATTGGTTCCATCTATATGTTTTCTTTTAGCCTTGTGGTGTTAAACACTTTCAAAATGTTTCAGTCAAGTATTAACTTTGTACAAAAAAGCCTCAAACACACAGAACAGTGGAAACAGCCAAGCATTGCAGCCATTCCTGAAACAGAGTTTTAGGATTTGGCCATAAACCTTATCTGTTTAATATGGTTTGGGTTTATGTAGTCAGTCATGGTGGTTAATGTTTAGTGAGTTGAAACAAGAATGGAAGAAAATCATAATGGAAAAGCTTGGCTTTAAAAAATAACTTCATAGATGACTGTAAGGGGGATGATTGGACTCATGGTGTATATCACACATATTTTGGCTAAGCTGGGTATTGAAAGCCTTTCAGCTGAGATAAGCATGATCATCCACACAAAGCTTTTCTGCTCAAAACACTCCTAATGTTGGACTATTGGCATGAGGTGGTGACAGCTGCAGAAGACAGAGGGGCAGAAAGCTGTAACATTACGTCTTTGACACAAAGAACTGCAGCACAGGAGAGGCAGCATTGCCTAAATTAGTCTTGTGTGATTTGGGGAAGGGCCTTATAATGGCACAGTCCAATTCTGACCATGAATGCTCAGCACTGCCACCCCTTCCTCCTCTCGTTCTCTATTCAGGCTTTTACCAGCTGCCTTCTAGTCATTTAAAACCCTGTCCAGCTTTCAGAGCTGTGACAGCCAGGGTCCTGTCTCTATCATGCCAAGATACCAGCTTTAGGCCCTGAAAACATGACAGTCAGGGCAAAACAGTGACATAAGCAGATTAATTGACCCCAGGGCACTATTTAGCTAAAATGTAGCTGGTGGTTCTGAAGCTAATTTGGTTACTCTCTGCATCAGCCTCCAAGGGGTCCATACATAGACAGGTCTTATGAAGCAGTGCACCAAGATTTGTCTTATTCATATCACTTCTAAGAGCATTCAGCCTCATTAGTCCTTCTCTACACATCCTTGCAAGCCTTCTCTCTAATGGCATTTTATAGACAGCTCTGAAAACTTGGTCATGGAGGAGAACTCAGACCATCCTCTTTGTATAAAATGCAGAGATGTGACCCAAGTGGTGATACACATGCCTGCAAAGCAATGTGGGGAAATTCTCCTAAGTTTTCATGTACCCACCTGTCAACACTTTGACTGCTCTGGTCTCACATGCCTTTGAAAGACCCACTGTTTTTGTGCAGTGGCCATGGAGAAATCTGCTTCCAGATACTGCCTTGTGCTTTGCCTCTGGCTTCATGGGGTTCTCCAGGAGGTCCTATGGTGGGAAAGGGGTGAATGGCAAGGTGAGACAGAAACCTCGGTGCTCCCTAGGCATCTCGGGTTTGAGTTTGAGAGCTGGGTTTGAGTTGGAATGATCTCCAGCCAGCTCTCAGATTTGATGATGAATGAAGATAGGTTGAAAAAAAAAAAAAAAGTCTTGTGAAATCAATGCATAACATTTGGGAGAAAAAACAAAAATGAAATGCCATTTTAAGTTTCTTTCAGAGCAAACTGGCTACCAAAGAAACAGTGTTCTTATATTCAGATGCCATGCATGGGTTCTTCTGCCAGAGTTAGAACCTCAAGGGCAAAACATCAGATGGAAACAATCACTTCCTCTATCTTCCATGCTGCCACTTAATTGCTAAATTCCATTCAAGACTCTGAAGAAAAAGCACTATTTTTAATACAATCAGTATCTGCTCATCACATCCCCTCCAAATGTGTTTTGCATTCACCACCTGGAACACCCAACAGGGAAGTGGTTGATTTCAAACAGTACCTTTAGCTAATTATCTAAAAGAGACCTGATATGCTAGACCTGAGATAACACCTCATGACCCAACTTTTCCAAGGCAGAGATGCATGTTGAGTCCCACAAATGTCTGGGCTTTTTTTTTTTTTTTTCCTAACAAGCTTTGACATTGTACAAAGCAAAAACTGTTTTCCCTCCTCTGGTTTGTCATGAGGCATCTTTCCGCTTCAGAAATCACTCAGAGAGTAGTTACTAAAAAGCAGCACTGTAATCAGTGGTGAAAACACACCTTCTTCAGATCCCCTTTCAACCTTCCCTTCCTTATTTGCTCTGACAGCATCTGACTATGTCAAAAGCCCAAGTTTTAGCCCCACAATTTCCTTTCTACTTGAATATTTCAGTGCAGGAACAGTTCTGCTTTTATAAAGACATGCAGTTTAGTCTTCAAGTCATTGAAGCATGTCATCAGCATCTCAACTGCAGCATGCCTCCTCCATGCCAACAGCAATGTGTTGGAGAGGCTGTTAGCCCATCGCATGTTCCTTGATGTTCTGGACTCAGGGGAACCCATTAGCATTTACACTTGCAGGCAGTTCTGTCCTGCCCCGTTAATAATTATCCAGGGAGGGGATAATTAAAATAGGTTCTGAGGCTATGACGGACCTCTGCCCGCTTTACCTAGTTACGGAGCCAAATGAGAACTTTAATGTAGATTTGGAGCTAACTCCTGAAGCGTTTTGCACCTTTGTCATGTTCTTGTTGTCATTAAGAAAGATCTAATCCTCCATTACATTTAATTAACTTGAACAGGGGAAAGTTTAGAAATGTGGCTGCAACATACCACCAGAAAAATTTCCCTAGATACCTGACAAATCTCTGTCAGTATATAAGGGATAACTTCATGGAAATGGACAACACATTAAGGACTGGTTAGCACAGATTTCCCACGTGATTCTATCCAAATCACTGAGTCTCTGTGTCTTTATTTTATTTTTTTATTTATTTATTTTATTTATTTTTTAAAATGAAAATGTCCTTTTCATCCTGTCATCAATTGGTGAGATTTTCAGAAAGGTTGTGGCCCCTCCCAGGGCATTTGTCCTGTGCTGCAAATGGCTGAAACCAGGACCAAGAAAGTAGCTCTATAACCTAGCCCTGTTGGCTGTACAAAGGCAAGAGAGGATGCAGGTTAACAAACTGTGTGCAAAGTACTTCAGTAAGACTCACTGATGGCTTGAGAGCATGGTGTGAGTGTGCCTGCAGCAATCACTGCTGATGGCCTCTTGAATCTTGCAAAATAATAGTAGTAGTCAGCATTATTACTAGTACATGATCCTTCTGCAAAAGTGGTATGGGAAATCTTGTGACATTGTAGGAAGAGCTTATTTAAATGCATGCTTCAAGAGCTTTACAGTCTATCCTCTTCTAAATCTGAACTACAATGACCTGCACTGGGTTTGTACTGCCAACTGCACTCTCATAGAGTGCCTGAGATCTGCAATGAGAGCAAGGAGGACAATGCAATGCTCTGTGCACAGCCTGGACTGGAAATCTTAGGCCTGTCTCCCTTAACAGCTGTCATTCAAATTCCCTTAAAAAAAAAAAGAGCAGATGAAGCAATGGTAAATAGATATGCCTCCCGTTTTTCAAAACTTGATGTTTTTTAACTAAACCCTATATTATTCATGTGCTGTATATTTTATTACTGTTAGTTTCAAAGCTGTTGGAAATCACAGATCAGTTCTTCAACCACAATGTCTTTATTATGCATACATAAATCATGCATGGAAGAGCCCTGACAGTTGACAACATAAACTCTCAGGAAGCAAAGCCCCTAAGCCATGTAAAAAATGTATGTCATGAGCAAAGTATACCATGTCTATTTCCTTTTTATGAGTACTCTTGTCATTATCAAGGAAGATTTTTTTTTCCCCCTTTTATTTCATATTTAAATGTAGTTAGCACAGAGGTAATTTGCAATGGTATTTCAATGAGACAAATGGAGAACACTTCCCCACATCTGCCTGCATCTTCAAGGATTAGCGTGTTGTAATTATACTGTTCCAGTTTCATTATCAGCTCTGCCGTGCCCAATATGGTTCATAAGTATTCTGGTGAAATACAGGACAAAGTTCATTGAATTGTCAGGAGCATCTGGGTGATACAGGACTCATGTAAATTGCATTAGAAATAGGTTGAAGTGGTACATTGGTTATAACACCTAGTCAGTTTTTTTTTAGGAGAAAAATGAGGAAAAAATGCTAAAAAATGGAATTACTAACACAAGAAATGAAAGGAAAAACAAAGCAGTTGAATTTACAGTTGATACGTTTGGTTGCTCAATAAAAGGTGATGTTATTTTCATTTGCTTCATTACTTCTCAGGGCAAGCACTTCAGTGAATTTCCCTCTTTAAGAAAAACTTTTTTTGATGAAGATTTTTGGGTAGTCATAAGAAGTGAACTGTAGCTGGTAGAAACTGAAGTAAAACTTTTGGTCAGAACATAAGGAATAACCATCCAAGCAGGAAATTGGAGTAAGCATGCCTAATAGAGCACTGGACAATGAATGCTTCTCTGTATATCATGGGCTAAGGGATAACTCTGGACAGACCAAAGGATTTATTCTTTCCTTCTCTGAACTTTCATACACTGAGTTTTCAACAGCAGAGCACTGTAGACAAACTGGTGCGACCATGTTTCATCACCTGAAGAGCAGGGAGCATCTATATCCGACCTTATTGCTATATTTACTGAAGTTAGACATGCAAATCAGCCTAGCTGTTGTCCTGCATGTTACCATTGCCTGGTGAAGAGTTACCTCCTATCTGTCTGTGAAATAAAATACACTTTTTCTTCAAGCAGCACATCTACTTGGAGCTTATCTTCTTGTGCATCCTCCTCTGTCCACATCCATCTTCCAGATTTACTGCTGTGTGATGCCTCTCATTTATTGCACAACTAATTTACTCTACCTGCAGGATAAGACAGGCACATACATCCACATCAGAGGGTAAAAAAAGCTCATCCTCCTTCATTCCTTCTCAAACACTTGTGACACAGCTGATATCTCCTCCATGGCTCCTCTTCATTGCTCCAGCACACAGTGGTCATGATGGGTTCTTCATTGGAGCAAATATCATCTGAGCTAAATGGCTCTTGCTAGGCTACAATTCAGTTTTTTCAGACCTTTACTTCTGATTAAGTCCCTCTTCAGCTCTAGACACTTTTGCTCAGAGAAATCCCACCTATCGTGTCTCAGCTCATTAGGAAACTATCTTTTTGCTGGGCTCTACTTGGGATGCCACAAAAAAAGAACTAAGAGCAGAGAGTGAACACTGTGCTGTCTGCTTCCTGAGAGAAATACATGCAGAAAGGAACAGCAGATACAGAATTCTGTCTGTGGGCGAAATTCAGAACCAGCTGAGACGTTTGTTACTGCTTTTTATCCTCTTGCCTATACAAATTAGTGGGGTTCAGAGCTAAATTTGAATGTGTGAAAAAGAAACCTGAGAATGGGTTTCACATGCTTGGTCTGCTCTCTTCCTTTGGAAAGATACCTGTGGATACATTTTCATTAACAATTTCACTCTGTCTTTTCTCTCATGTAAATTTACGAGCAAGAAGCAGGAAAAGTGCCAGATCAAATGTTGCAGGCTGACTGGTGAGATAATTAGCATATGATGCATAAGAAAGAAGAATCTCAAGAAGCAAAGCTGGAAGTACATCTATCTATTTGTGACAGTATTTGAAGGAAGTTTCAATTCACTGAGGATCAGCTGTGTTTGCATTTTGCTCTTTCGTTCTGTCACTTAGTTAATCTCTCCTAGGAATGCCCTTTTTCCGTGAGCTTCCAAACTGATGAAGTAGCTGCAGGAAAGAGGAAAGAAAAGCAACTTTAAAATAGATAAGCTGCTTATCTCTTTAGCAGACTTGAATTTGCTGCTGTGTGGAGGAGGATGCTATCAAAAACAGAAGTTCAGAAGTGTATAATGCTGGAAAAGTTTCTAGATGCACATCACCAGTACATAACTTATGCTGCATGCTATTCTTTAAGTTGCTTATAAATCATTGCTGAAGATAAGATTAATTCAGATACACTACATTTTGTTTCATGAAAGTTATTGATGATCTTCAGCCTGATAAAACAGATCCTGTGCGATCAAGCTTTGTGCCTGTCCAGCCATCTGTCTGTCTCTTTCAATAATCCATGAACCCACTGATCAACTTTGACAGAAGGGTAGAATTCTCAAAAATATTGAATCCTGTTGTTTTTCATGAAAATCCATAGCTTTTCTGTTCAGTTTCAACTGCCAGCTGGCCTTTATGCATGAAATTGTGGGTCACTAATCAACATATGCATTTCTAACAGCCACAAGTGCTGCTTCTTGCTAATTAAGATTCAGAGGATGGATCAGAGATCGTCATTGAGGACAGGAATTGGGGACGTATACAGTTATTGCATCCCTTTGGAAGCAGCTTGGGGAGAGAGACAGATCAGGAAGCGGAGGCCATTCCAGTGAGGTGGAAGGAAAACAGGACACAAATCCAGAAGAAATTGCAGTTTTTAAATTCTTCAGCTTCTTTTTTTTTCCTGAAGCTTTTGACTCAATATATGTGGAAATTAAAGGAAAAATTACCATTGCTCTCTTGGAGGAATTTCATTAACCCAGGCAGGACTGGGGAAAAAGCAGCAGTCATTCATAAGATAAGAATTTTGAGAGATGCCCAGTGCTGACATTATGATTTGGTTTATTGTACAAATAGATGGTTGTTCGAAAAAGAAGGCCCTCAACAAGAAACAAAATGGTATACTAGGAGCAGACAAGACAGATAGCAGGTTACTGTCATGGCCAAGTTTAAATAGCACATATTGCATTCATTTGATGCTTTTCTGTATTTTTCTATGGTTTTAAATCAGAAAATCTGATTTAGAAGACAAGACAATTTGCTGTCATTTTAATAGAGACAAGATGCAACAGTAATCTATTGCCTTCCAGGAGTTTATATGAACAGTAACATAGTATCTACCTTCACCTTCCACTCTGCTTGGTCATTCTCAGTGCTTTTCTTGTAAAACTTCAATTTCTTCTACTCTTACTGCAGATCCAGCTTTTCTTGTACACTGATGGAAGTGAGCTGAGCCAACCTCAGTCTTTCTGATCATGCATCTTGAATTCTTTCCTATGCCACTTTACATACTAGTGATTACAGCATTTTCCTGCGAGGCCACAGACAGGGATCTGAGATCCTCGTGGAGGGAAAACATTGGGTGTGGATATCTCCTTTATGCTTAAGAGCTGTTTTATGAACAAATGGTCTCCTTTCGAGCCTTTTCAAAACCATCAGAAGCAAAAAATCCTGCCTTGGCAGTAATCTGAGAAAACCCATTGGCTCATGCTTCTCAGGGAAGAAAACCAAAGCCATTGTTGATTTCTGGAAATTTATTGGGAGTGAGAAAAGACTTCAGGCATCTGGAAAAATTAAGCATAAAAACCTGAGGTGCCCTTGGAATTTAACTGCCTGTGGGGCTAAATAACAGCTGAATCAGCATCACAATTTTGGATTTAGGCACTTGAAAATCCTACTTGAAGCACCTCCAACTTTTCCCAGGCTCTGGTCTCTCTGCTCCATGGCAGCAGAGGTAGCTACAGCCTATTTGGTGTGCACTAGCCATCTGCACCAAGGTATCACACAGGAGCTCCTGGGCTGTAAATGCTCTTGCTTGTCAGCTTCCTGCACACTACATTCCCTGAGGGAAAAAAAAAAAGGGTTTTAGAAGGAGATGACCTGAGTTCTCATAGAGGGTTGTTAAACACTGGAACAAGCTGCCCAGAGAATTGGTGGGCATCATCCCTGGAGAGATCGAAAAGCCATGTACATGAGGTGGTGAGGGACATAGTTCAGTGGTGGGCTTGGAAGCATGAGGTAAGTGATTGGAATTGATGATTTTCAGGGTTTTTTCCAAACAAAATAATTGCATTATTGTATCTCATTCTGCTCAATAGCTGTCCTTTTCCTGGTTCTAGACTCTCCTTATGCAGGAAGTGTTTGTCACTGTGCTGTCATTCATGGGATTTAAGGCCAGAAGAGACCAATCGATCAGCTCAGCCTGACCTGCTGCACAATGCAGACCATACAGTTCACCCAGTGATTCTTGCATCTACCTCAACAAACCGGGGCTATGAGTCTGTGATATATTTATTGCAGGGAAAACATGTCAGAGTGATAGGGTTGGCTATTGAAAATCTCTACTGAGCCACTCAGGAAGTATGCCACTGTGGAGACAGCTCTCTTCCAGCACTGCCCATTGTCCTAGTTAGATTGTAAAATTTGGTTGTTGAAGTTTTTGTCACCCCTCCATTCATTGCCTGAGACATAAATTCATCATCTAGGGTTTTTTTTGGGTTTTTTTGGTTTTTTTTTTTACCTTTTGTGTCATTCTGGAGGCTGTTGTGTGGGTGAAGTCAGGCTCCAAAATAGTGTCAGTATTGCTTCTTTCATGACAGCTTCACTCTGCTTCAAATTTCTTATATTGACATTTTGGAAATACAAGGTTACCTTAAAAGACGATCTACCTTTTAAGAGGGTTAATTTGCCAACATGCTCTCAGTCATACTCATTCCTCTTTGAACAGTATAAATTCCACCATTCTTTGCTAAAATGTTTTTCTATCTGTGTTGAAATTCAGTCCTCAAAGAATCCTTATTCTCACTGCTCAATAGAGGCACTTGACATTGGGCAAGAGGACTTTCTAAGCTATCAGTTCAGACTCAGTGATATGCTGTTTTGGGGATATCCAAAGCTGGTGCACCCATGTGAGTTTGTGTCTGCTTCACCTCACTGTAACTAACACCTCTCAGAATATGCAGCCTTGAATAATGCAGATAACTCCCTGTTGACTGCACTGCAAATGAGCTGTAATTGCAGCTCATGTAAATGTACCCACTGCTTCAAATTATCTTATGTAATGGTAGGAGAACAGAGGGTGAGCTCAGTCTTGTCCCAGAATGCTAGGTGAATCCCTAAGCAGCTGAATCATGCAGATTCAAACAAGCTGTGGTGGTAGCAGTATTTATAACGTAAAGATAATCCCATTATTCTCATACAAGTTACCATCCCACCTTTGACCATAGTGAAGATGTATCTTTTGAACCTGTGAGAGCTCCCTGCTACTCTGTTAACAATAACTTCATGGTTCAAAGCACAGCCTTTAGATTTGAGGAAGCAGCCTTTGCTGATCTTTCAGAGAGGTCTTCTGCTTGTAGCTGATGTTTTACTAGACTATGTAAGTCATGCGTGACTTGGAAAATATAACGAAACCACACAAACCGCACTACAAGCCTCAAAAGTACCACCTTCATTAGATTTTCAGCTTATCTTGAAAGCGAAATCAGGATGCATAATTCTTTTATCTTTTATATCAGGCAATAGGCACTCCAGTCCCATCTTTGTATGTTCTGCAAGAGAGGGGTTTTTGTCTCTTCTGAATGCTCTGTGCTCTTCTATAAATCCTGTGCCATGGGAAGCATTGCCATTATGTAGCCCAAAAAGATCCTACCCGTTTTCATACATCTGCTGAAAACGGTAGCCAGTGGACCAAGGATACAATTTGTTGAAATTTAGCAACTTGAGAAACACTGCAAACAAAAACAACAACCACAATGCCTCATCTTTCTCCCCAGACCGGACGCCAAATCTTGCAGGCATCTGCTGACCTGTAAGGTGTCTTTCACTTAGAAAATGCTTCAGTTCAAGAAGAATCAGTGAAAACGGACTGCTAAAGGAAGGCACAAACCACAATCTCTCTCTGAGCCAGGTGTTCCTCGTGAACCAGCTCCACCTAGCCTGTGACAATGATTCTGGCTCTGCACACACAAGAACCCAATAAATATATTAAATTAATAAAAGAAAGAAAGAAAGAAAGAAAGAAAGAAAGAAAGAAAGAAAGAAAGAAAGAAAGAAAGAAAGAAAGAGAAAAAAAATAAAAGAAATCCCCTCTCCCCAGCTCAGCCCTTGCTCATGTCTGAAGGATGCTTTTCCTACACTTCTTGTTTAACCATGGCTGGGCATATTGCAAAAAGAAGCAGCAGAAGCACTGTGCTGCAGGCTCAGTTCACCATCCACCCTACCCCTTCACTCAACAGCCCTGATGCTTTTTTTTTTCCTCCACCAAACCTAAAAGCTCACCACAGACCTCTCTCTGCACTGCACTTCCAGACTTAGCACCTAATTGTTCACTTGGGACCCTGGCAGTAATGAAGCAAAGTTCCATTATACATGGCCATATGTATTTGTCCATGGGACCGCTTGTGGACATGTGGAGCTTTTCATTATAGATGAGCCAGTCAGCAGCAACAACCCTTTGCAGGGAAGAACAGAGTCCTGTAGGTGGAAAATATCTTTTACAGCAAGATCACAGTTCACCTGGCAGTTGAATATTTGCCATCGAGCTACATTCACCAAAATCAGTTGCTGCTCCTCTAGTCTTCTACACCTTTTTCCGGAGAATAAGCATAAGTGGTATTGATAGGCCTGGTTATATTCACAGTATAGTGAGAAGAAAGAGAAAGGGAGAGGAGGAAAGGGCAGAAAAAAGCAGCAGGAGAGAAAATAAGGGAGAAAAAAGGTCAAGAGAAAGCACAACTGCACTGTACACATTAATGACACAGAAGGATAAGTGCATTGGGAAAAATAGAAGATGTGGCGAACACTTCAACGAGAAAACTAGAGGAAAGGAAATATTAAAAAAAAAAAAAAAGAAAGAGAAACACAGCTGGGTGGGTTTTTTGTAGTTTAATATGAAAAATGTGCAAACAAAACAACGTAAAGACTGCTGTGTTATTTGAGTACATAATGGCAGCAGCTGTTGGAAAGAGTCCGGTCCTCACCTGAAGTGAGCTCTCACAGTCAGAGCAATAGGGCCCACACCCCCAGGAGCCAACTCAGTTACAAAACTGGTACATGACATACAGAGGATTATAAACTTGAGAAAGTGAGGTATTTTCCAAATACAAGCTGACATTTCTGCCTGGTTGGACACAAGTCAAAACAGCTTAAATAAACAACAACAAAAAAATCCCCCAAACCTGACCTGAAAAAGCATTTTAGTAAAGTGTTTGATTGCACAGTTGGGATGGATAGACCCCATGTAAAAGAAGCAGTTTCCTCCCTTTATTCATGCCAGGCACCACAACAACGTGGTTTCAAGTTTGGTGAAATGAGGGAAAATAAAAGGGAGAGCAGGAGGAAGTCCAGAGCTTTATATTCCCGAGAAAAAATTGTGACATATCATTATTTTGAATGGGGAAAAATGAGATATGGGTTAGATTCATATGGATCTTCTTGGACATCTTCAATTTTTTGCATGTTAATTTGGAACCTTGGTGGTAATTTTTTTTTTCAGCACCAATAACACACACACATGTGCATTAGTGGATTTCACTTATGTTTTTTAAACAAGTTTCTCTTCCTTCTACCATCTGTCTTTCTATCCTTCTCAAGTAGCTTAGCTGGGAAAATAGATGTAGCTTTTCCTGTGAAAATGGAATTCTTTGCATGAGATTTGCTCAACTTTTATAGCCAAATTTTTTCTGCCTGGACTCTGAAGCTGCCATCTGTTGACATCATCATTAAAAACAAGCAAACTCTGAATAGTTTTTAGATACTGTGCTTCAATATATCTGTCCTCTTCTCATCAACTTCTGACTTTTCAGTACAAAGCTGATTGCATTTGTTGAAATGATTGCCCAAGAATGCAGCACAGATCTATGGTTTCAGACTCTTAGCAAACTCAGGCAGATTTGGTTGAACTGATGATCTCTCTGATGTTTTGAAAGTGTATTTTCTACCTGGACCAGGGAAGTTGAAGTACTGGGACAGTGACTATTTAAGATAGATTTGGCCATTTATGTGGGGATTCCACAATCACATAATCAGGATTACATGAGATGCACCAGGTAATGTTAAACAAGGAGTGAAAGGCAGTCTGTCCTTAGACTACCTTCCCCACAATAAACTCATTCTGAGCAGTGGAATCAAGAATTTTCCTTATTTCTTACATCAACACAACTTTGAATCCTGCAGGGATAAATAGTGTGTAGCAAGTTGGCACCACAATTTCAAATTTACATTTGCACCCAGTGCACCAGGCACAAGGTAGTTCCGTGTTAGCTGTTGATGACTAACACTATCCCTGTCTCTCAGGCCAGAGTTAATGGGTATTGAGCAGAGCTCTTACAAAATATACGATAGTTTGCTATGCTAAGCCATCACAGCTTAGTTGTAGGTAATGTCTCTCCAGCTTCAGCAGGCCTTTCTTGGCAGAAGGAGTCATACAAGCACTGCCAAAATGTAGAACGCCTCTGCCCTTTCTTAAAGTAAAAGCCAATGTATTTGGAGGACTGCCACTCATTTGACTAGATTCCCCAATTGCATCATTAATTGCCACTTACGGAATTTATTTATTGCTGGGAGATAGGGACAATAAGCTTTCACAATTGGTTTGTGGTACAATATCTCTCCACAATCTGCAGCTCTAAGTGAAAGTGTCTCTAGAGAAGAATATGATAGTCCATCCCGTGTTTAAGAAATAAATAAAAGCTTTTAAGGGCTTAGTTCTCAATAGTGCATGAGAACTGAAAAGGAAACTACTGTGTCTGGAGCATATCAAGGGTTTCAACCGTTATTCCAGTAGTTTAGTCTTGAAAAATATTTTCCTGGGGCTGTGGTGATGAGCTCTAGGAGTGCTCCAACAATCTACCATGCTGGACACCTGCCAGGCTAAACCTGGATGAACTTTGTGAGAAGGTAGATGGCAAATATTGATGCTGGTGATTCAGTGCTGGACCTCTTCCATCTGACTCAGCATTGAACCAATGTCTATGGTATGCTGCTAGAGAGGCCATCTCTAAGAAGAAAGCGCAGACTACTAAACTGTCAGAGTCATTAGAGGTTTCATAGGCATTTTTTGCATTGTTGGTGGAGTTAACAGGTGTCTGTGCAAATAAAGCCTGAGTCACTATGTGTTTTGCTTAAACTGCATTGAAGTTAATGGCGTTGTGATGGTTCTCAGTACAAGGCAGAGTGCTGATGCCAGGACAGAAAATTTGGTTCTGATTGTACACAAAGTGTATGTAGAACAATGGATGAGGAAAATGTTTTTTTGGTGTTTTTTTCCAAGCTTTGTTACTCTCATCAAGGTAAGTCCTAGCTGCATGGTACAGTCTGCCCATAGAATTGCAAAGTGCAGCCCAAGGCACACACCAACTTCTGCTTCCTACACACAGTTGTCCCTAGTTTGCTTCATACCAGTCTTTTGTCTTCTGAGAGTGGAGAAATTTATTTTCATTGCAGTCAGCCAAGGACCCTGGGGCAGGGGTGGTGGGGGGAAGAAGAGAATCAAAACAACCTAAACTTTTAGGAAACAGTATTCAGACTGATTTTTCCAGCCTCACTACGGGTTTTAAGGCTTGCCACAATTTGAACTCTGAGTCAACAAGTTTAAACCTACTGGATAGCTGATGCCAACTAGTTTTGAGGAAATTCATTAGCAAAATGGTAGTAAAATCCTATGCCATTGTCTCAGCTTCCCCGTTTCAAGGTTCTTCCTTTTTTAGCTGCTATCAGTAGTTAGCAGTGTTTTTATTGCTAGGGTCATGTAGTAAGTACAGAGGCATGGAATGATTGCCATGCTACATGGCAGCTTGGCCATGCATTAAAGCTGGTTGTTAATCAAGCTCCTAACAAGACCATTAGCTCTGTTCTCTCCAATGGGCCAAACATTCATCGAATGAAGGCAATGTCAAATGAAGGCAGCGTCTCAAGTGTCAAGTCTCTGATTTTGACTGTCATATTTATGAGCTGAATTCAGAAAGACGGCACTCAAGTGATGTTTGATTAAAATTTACCTGAGGTCTGTTTTTCTGTGAAGCTGATGCTCAAGATGTAGGAAAAGTGTGAGCTTTAAATGGCTGCTCCTCATTGAAATATCATTTCATTTCCCTCCAAAATCTATGCCCTGAGATTTTAGGGGAAATCCTCAGCTGACAGGAATGTCTGTGACGTGAAGAAAGACCCAAAGGAATATTTTACATATTTGAATATTTGAACACACACCCAGAAATTGGCCCTGTGACCACCTGAACCAGGAGAGTCAAGACTTGAACTAAGGTACCGATTCAGGCTCTCCAACGGAATTTCAGATCTATTTAAGTTAGGCTTGATGGCTTAAACTTAGCTATGGCCTAATGTGACTAGATGACCTTCAGACTCAAGCAAGATCTTGTCTCGAAAGCCTGCACTTCTCTGAACCAAATCATGTTTCAGGTCTGGTCTGCTCAACAAAAAGTCTATAAGTATCCATCAGTATAAACCTGTGACAAGATTCCCCATAGAAATTTACTCCTTAGAAGTACAATTCCTTCTCTCATTCTGATTTTCATTTATCTTCCTTTTCTCCATTTTGTGGATGTCACTTGGTCTGGACAAAGAATTAGTACTTCAATTTGACTGGAAAATAGAACACACAAAATAAAAGTATCAGAGTTGTATCACAGAATAAACCTTCTCACTTTTTCTCTACAAAACAGAGAAATTCCTCAAAGATGTTGTTTCTGCCAGACACTGTTTTCAGACGTTCTAGCAGAAGCCCAAAGAACAAAGGGCCAAACTCACAAACAGCTTCAATGTCTGCGCCTGGTCCCCTTTATCCCAGCAGCCTGCACAGGAGTGATCTGAATGATGCCCCAGTGATCTGTAAGCATTTAAATGGAAACATTTTATTTCAGATCCCTTCTGTATAAGTGATGGGAGAGAGAGGAGTGAAAAGCTTTTACCTTTTCAGGGCAGGCTTCTCACTAGTAGCTTCTCCTATGTAGCGTTCAGGGAGATGAGCATTCTAGAAGGGCAAGACTGAGGTTAAGTATATCATAGTCCTTATGAAATGTACCCAGAAAGAGACCTTCCAGGGTAACTAGAGCATGGACTTCCTTAGTCTTTGACTGAAACCAGATGAAATTACTGCAGTGTGGATAAGGCATTTCAGTATCAGAGAAACATCATCTTTCTCAGTGGATACTGTATTCTCTTTTTAGGTTCAAGACTCTACAATCATAACGCTAACTTTTTTACACCTATTTGAAAATTTCCTCACTTTCTATTGCTCTCTTTTATTATAAACAAAAAATCTTCTTTGGAGATACATTTGGAGGTGGTGACAGCTGATTGCAATACCAAATAACAATTCATATCCAGAGAGATAAGAAGACATTTTAGGAAAATGAAGAGAAAGAGGAATTTATGTCACACTCCAGCTTCAGGAAAATAAACGAAAAAAGCAGACTTTTAATGGAACTTTGGTTGTGGTGTTTCATCCTTAGAAATGGTTTTATGACAACTGGATGCTTTCTCTTTCTTTATATTTCTTACTGAGTTCATATTCATGACAGTATCCAAAACACATAATTGGTCACTATTTGTGTAGGTAGAAGCATAGAATACTAATGTTGGAAAACACTTTTGAAATCATCAAGTCCAATTACTAACCTAACATTGCCAAGCCCATCACTAACCTAAACCATTTCCCACAGCAACTCATTTCTGCATCTTTTGAGGATGCAGAAGTGATTCCATCACCTCCCTGGACAGCTCATTCCAATGTTTGATAATCCTTTCAGTGACAAAATTTTTCCTCATGTCCAATCTAAACCTCCGCTCAGTGAAACCTAAACCCGTTTCCTCATGTTCTATCATTCATTATGGGAGAGATCAACCCCCATGTCGTGGTTTCGGTCCATCAGGGAACAAAAGACCACGATTAGCCTCAAGTACCGAAGACTTAAGGATTGCTAAAGGGCAGGGAGGGCTTAATTGCCGCTTAAGGTGCAGGACAAAACAGACCAGGCTACTCGGCTTGGGGAAGAAAAAAAACAGAAAACAATTTAATACCAACTAAAACACAAAACCCCAAAAACCAGAACCAAAACAA
>WBNH01000492.1:5601-26069 GCA_013401255.1 Urocolius indicus | reverse complement strand
CTGCCTGGCACCTCAAATTCCCGTCCCTAAATAGTGATCGCAGAGGCGCCAGATTGGCCCAGCCGGGCCGGGGGGGTGGGTCTGAACCCAGGAGTCGGGGGAGAGTCTAAAAAACTTTTACCGGGTCTTCACTGCAACCCACTCCCCCTGTTACCAAGCAAAAGCAACTCCTTGCTAAACCATGACACCCCACCTCACTACAACCCCATTCAGGTAGATGTAGAGAGTAATTATATCTCCCTTCAGTCTCATCCAGGCTAAGCACTCCCAGGTGCCTCAGTTACTCCCCATCAGACTTGCACTCTAGACCCTTCCCCAGCTCCTCTCTGGACATGCTCCAGGCCCTTCATGTCCTTCTGGGAGTGATGGGCCCAAAACTGGACACAGCACTCAAGGTGCAGCCTCACTAGGGTCCAGCATGAGAGGACAATCACGGCCCTGGTCCTTTCGATCACATTATTTCTGACATAAGCCAGGATGCCATTGACCTTCTTGGCCATCTGGGCACACTGCTGGCTCATGTTCAGCCAGCGATACATTAATATTCCTAGATCCTTTCTCTTGAGGCAGTTTTCTAGCCACTCATCACCAAGCCTCTAGCATTGCCCAGAGTTGATGTGGCCTAAGTGCAGGTCCCAGCACTTGGCTTTATTGAACTTCACATAATTGGTCTCAACTCATTACTCCAGCCTGTCCAGGTCTTAACATGTCTTGCCTAATAAGCACTGTCCTGCCTCTCCCAGAGTTGATCCAAGATGGATATCGTTAACTTTCTGGTAAAAGAAAATCCACACTTCTTTCAAAAACAAAGGGACTGCTTTTCACAGTCTTCTTAAGGTAGTGTTTAAGACAGGGATATGGCAGAAGGCATAAGATAAATTCCAGATTTGACTACAAAATGTTATTGTTATTGTTAAACTAATAATGATCAGTGACAAGTTAATAACATATTAATAGTACGTCAAGCCAGTTATGAACCAGACTTTGTGGATTAGCAGTCTGGTGGCCAACAAAAACAATCCTTCTTAGGAGCATCTTGAGATGTCAAAGCTTTCACTAATTTGATAATGAAGCCTTGAGGGTTCCTTGGCTGCATTTTTATCTATCTGGAAGAAATCAGTTTGTCCCACATATTGTATACCTGTGTTAATAGCTGATCTGAGTCTGCTCATTTGCTTTGTCTTTGACCACTGCACTTGTACATTGTTATTTTTGTCTAACAATCATGTGGCCAAGGGTTGTGTGGGCTCAGACTCCCAGTATCACACCTTAAATTTCATTGAGTTGAACTAATCCTGACTAACCCTAGACATCAACAACATAAATGCCTACATCTGAGCTAGTTCCATAGATTCCAAAAAAAAGATGCTGGAAAGAAATAGCACTTCTGCAAAATTATTCATCTTATCTGCAGTAGACACATAAAGCAGGTCAGTTGAATTCTGCCTTACAAGTGTTACATGTACCAGTTATAAAAGGAACTACAGAGCAATCTATGCCTTTGGTGCAGGTGTATGTTGTAAACAACTGCAGTAGACAATCACCTTTGCCTCACTTGAGGTGGGGTAACTCACTCAGATGTACCCACTGAGCCTGTGCCATCAATTAAGACACATTTTAAGTCTCAGCAAAAGGACACTGCTAATACACACTCAGGAGAAGGGGATTCATTGCAGCATATCACACTTACTGTGCGCTCTCAGGCCATTCCAGTTTAAAGGTCAGTTTGGTATCTCTGGCCAGTGGAGGGTGAAGACCAGAACATGCATTGCTTTCTACTCCAAAAAGCTGTCAGAGAGCAGCAGCTGTCTTTTAAGACCAGTGTAGACTAGACCAGAAAAGTGAGCATTCACTAGAGATGAAGGTGTGAAACTGTGGCTAAACAACACCCTCCTGTTCCTCTTGATTTCGTCTGAACATCATACACATTTAACACTTTTAAAAATCACAGCTCAGGCTGCTACATTTCATTTTGAGTGTTCTAAATCAGGATGTCACTTCCTCATAGATTAATCCTTTCTAAGGGTTTTTTTTAAAGAAGTTTAGATAAATTTGAAGATGACATCTTGTTGCCACCTACTTGAATGACCTCAGAAAAATAAACCTAGGTGACCACAAGATAATTCACACTTACAAGGGCTGACTATTAAGCATTGTTTTGTTATAACTGATTGCTGCAAAGCACTTTTAGGACACAGGTGAAAAATAACCATCATCTTTTCATAATTTGAGATGTTCAAATGACGTTTCCAGTGAGAGGGTTTCAATTACTAAAGCATCCCCTCAGCAGGAAGCATTTAATCTCTGTGAGGTGTAAAAGCATGTCAGCTCATGCAAGTCTTCCATATATCTTCATGCTGCAGAGCCAAGGTATCACATCACTACTGCTTGCTGACAGAATAGTGGGAAGTCTATTCCCTCAAAAAGACACATGATTTGAATCAAAACCTTGTAGTTTGAGTATCTCTACTTTGTATTATTTGCAAAGCAATTTAAAATCAAGACAACTTAAGTTTTTTTAGGTACTGAATCTGTGCTACCCAGCTCAGTAGATTTTTACCTCTTTTTCAGTGCTCCCTGACACACTACACTGCATTCTTACCAGCTGAAATTTCACAAAAACCATTCTTCGCACCCTGGAATTATCCCTGCAGTGATCTGCTGGTGTTCAGATATGTTCATTTCTTGTGCAACCTTCCAAATCCTCTCTGGTCCTTTTTTGCACCTTATAGTGATTTAACCTTTCTCTTAGAAAGGCTACGAAGGAGGTTAGTTTCATGCAGTTTCAAGTGCTTTTTCATTGTCCTTATTGGATTCAAGATAAATTGCATTCTCACACAAAGAAACAGAGAAATATGCATTTCCTTGACTGAAAGATTAAATCTTTAGCAGTTTTGAAATTTCAAGTGGAGAGGACACAATTCCCTTTTTGAGGCAGACTGTAGCAGCAGAGACCTAAATAGTGTCTATGAGGCCATCACGCCCACTCCTATCATTTGTGATCAAAAGGCAACTGCTTCTGAGAGGTTCAAGAAAAAACCAAAAGGAACACCAGCTGAGGAAATGTCCAAGGATATGTCATAGCCAGCTTATAGATCTGATGTGTGTGCTTATACATAAGGCTGATCCTAGAGGACCCTCTGTCAAGCAGTCAAGCATCCTCCTGAAATATTGTTAAATACAGTTATCTAACAAACGGGCTGGCAGAGATAACTATTGAATAGATTTGTGTCTTGTCAAGCATTTTCTGTATAATGACACTAGTTGAAACTTTCAGGACAGGCTGCCAGTTACCTGCAAGCAGACTTCAATAATGATTATCAGATTTTCTTATTTTACATAATTCTACTTTGCTTTAAGCAGGCAAGCTGCTGGATTTCTCATAGAATCACAGAGTGGTAGGGGCTGGAAGGGACCTTTAAAGATGATCTAGTCCAAACCCTCTGCTCAAGTAGATCCACTTAGATCCCTCATCCTTACAGTAAAGAAGTTTTTCCTTATGTTTAAATGGAACTTTTTGTGTTCCAGCTTCTATCCANTTCTTGATGCATCCCAGGATGCCATTGGCCTTCTTGGCCATGAGGGCACATTGGTGGTTCATCATTAGTTTGTTACCAACCAGCACTCCCAAGTCTCTCTCTGCAGAGCTGCTCTTTAGCAAGTCAATCCCCAGCCTGTACTGGTGCATGAGATTGTTCCTCCCCAGGTGCAGGACTCTGCACTTGTCCTAGTTGAATCTCATGAGGTTCTTCTCTGCCCAACTCTCAAGCCGGTTGAGAATTTCACCGTTATAAAATAAGTTGTTAGAAACTCCACTGACATACCATATCATGTTGCATCAACATCACCATGTAATCATGGGATTACACAGTCTGAGAGAAAAATCTGGTGAGACGAGTCAGGAAATTTGGAAGTGCTTTTCCAAGCAGAACTCAGTCATGCTAACTGCAGAGGGAAAAGCATCACAGTCTTTATTCAGGCTCATTTCAAGACCTTTCAAGCCACGGTTTTCCACTGGAGGGCTCCAAAAAGGTTAAGCAAACTTTACTTAGTAAATTCTTGTCATCAGAGGAATTTTTGGAACAAAATATTTTGTCATCAACAAATGTTAGTTTGATAGAAACAAAATTGTTGAGAAAAGCACATATGGTTTAAATGTTTTTCTCAAAAGATGTTTCCAATCAATGTGACAGCTGCAGAAAAGGAGGTTCCTCCCAAGCACCTAGAAGCATTGGCTTTGAAAAGCTGTGAAGTCTCCATTTTAACCTAAGAGTGAGGTAACTGACTGCTTTGGTGATAGGTCTGTCTTATTTCCCACAAACTTTTCCAAAGATCTCAATTTGTAACGTTATGGTGGGTTTTTAAAAATCTCAGTTTCTTAGTCTGTGAAAAAAAAAAAAAGCTTCCCACGCAACTTTGGTGATTTTATCCCAATAGACATGATTATCCTGTGCCAAAGACAGACATTTTAGTCATGGGAGTTTTACATAGTTCAGAGGAAGTGACAAAAATAGAAGCCACAACCAAAATGCCCTCTGTGCTCTGTCTGTCTGCTGTGTATTACGAAAAGCCAAAGGGCTGCGAGATCCCATTTCAGTAGCAGGTTCCAGTCCAGAACATCTGGAAAGATCTGGGGCAAAACAATTAATTTCTCATTTTCCAGTAAAACATTTAAAACAGAATTTGATCTTCAGCTGCCATAGATCAGTTCAGCTGCATTAACCTCACCAGACCTCTACTAATCTAGCCTGATTGAAGGCCATAAGAATATCCCTAGTATCACATGATGAATATAAACCTCAAGCTGTAGCAAAAGAATTTTGGTTAACCCCACATTGTTCATGTATTCATTGCTTAGCAAACATTCAATAAAGTTTAGGAAAAAAATCCCCAAAGGTAGAGAAACTTCCATGTGTGAGCTACGGCTTCCTAGCTTGTTGGGAAACTCAGCATGACTCTTCCAAGCTGTCATTCAATCAAGGTTATATATGTGCTTTTCTTTGGTCCAATTCCCAGCTGACTTTTGCAAAGTGTCCATCAATTCAGTCTCTCTCAGAGTGTCTGCTCATCACTGACGAATTCTTCTTCTTACATTTGAATTTCTCATGGCTCCCACAAGTGGTTTCTAGGCCACAAGGTAGTTTGTTTCCAGCTAGGCTGGCTTTGTGCTGAGCTGTGGAGATGAGCAGAAGTTTCCTTTTACTCTCACAGACATTCCGTGATAACACAAAAATGAAAATTATGTGATTGATTCAGTTCCCGATCTGCGTAGTTTTTCCCCCACCATGCAGGATCACCACGAAGCTTATTATAGAGACATGATCTCTGTGAGAAACAACATTTTCCAGCCACAATATCTTTGAAACAGGCTGTTCTTCGCTAGGTTTGGCCCATTCTCTTCTAGACTTTAAGTAAACAGAAAAAGTATATTACACTCTGTCAATCCCCCACAGTCTATGCAGAACTGTCCAAGTCAGCACAATCTCGCACATCATATTTTTGGGAAGAGCCATCTGTCGTAAACAAAATGTGGCCATGTGTGGCTCACTACCATGCACTACAATGTGGAATCCCAGCACAAGATTTCTAATGACTCTGGTGCTTCAGTCACTAATTTTGGGTGAGGAAGTGGTGCAGGATGAAGAGCAGCTGGTGTCCAGCCAAAGACTCCAGGTAGCTGTATTGTCTTTGCTTGTATTTTCTTTTGATTATTCATATCAAGAGCAAACTGTAATCTTGATGACTTAGCATATTTCATACTTTTTTTCTAAAATTCATCTGGTTTTCATAAAATTTCAACCCATGACTGAAACTGGAGATGCAAAGTCAGTCATGAGGATATGCTTGACAAAGTAAAACATTGTGTCAGGCATTGTCATTACAACTGGACATAGCTGAGAATCTGGATCTAACATACACAAATTTGACTGGAGTTTGCTTCATATGTGGCTGTTTCACCCAGCAAATACATATAATTGAGTTGGCAGTACAAGTATCCAGAAATACAAAATTTTTTGAGTGCTGTGAACACGTTGAAATGTTGGCAAGTTGAATTCCAGTAAAATTTGAAACTTTTAAAGGGAAATTTTCAGAGAACTGTATTTTTTATAATCCTGAAGTAGTATTATTGTACCAGTTTGGAAACATAGAAATGCCTCATTGTTATAATGTTGAATAACATTATAATGAAAGACTGAATATAATGCTCTGTATTAAATTGCACTGTGAAATCAGTAGTTACTATAAGTCAAAACAAAACAATATGGTAAACTCAAAAATGTTTTTTTTTTGTTTTGTCAAAATACATCATTTCTATATTAGCGGTACAAATAAAAAAAAATCAATGCCATTTCCTGAGACTTTTTTCTCATAGAATATGTAATTGAAATACTCAAGTTCCTGCAAAATATTTCAGTTTCAATAAGCTTTCATTTTAAACATAAAATTGTTTTATCAAAAATATTTTCACTGGATTTACTCTACATCCATCATAGATTATGAAGTTTATATTTCTATTTGATTTTACTTTCATATGATATTCTGAGACAAGTTAGTGAAAGAAATTTGTATTAGCAAGCTGTTACAAAGCCAATGGACAGATTTTTTTAGCACAATAATAACACAAGACGAATACCAACAGAGTGATTGCTTTTGTGTTTTGATTTATTGTCATATAAAATTTAGCTTCGACACATCTGATATAGATAAAATCCAGAGTATTAAAAAGATGACATTTGGCATTTTATAGGGCCCACTCCACATTAAATATGAAGAATCGACTGGGCATTCAAGCACTTTCTTCTTTAGTGTGTGAAAAATCTCACCAAAGCCTTGATATTACTGCAACACCAAAGGCAATTGCTTGTTTAAGCATCTCACTGAATCATGGCCACACAGTTTGAGTAGACACAATTGCTACCTCTAAGGAGTTGACCCAAAGCTTATTGAAGTCAGTGAAAGTTTTCCATTTAGTTCAGAGGTCTTTGGATGAGTCCCAAAGAAGACAAATAATGTATGAATAAGGCAGAGCAGAAAGTTGATATGTATCATACTTGCTTGTTTTATCCTCAGGAATATCTACAACTGGGATCTACAGATACCATCTCCCCATATTTCTTCATCTCTAACAATACTTGTTGCTGATTTTCTTTTTAGATAAGAAATACAAAAACAATACTGTACAAGAACTGTATTGACTATTGGGAATTTAACCATTCCATTGAACATATCCAGCAAGCATCAGGAGGTTAAACACAGTCGATAGTAACTTAAATCAGCCTTGAGGATGAGTGTGTGGATTCAAGTAGCAAAGTCAGTAAACCTGGGAGCTGAACACTCAGTTCAAAGGTGAATGAACAGAGGGCAGATTTATCGCAGGATAAAGGGCAAGGGGTTTAAGGCAGTCATTCCTGAGGCAGAGTAACTTTCTAGCAACATGAAAAGTAAAATTTAGTTTGGAACTCAGTCCCTCACACTGAGATCTATTAGGTAATAAAATCGTCTCTCAAGAGAAGTGACTGGAGCCTCACTGTTTTGAAACATTAAATGCTTCACCAGACAGTCTTAGAAAGTGTGTTGGAGGGAACTATTCTACATTTATAAAGAGAAGCCAGAATAGGTCTCTTCTACCTCTCATATTAGTGATTTACTGATAAACTTATTCCTGACCTTACCAAGGGCACAGAAAAAGGCAGTGGTTTCACTGTTATCTATCAGGACTATTTAGATTTCTAATCTTTTCATGTTCAATTCTTTTTAACTGCACAGCATTGTGAGGAAAGCAATTGCAATTAAAAAAAGAAACCTTTTGGATAACTTCTAGTTGGCCATTTCTTTTATTTTGTTTCCTTGTCATAACTTTTTATACCATATAAGAGGATGTCTTGATCATTTCTACTTGATTGGAAGCTTTAAATGTGTAGGGTTTGAAAAGTAGACTTTTTGCATGTACGTGTGTATGTTTAATATTGTGGGTGAGGTTTGTGGGAAATTCGTGAGAGAGAAGCACATGTTCCATTTTGAAATTTAATAATTTGAGAGACAAGTTTTCTTAAGCTCAGTAACAATCTGAGCTCTGAGTGATAACATAAAATTTACATGTATCTGTCTCACCTTTCAGTCAAAACTGGTCTTGAATTTAACTTACAAAGTTTTACTTAGTGATTACAAATGATCACACATAATTTCTTTTCCCTACACAGTTTTTGGTAAGAATTACATAATGTATTCCTTTGGGGCATTAGAGGACAACATGTGGAGGAGAAATTCAGGGTCCTGCAATTATGATTGATTGTATGGTGAGTCATTTACGGTTTTAGAGGCAGCCCATTTGAATATATTTACTGAAAGCAAATGACATTGTGAATTTTAATGCAATGTAGAGGAGCCCAGAGCTTTGGATGAACGCCTGTTATTGTTAAAAATTCAATGAGAGAAAGGAAATAAATGAGTAGCCAGGACCAATGTGACCTTTACTAGTATTCAAAAGGAAAAGAGTGCAGAAAAATGCTCCTGAAACTGGCATTTAGCAAACAGTTACATCTGCCAACTGAGAAACCAGCTAAATCTCTACATTACTGCGGTTTTGCACCAGGTTACTCAATTTGGTGTCAGATGTGGACATTAGGATGAATTCTGGACAATTTCTCAAGGTCTCTCCTGAAGATTAGCTGCCAGCCTCTGCAGAATGTTATGCATCATGCCACTGGCACTGGTGGGACATAAGCTCTTAGAGCAGAGGATTTTTTGGTAAGTTGGACCTGGTTTATGACAGTCAGGAGTAAGAACAGAGTGGCAGGATGACTACATGAACGTGATTTTTGACATAGCCAAAAAAACTTCAAGGTCGCACCAGTTCATCTTGGTTTTTTATTTACCTTATGTTTCAGTGTATGTCAGTCACTAAAATGAGAGAGTTCTAGGGGAAAATAAAACTCAAAGTAGGTTCAATTCCCCATATTATGTAATTAGTATCACCAACGTGCATGCATGGGGATTAGGAAGAAATCACTGGTGTTGGGAGGTGTTAAACTCCTACCTGCAACTTTCAGGAATGACTTTCAGTAACTTCCTTTTGGAGGAAGGACTGCAGAGTAAATGTATAGTTGGGCTTTACTGATGCAGCCATCCCTATGCTACTCTCCAGCTTGTAGAGAATATATTGTTCAGAAGGGCATGTGCTCCACTCTAGATGACTATGTCAGAAAACTGGGGCACACAGAGAAAGTCCAGAATGTTTAACACTTCTGTATTGCATTTTATGGCTGAGGAACTGTCAGTGCTGGAGTAAGGTAATTTACCATCTTTACCAACTTCATGTAGAATCCTTGGTTTTATAGTGTTTATATGTCTCCAACTCTAAACCATACCCATGCTTAGCCGGAAGATGACAAGACGATGGCTTCAAATTTGGCAGTAGATAACCAGGTAATACTGAGGTATCTTAAAGATACCTTTTAATGTTGTATGAAGGCTCAAGAATCTTTGGATACTGTGCTGTACACTAGTATTAAGTACTACCCGATTTAAATATTTTTAGGGAGTTCTCAGGTACTTAGGTGACATTACTATACTCCAGAGCAGTATAATAATAATTTTACTGAGGCAAAAAAAAAAATTCACAGAGTTTATTCTCAGCAAGCTGCTACATGTGCTTTTTGTACTCACTTCCAGTTGTTTAACCACTGTAGTCAACACACATCATTATGCAATCACCATCAAAACATTTTCCTTGCTGACTCTGGCCTTGACTGCAATATATAATACAACACCACACATAGATCCCAACCTAGCTAGTACTGCAGCCAAAAGCATTTGTGCTGTATCAGCTCAGTGATAATTAATCCCGCTGAAAGGCCAGGCCAATTAGCAGGCTGCTCAGCCTAGGCCACTGCATGATTCTGCTTCCAGGACCCCAGCTGCTGCCTTTGCATGAGGGAGCTGTGTAGATGAGATGCAACCTATGATGAGAGATAGCTGCAGTTTCTTCAGTGCAGGTGAAGCCCCAATACTTATCCCTTGCATAGAATAATAGAATCACAGAACCATAGAATTGTTTTGGTTGGAAAAGACCTTTAAGATCAAGTCCAACCACTAACCCAAAGCTGTCAAGCTCACCACTAAACCATGTCTCATGTCTTGCTCTGTTCCACACCACTGTTCCCACTGGCTGAATATTAGCCTAGAGGAGTCCTTCTACCAAGATTAACTTTGGTTTTGAATCTGTAAGCACCAAGGGTAACCTTACTTTACCCAATGGCCATCAGAAGGCAAATCCCTGAGGCTTAATACTGGCCAAGGCTGGAAGCAACAACATGAAGCATCAGCACATCTTGTCAGCCCACGGACTAATGTCTATCCAGCCTGGGACAGGCCATGCCACTTGTCCATTTGCTGTTTCCTTTTCTTCAAAAGTATTTTACCAGGGTTTTTTTTCCAACTATAGGCTTGCATTTGAGTTATTTTCTCAGAGCCAACAGACACGAAGCCAGCCTTACAAAAGGCTTGACTCATTTTGGCATCTGGAGGCCAGACATGAAACCCCTCAGTGTCTAAAGCACTAAGGTGCCTGTGATTAAGCAACTGAATCCCATCACAGATGTCCATATGGCTACCAGCACAGTAAGCCAGTTTAATGAGATTTTTTTTTTCTATTCTATGTTACAATTGGTAGTAAATAGCTACTGGTAAAAAATCTCAAACAAAAAGTTTTGTTGTCAAAATAGAAATGCTGGCACGATTTGAAAGTCAGAATTCAATGAATCAGCAGTCATTGATTCTTAGTGCACAGTGGAATACATCTCACTCATTTTAGTTATCCACAATTTATAGTCTTGCTTAATTTTTTTTCTGGTTTTCCTAAACAGAGAAAGAGAGAAGCACCTCCAGGAAATGATTCATCTTCTCCTAAGATAGATGTCTGTAATATGTGGGATGAATCACAGTTGAAAGAGGATTACCTTTCTCCTTTGGCATAAAGGGGAACTAGATGACCTGCTGAAAAGTGATGAACATACACCATCCCCATCCTCAATGGGGACTTGAGCTGTGTTTTCTAGCTAAAGCATGAAAAAAATATGGGGCTGCAAAAAACAGCTAAACCACCCTCTGTAAATGAAGTCTAATTTCCAGGATAACTCGAGCAGACGTTGGTTTCAGTGTAAACAAATGTAGGCCAACAAGGGCTGCTTTTGAAAAATATCCTTCATAACGGCCTGACTTTAGAGAAGAAAAACCTCACTGAAGCATGTGGAGGCTGCTGAGAATTTAGTGCCTTTTTAAACAAATAATGGGGGGGGGGAAAAGCAATCATTTGTCTGTATGCCTAAATATACACCTAGAAGTGCAACTTTGGACACCTTTATTCAGAGGCATCAGTCAGTGCTGTGAGGTCTGCAGAGCAAATTGACGTGAGCAGCTCTGCTCTCTCCTGGGGTAACAGGAGGGAGAGAAAGGTGCCCACCTTCAAAGCAGCAATAGATGCCAAACTGGAAGGCATCCAGCTCAGTGGCATGCAAGAAATACAATGCATTATTTCAATGCAAGTATTTGGGTTTATTTGGGGAATCAATTAACAATAAGTACATACATCCATTTACAGAATGGTAGTGTACCAGACATATACACACACAAATTGTAATTGAAAACTGAAATAACACCAGGAGGAATAATCACTAAAGCAAAACAAAACAAAAAAAAAATCAAAAAAGCCAAGAACAATATTTCATAAAATAAAATAATTCATCCATCTGCAGTCGAATCCTTAGGGAGAGGCCACAGACTAACAAGCAAACAAATCTGGATAGAAGTGAAAATAACATTGTGAAGGCAATAGAAGGAACAAGGGAGAGATTTCTTTGCAGATTAGCTGCTTATGAACCAAAAAGTATTTCAATTTGATCACTTGTTTGTAGATATGTTTATTAGAGGATGGGGAATTCTTCATTGTTCCTACCATCCTGAAGAATAATTCTTCTTCTCTTTTTCAGACATTTTACTCTCACTATTTATTGGCAAAGCCACAGAATTCAGGAGCTGTTGTCAAAGACAACAGCTGAGGTCTCAAGAGTCTACTTTCTTTGTTTAAACCATAAGAATCCCAAAGGTTAATCAAATACATTTCTCTTCATCTTTTGAGGGAATGTGTACCATTTGAGGCACCTAAAATATCAGTACCAAAAATCCCTAAGTGCCAAAGATGCACTTAACAGTACCTAGCAGGCACCTAAAACCTCAGGAAAGTCAGATGCCCTGACTGTGTCTGTCTCTAACTCAGTTCCCTTAATATTACCTTGTATGCTGGGAAACACAGGTTTTAGTTATAGATTTTCAAAGATTTATTATTCTTTTTAAGAAAAAATGAGGAAAAAGCAGTGCTGTCTTCTGTAAATCTGGACATATGCTACATAGCCAAATAGGCCTCTGTGGAGGAAGTCTCAGAGGGCCCTACAATTAAGGAATCTTTTCTACAGGAGATGTTCACTGACTCTCAGCCACTGCACTTCCATTAGCTGCCTGTAGGTACACTAGTCTGCAAAACAGCTTTCTGCTTTGTTTGGATCATTTTTTTTTCCCAAGAATGCCATTCATAGGAGTTAAACTCCCATTCTTACTGAAATCCTTATAACCTGCAGGAGATATGACTTTTTTCCATACCATATGAATCAGAAATGGATCAGATTTGCTAAGAGGAAGGAAGATTGGAAATGGATCCAATTAGCAATGCTTTCAATACACCATCCTTCCTCCAAGAGTTCCTCAGAGGTAGACACAAGAATCCCCTTTGAGCAACTATGGACTGATTTTCCCATATAAGCCTGTCAGCAGTTAATGATTGTATACCCTAAAGTATAAGAGTTTACATTACATTGTATTTCCATTATGCATCTATGTTCTGTGAGATAACTCAGAGTATTCCCAACTACGTCTTCCTCCTGCTAAATCACATGCTCAGTAATACTTTATGACAGTGAGTTTCATAGATCAATTAAGCAAAGCAGGAGGGAAAAAAAGGTCTTTGTCTACAATGAAGAAAAACATTTCTCCCTGTTGCACAGTATCTGACTCACCGTATCCTTATCAGGCCTCTGCAAAGGTCTAACTTTTTAACTGCACAGCTCTACTTAAACTCATCAAGGTACCTCAATGCCTTCCCCAAGTAACTTAATCTTCTTCAAACTATGTTTTTTATCTTTTTTTTTGTATTTTCTTCTTTCTTATAAGACACATTAAACTAACTTTTCTTCTTTTACCAAACTCTTCTTGAACCTTGTTCTGTTAGAAGACAACCACTTGCTATTTGGTGGCTTATATGTTCCCTGGTCACAGATAAGGAGTGAGGAATGACTGGAGGTGGTCTGTACATCTGCCCTCTATCATGTCACCCTTTGGACAACATGTAAAGAGCTCTAATAGAGTGGAGGAGAGTGTTTTTCCATTATGAAGGATAGGCACACAGATTTTTAAATTGTTTCACATGCTCTAAGCAACTTATTTGGCCACTAATCAGTTTCTAAAAGTAGAATTTTCCTCCTGCTATAATAGAATGTCAGGTATTATATTGCCTTGTCTTGCTTTCCCTTGCAATTAATTTCTGTTGACTAGTGGTTTGATTCTAGGTGATGATTTTTTCCATTCATTATTCGTACCAATCTTTCTGTGATTTTTCTGTCTCTCCAGTCATATATGCCTCCATTCTGGAAAGGGATGATATAGTCCTGATGACTGCTTTAATTGCTCAGCTTTCACGTTCCTCTTCCATTTGTGGAAAAATAAAGAGAGAGGGGAAATAAAAGATGACAAAAGTAAAGCTATAAAGTGTGACACTGACCTCTGGCCCAGACTGGGCCCAGGTAATCCTCATGTAGTTAGAGCAAGGAGTTAGAACCATTTTTAACAAACCTTGACAAAACCTACAGAGAATTGGAAAAGCCTGGGGCTGGGAACACCATTTGATTAAGTCACTGTAGGCATGGCAGGCAAAGAGGTAATACTGCAGAGAGATATAGCTAGCATGGTATCTTGGGAGATAGTTCATGAAAAGAAAGAGTCAGCATCAGTTTCAATAGGGCTGAGAAAACCAAAAGACAATGGGAAGGGTGGTTCACAGGCTGCAGGCTAACCCTGTAAAAAAAGACAGCCTGTGGAAGGCCTCACAGCCTTCCCTTCCCTTCCCTTCCCTTCCCTTCCCTTCCCTTCCCTTCCCTTCCCTTCCCTTCCCTTCCCTTCCCTTCCCTTCCCTTCCCTTCCCTTCCCTTCCCTTCCCTTCCCTTCCCTTCCCTTCCCTTCCCTTCCCTTCCCTTCCTTCTCTCCTTCAGATTCCTGTGGTCCAGCAGTGAATGTCTGCTGAGAGACAATTCTCTCCATCAAGGTTGTTCATGCTGATGCACCCCACTCAGGCTTTCCAAACACACTTTGCTTTTATTGGCTTTAACCAACCCATTTGGAGCTACATCTCAAGCTAGCAAGCCCTCCATGTTTGGTCAAACCACCTGTCCTATCTGAAGTGATGGTTAGTGCCTGATCGTCATTACAGACACCAGTAGCACTTGCTCCTGTTGGAAATCCAGTAACGGTTCATTTCTGTTTCATATCAAGAAAGTTAAGAAAAACAAGAAGGTTTTTTTTCAGGTACATCAATAGCAAAAGAAAGATTAGGGGGAATGTGGGCCTGCTGCTGAACACAGAGGATGTCCTGGTGACAGAGGATGTAGAGAAGGCTGCTCCTCTTATCCAAACTAGATAGTCCCTGTTTCCACAGCCTTTCCTCATAAGGAAGATGCTGGAGACAGAAAGCGAATCTCATTAACATTTACAAATATCTAAATGGTTGATGTCAGGAGGTTGAGGCATCCTTTTTTCCTATTGTATCTAGCGACAAGGGGTAATGGGATGAAGCTGGAATACAAAAAGTTCCCCTGAAACATAAGCAAAAATGCTTTTGTTTTGGAAGTGAGGGAGCCCTGGCCCAGGCTGCCCAGGGAGAGTGTGGAGGCTCCTTCTCTGGACATGTTCCTGTGTGACCTGATCTAGGTGGACCTGCTTGAGCAGTGGGTTTGGACTAGATGATGGACTAGTTTGGACTAAAGGTCCCTTCCAACTCCTACCATTCTGTGATGCTGTGATTCTGTGATATTGATAGGTTTAATATAGGAAATATGTTGACTGAACATTCCCAGGGTCATAGTTACCTTCTCATTTTTTTGCTTTTTCCCCATGTAGTGACTAATCAGATGTCTTTGCAATTGTGTAGTACAAGATGCCCTTCCTTCACCCCTCTCAAAGGATGCTTCCACCTTGCAGAATTTTTATTATTTTCTTCTGAAGTCAGATGTAATTCATTTTGTGGTGTCTAGATGAGTACAGTTCATGCATCTGCAGCTAACCAGGACTCCTTAGAGAGTCCTGTTCATCAAGAGTGAGAGTTAGTGTAACATCCTTTAGCTATATCTTTGATATCTGTTTAAGGAAGACATGGATGGTATGTTTAAAGGGCTTTTGTCACCACCGACACTAAAGAGAATTCATGGTAACTACTCCATAGAAATTCACATTTAGTGGCTGCCTCATTGGTGAACAACCTGTATTTTGTGCCACAGAACCTTGCCAAATTTCTATGACTCACTATTTTTTGTTGCATTGATAGTGTCCTCTAACTTCATGTCACCAATAGATTTCATCACTGTGCTCTTGCTCTGTGTAAATAATAAACCAGTGCACTGTGACAAGAAATTCCACCAGTAGCTTTCTCCCATGCAAACAATCAGTGTCTCACTGAGACTTGATGCAGTTTTCCATGCAGATAGTTGATCAGTCATCTCTCAGTTCCTGCATCTCTTCCATGAATAAATTGTTACGTGGCAGTGTGCAAAATGCTTAATAGCAGCTGAGGCTTTTATTTTTTAAGGGCTTCCAGGTACCTACAACACAGCAGCATTCATTGTCTGCAAACCAGTTTCATACAAACGAGAAATTATGTGTGTTTAACAGATGCCTTGTGATATCGGTCCTATTCATGCATGTGTTTTATCTCCTGTTTTTTCTCCTGTTGCATGATTCTTGGCTCCCTAAGCCTGTACTGAAATCATGCTTAGATCCCAGCAAACAAAAATGGTATCAGCAGGAGTGACAGTTGCGCCTTGAGATCATCAGGAGTGAAGCACATACCACTGAGGCCACCTGGTGTACAAAACAGAGCTGCAGTCCGCTCCTTCAGCAGAGCCTACCATAGATAACTAAGGAAAAAAGAAAAAGAAAAACCCATCACTGTGTTTAACAAAAGCCTAGTGCAACTCTTCAAAGGCAGAGCTGAGGCTACGCAACCTTGCAAAGCAGAGACATGTGTGTGATTGCACTGATGAGTTTACTGGCAAGGAAGTCAGTAGACCTATAGTGCACACAGAACATTAGGATAGAAAAGGTTCGTTTTGTGAAATGGTTTGGTTCTGCAGTGCTACCACTGTGAGTAGGGACAAGATCAGCCTTGTTCTTCCTCTTGTGTCCCACATGTCTTCATCTGAGATGTGAAGAAAGCATTCCTTCAGCATAGGGTCCTTACATTATGTCCACTTCCCAGTGCATAAACATATGAGTGTCACGCTCTTTTACTGTTCCCTTTTTCTCCCCTTTTTTTTCTACTGATCTTGAAAAGCATTTTGTCTGGCTGCTCGGGTGTGAGAACAGGCTCAGTAAAGAGAGAACAAATTGTGCCATGAAATTAGGATTTGGAATGATTGCATGTAACTTGAGCTTGAAAGGGTTTCTTTGCCCTTGGCTTACACACATCTTACAGACATTTGTAACTGAGTTTTGGGAGCCAGGGCCATATGACTCTTCAGACAGATGTAACTTGCAGTGCTTCTCATGCCTATGTGTATGTGAAGCTCCATGCCCGGTGTTCTGAGTGATAGTAGCAAATCACAGTGTTACTGTCATGTGACTGACACGTAAATGTTTCTGTGGACATCACAGTCATAGGACAGGCAAACCCTGCAAGGGCAAGGTTATCATTGGATAGGAAGTTGAATTACAGCATCATCTTGAGAGTGGAGCTCATCAGGGCCTATCTTTGAGGCCAACAGCGAAATGTTCACATGCAGGAGGTCCAGCACGTTAATCTTCTGCTCTGTGTGGGTGACACAGTTTTCTGTGAAGCAGCCTGGGCTGCATTCTAGGCTGCCTTATTGGTTGCTCACCCAGGGATTGTGCCCTCAACCAGAAACATGTTGAGCTGCAGTTTTCCTCTGGCTTTGAGACTCTAGTGTTGCCCTTGAAATACATGAAATGTCTCAGGGCTGGTCAAGGGAGAGGAAATAGGCATTCAAATATCCTTAACTATCCCTGACTGAACAAAAAATCAAGTATAATCAAGTTACAAATTCTTTGAAATATAACCAAAGCCCCTAGAGAAGTAATTCTGCATAGAAACTTCATGGAAAAAACATGCTGTCTCCATGAATGTGAAGTAGATTATTTTTGCTAAATCAGAGACAGAGTGTAGTATTTGTCACCCATCTGCTACAGTCTGGATTGTAAAAAAAAATCCTGTCCATACATTTTCCATATGTTACAAGGCAATTTGGATATCTGAAAGTTAGTCATAGAGATAAGCAAGAGATGCAGTGTCATCCTCATCTAGGGTACGAGTGCTCTCTGCAAATACATTCACCAGCAGAGGTGGAAACTTTTTTTTTCTAGTTTTCTTTTCTATTCAGTGGCCTAAAAAATCCCAATAGAAAATCTTGGTTAAGTCTGTTAGAAAAAATATTCAGGATTTCCAACTATGAAAAAAAAGAATAGCATAAAACTAAATTTTATTTGGAGTTGACAAAGTTTGTTACCTCCAAAAGGTTTAATTTAACCTTTTTTTTGGTCTTTTCCACTGTAGTCATTTTTTAAATAAAAAAAAAAATTGAAACAAAACTCAAAATAGTTCTTAAAAAAACACTGACATTAATTGCCTTGGCATTTCCTGAATTGAAACATTTCACGTGGAAAAACATTTCAGTACAAAATGCTTTCAAAAATTGGGCCTTTATTGAGTAAAGGAATTTGCTGAAATGGACTGTGATTCATAAATATTTTGAGGTCTCCGTTAGAACTTGATCTCTTTGTTTCCATGTAAAATTAATTGTAGGATACTAGAATGTCCCCCATTTATATTGCAGCTCCTGCACGGAAAATCTCATTGTTGAGAATTTTATGTCACCCAAATCTCTCTAGCTTACTTTTCTCTTTCACTGAAATTATCATTACCAATTTTCCAACAGGGACTCTGTGCTGACACAGCCACTTTCAAATAGTACCTACTAGGAAAGTAGATGCATGAATGGCTTTTTAGGGGTCAAACACTTCAGCAAAAAGACAACATGTCAACAGCTTTTGCATCCTCATGATCAGGTGCTAGAAAAAAGTTTAAACAGGCAAAGAGAATGTCTCCTGCAGAGTCTCATCTGTAGAAATTGAGGGTGCTGTTATACCCCGAGCCTTAGCTTGTGCTAAGTATGCTCTGGAATTAACTCTGAGTCTAGATGGTCTGTTACTGCAACACAGTAGTGACAGTCAAGTTTGTGGGTCAGGTTCATTGTTGATTTCTTGTGTTTGTCGAAGAGTGAGGCCATTTACTGCAGAAAATAACAACTCACCTACCAAAGATAAAAGAATAACCTAACCATTACTAAAGAGACTTATGCTGTAGAAACCATCAGGTATCAAGAAGCAGAATTCAAAGTCACAGAAACTATTTGGAGAGGAAACCAGCCAAGACCATCCAAGCAATTATTTTGCTCTTGAGTTATCAGCAGAATATATGCTGAAATTCTTGTTTTACCTGGCTTAAAATCTTTGTTTTCAGGGATTTCAGGTCTCTTTTTCAGAAAACTTTCCTGTAAAGTCTGCCGAGATTTCCTATTTTTCTCTGCCTTAATTGAATCATCTTGCTGCTAGCTTTACTCTGAGTATCACGCCAAATAATTGCTGTTCTCCTTATGTGTTAACAATCTCTTGAAGTTTGGCTTTTTGCAACTCCTCTTAATCGCCACTTCCAGTGTATGCATATAGATATGATTCTTTTAATTCTCCCTATAAACCAATGCCTCCAGCCTTCTAATTAGAGGAGAGCAACTAAAATGAAGTGATTCTGCTCCTCAGCAACTCACTGGCAATACAAAGCTATTAATCAAATGCAGTTTTCCAGCTGCAGTTGAATCATGTATAAACAGAGACAGACTGTGCAGGTCAGAGCTGCAGAGATTTACTTTGGCACACTCATGTATCTTTACACTTCAAGAAATTCGATGTCTAATCTACACTAGGCATCTGGCCTTCTCTTAAAAACACAAGAGGCAGATGTGAAGATATGGACATTTTACAGGCAGTTGAACCATCTTCTATAGGAAGAGTATTTCTCTATCCACCTAAGAAAGTCAGACAAGTCCCTCAGATACAAGATGAAGATTCTGACATTTAGGGATGCATAGGTAAGTGCTCTCAAGTGAGTTGTATGTCTACACTCCCGGTAAACAGAGGCTTTCTGAGTGTAGTCAATGAATCCTAGAGAGGAGTTCAGACAACCAATCATACGTATTTTGAAAGAGCAGAACCGGCCTTTGGCATGTCTGCAATGCACTATCTGGGTGGCCACTGGCTGCAATGGGACCTGAGACATACATGAGTGAATTCTTCAATTTTGATGTGCAAGCTGAATCCCCCTTTAGGTATCCAGTTTTCTGATAGCTAATTTGGAGAGAGACATGTCCTCTCCCAGTGACTTTGTCAACTTCAGGTACAAGAAAGGGTCTCCACTTAACTGCTGAAAGGTGTTATATTCCAAATGCCAAACAAACCATATTTCCATCATTACTGTCAGTTTCATAGGCAAGTTCTCCCCTTTATAATGTCAAACATTGTTCCATGGTGTCAAAGGAAAACTGGGGTTCATTTGGTGTAATTTTGGGATCTTTGTATCTCAAAGGGTTTTCACTTTCATCATCATTCGTCATACAACTATTTAGTAGAATAAACACTGAGTTTATTAAGGATTGACTAGTGTTAATACTTACCTAACAATTGAGATTATTTCTCCTAGGGAGATTATAACATTGATGTTTCCAGAATGTAAAATATATGATCCTTTAATTAAAGTGAGTATTCAGACGAAAAAAGGGATAACTCCTTCTACTTTCTCACAGTTACATAAGCCATGTTAGCAGAGTCCAAGCCTTTTAATTATGGCTGACAGATTTCTTCCTTGTCTGTTCAACCAGAAATGCTTAAATGGTACCTGATTTTCAGAAGATATTCATGTCCAGGGAGACAAAGGAGTCCCCATTCCTGGAGACTTGCAAAGATGCGTAGCTGAGGTACTGAGGCACATGGGCTTGACAGTGTGAGGTTAGTGGTTGGACTTGACTATCTTAAAGTTCTTTTCCAACCAAAACAATTCTATAATTCTACCATTCTGTGCATAGCCA
>WBNH01000488.1:0-15507 GCA_013401255.1 Urocolius indicus | reverse complement strand
TGCCCTACTCTAGGTGCTGCTGCTCTGGCAGGGGAGTTGCACTGGATGAGCTTTCCAGCTCCCTTCCAACCCTTGAGATTCTGTCATTCTGTGAAATCTAATGAAATTGAACAGGGGCAAGTATAGAGTCTTGTATCTGGGAAAGAACAACCCCATGTACCCGTGCAAGTTGGGGAATGAACACTTAGAGAGTTTCCTCGTGTCCTGTCGCTTCTAGCTCAGGAGCAGAGATCAACCCAATTGTCAGCCACAGCCTCCTGTCAGGGAATTGCCCAGAGTAAGAAGGTCTCCTCTCAGGCTCCTCTTGTCCAGGCTCAACACCCCCATTCCCTCAGCTGCTCCTCACAGCACTTGTGCTCCAGCCCCTTCATTGCCCAGCTCAGTGCCCGGCTCTGGCCCCGCTGCAGCCCCTCAGTGTCCCTGTGGCAGGGAGTGAGGGGCCCAGCACTGACACAGCCCTGGAGCTGCAGCCCCTCAGTGTCCCTGTGGCAGGGAGTGAGGGGCCCAGCACTGACACAGCCCTGGAGCTGCAGCCTCCCCAAGGCCCAGCACAGGGGCACAATCCCTGCCCTGAGGCTGCTGCCCCACTGCTGAGCCCAGCCAGGCTGCCACTGGCCTTCTTGCCCCCCTGGGCATGCTGCTGGCTCCTATTTAGCCACTGACACCAACCCCCCCTGGCCCCTTCCCTCCAGGTCCATCAGCCTGGGTCCTACAATCACACACGGCTGGCACACACAGCCAGCAGGGAACATTGCACCCTGAGTTCTTTATTTCTGCATGACTGTGCCATTCCAGCAACCCTCCAGCGATGGGCCAGCATCATCAGGCAGATGAGCCCCAACGAGCCAGTGTGTGGAAGTCCATGCAGCAAGAGGAAGATGCTGCTTGGGGTGGATTGGGGATAGTGCAATATTGGTGGAGTAAATCCTGTATCTCTGCTAGTGGGATAGAAAAAGCTTCCCATATAGGCATTGGAATGGGAACAAAACCCCTCAGAAAGTGATTCTGTGAGGCATGACATCACCTGGGACTGTCACCAGCCACCACAAAGCTCCCTGTGCCTGAGTCTGGGGCACAGAGCTGAGCTTGCTGCCACTGCTGCTGTTAGAGCCCAGTCTGAGGCGAGGCAGGGAAGCAGTGAGTGACAGGTACATTGATCTCCCAGCACTTGGAAGCGAGATGAGAGCTGGAATGAATGCAAATTTGGGGAGCAGAAGCTGTACCTTTGATCAGGTGCTGGAGGAATCCTCGGGAAAGCAAAGCAATGCAGCAGGGCTGCCCTAAAACACCCTTTAACTCAGTCACAATGAGGCCACTACATATAAACAAGCAAAAGCAGAGGCCCAAGATTGAATTGTTGTTTCAAAGACAGCCATTAGGAAGAAGAATAAAAGGCTAAGGACTAGCAGTAGTCATGCAAAGGATGCCACTGGCACGCTGTAACTCCTGACACAGGCTCTGATGCTAGCAGAGATTGAAAACACATGCACTCAACACCAAGAGCTGCTCCAAAATGAACTGAACATCTCTGCTGGAGGCTATTCTGAAAGCAAACACTTTGTAATGTGAAGATGAATCCCACAAACAACCTCACCTGGGGATTTGCTCCAGGCCTGGAAGTAAAAAATTCAGCAAAATCCACTGTTGTCTCTTCCTCAGCTCCCAGCACGAAGCTGCTGCTCAGCTGCTGCCCAAAGCAAACCCACACTGCATCAGCAGCAAAATCACTCACGTGGAGGGATGCTGTGGGGTGGCAACGGGATCAAACCTCCCTCCTTTCCATTGGGAAAGGTGTCTCTGACCTCAGGCCACTCAGCTGCTAGCTGCCCTTGGTCACTCAGAGTGCTCAGAGCTAAGGAGCACCCTTGTTGGCCAGAAAACATGTTGGGAAGCTGCCCTGTGCCACATGGTGTTAACCAAAACCGTAATGAGCAATGAGGCAGCAGAGGATTAAGTAGGATGCTGCAGGGTTAGAGAGCAGCAGGAGCATGCAGAGAGTGGGGTGGCCAGTGTCAAGGCATGGAGTGAGACCCTCATACAATCATAAAATCACAGCATGGTGGGGGTTGGAAGGAAACTTTAGGGCTCATCCAGTCCCTGCAGAAGCAGCTCCCACCTAGATCAGGTCACACAGGAACGTGTCCAGGTAGGTTTTGAAGAGTTCCAAGACAGGAGCCTCCACACTCTCCCACAACCATTTTTTACAAGAAAACACAATCCCAGCTAATTTATCACTTGGGATCAAGGCTGAGGAACCACAGGGTTTGCAGGGACACCACTGGCTGGAGCCCTCCAAGGAGATCCCAAACTGCTCTGTCAGCATATTTCCACGGCAAGGGGCTCTGCAGGAACCCAGCAGAGGTCAGAAGTGGTTTTAGGGTGGCTTTTGTTTTCTTTTGTTAATCTGGGCAGCAGTTGAGGCTTGTGCATAGCACTAGGCAGTTTGCAGAGAGCACTAGAAGGAGCAGATGCTGATGTGGATGGTGGGAGCTGTGCTGTGCTTGCACAAGCTGCTGCTCCCCTTGCTGCAGCCATCGTCCTCGTGGCTGCTGAGGATGCGCTGGGAGCCTCACGACAAAGGATGCTGATGCCAGCTGCTGATAAAGTAATGATGTCCACAGCTTCCTCCCTGAAAGCAGGGGAGTGAACTGCCCTGGTACAGGCAGAGAAACATCATCCTTTTGCCAAGCTTCTCAGAGAGCCTTCTGGATGCAGAGGTGGCAGAGCAACTTGGTATCCAAAGCCCTTGTTGCCAGCACCACAGGGGTCAGACACACTGCAGGTAGGAAGGAGACAGCCAATGGAGAAAGAAATGGGGAAGATAAAGAGAATCTGGGCTAAACTAAGAAGGCAGCAGCTGGTTTGGGTACCTGTCACAGGAGCAAAGAGCAGATAACAGCAATTACACTGGCTTAATGTGCAGGGAGAAAGAAGGATCACAGAAGGTACAAGTGAGGAGTCACTAAGAGTCAGGAGAGCTCTGCCCTCCGTGGCCTGAAACAAATCCTTGTACAGGGCCAGAAGTAGTTGTGGACTTACCTAATTCATGCAAGAGTTATACTGGGTCATATATATGTGTCTATATATAGAGAGAGGAGAGAGAGAGAGATATATTGGATCTCTAGTCTGGAGGAGACTGCTGGGGGATCTCATTCATAGTCACAGATATCTAACTGATGGGTGTCAGGTCACACAGGAACGTGTCCAGGGGGGTCTTGAAGAGCTCCAAGGAAGGAGCCTCCACACCCTCCCTGGGCAGCCTGGGCCAGGGCTCCCTCACTCAAACACTCAAACACTTTTCACTTATGTTTAAGTGGAACTTGATCCACTTGTTACAGCTTGATCCCATCACCCCTTGTCCTGTCACTGGATACAAGAGAGAAAAAGTGATGCCCCAACCTCCTGACACCCACCGGCGAGATATTCGTGACTATGAATGAGCCCTAAAGGTCCCTTCCAACCCCCACCATGCTGGGATTCTATGATTGTATGAGGGGCTCACTCCATGCCTTGACACTGGCCACCCCACTCTCTGCATGCTCCTGCTGCTCTCTAACCCTGCAGCATCCTACTTAATCCTCTGCTGCCTCATTGCTCATTACGGTTTTGGTTAACACCATGTGGCACAGGGCAGCTTCCCAACATGTTTTCTGCCAAGATGATCAGGGGACTGGAGCATCTTCCTTGTCAGGAAAGGCTGTGGGAACTGGGGCTGTTTAGTCTGGAGAAGAGGAGACTGAGGGGGGAGCTCATTCATAGTTACAAATATCTCACTGGTGGGAGTCAGGAGCTTGGGGCAGCACTTTTTTGTGTTGTATCTGGCAGCAGGCCAAGGCGTGATGGGATGAAGCTGCAACACAAACAGTTCCATTGAAACATAAGGAGAAACTGGTTGAGTGTTTGAGTGAGGGAGCCCTGGCCCAGGCTGCCCAGGGAGGGTGTGGAGGCTCCTTCCTTGGAGCTCTTCAAGACTCACCTGGACACGTTCCTGTGTGACCTGATCTAGGTGGGAGATGCTTCTGCAGGGGGGTTACACTGGATGAACTCTAAAGGTCCCTTCCAGCCCCCACCATTCAGTGATTCAATGCATCAAGTGACCTTGTAAGGAGGATAAATCCATGGGTGGTCCTGGATAAAGTTTCATCACAGCTCCTACACGTAAAGGCAAAACCTTTTGGTGTTTCCCATTACACCAGAAGCACCTGTAAGATGTCAACCCCGAGCCACACAGCTCCAACCCCTTTTAGTTCTGGCTCCCAAACTTGGCCAAGTCCCTAGAGTTAACAAAAGGCTTTGGGATTACTGTAATGCTGTTAGGAATGGAGTGTGAAAGCTGACACCAGTACCACGGCATGATTACCACAGAGCGTGTTCAATATGCTCACACAGAATGGCACAGCAAGAGGTTAATTGTATTGCCACTGGAAGCAGCTTCCAAAAGGCCCATCCTTTGGTGTGAGAGGAGGAATTGAATTTTCACACTCATTCAGCTCTGAGCTCTTGCAAGAACGACAGCTATTTATGCCAGCATGTAAACGATGTTTCGTGATCTTGAACTGCTGCTGAATAGGAGATAAATCCCATTGATCACAAGTGCTTTACCTGTGACCCTGAGCAAGGCTGCTGCTCAGGCTCTGAGGGTGCACAGAGGACAAGGCAAGCAAGGGCTGTGCAGCTGTGAACGTTTGCTGGCAGGCTCCAAAGCCATTGCAGCACTTGCTTTTGCACGGCAGCTGCTTTCAGCTGGGAACATTTAGGGGAGTTAATACCAAATCTGCTCTGTTCATTCCTTTACACTGCACAGGCCACAGGCAAAGATGAAGGAACCCCATCAGTCACCACCCTGCTAGAGATCAACTGTAAGGAAAGGCTCATTTTAGTAGGTAAGGTACCAAAATCCACATGTACTGCTGCAGTGGACAAGTGTCCAGCTCTGGGATTCATCATTAAAAGGACGTGGATGTGTCAGAGTGAGTCCAGAGGAGGTCAGGGAAATGACCTGAGGGCTGGAGCCCCTCTGCTGTGAGACAACAGAGAGTGTTGGGGATGTTCAGCTCCAGGGGAGTCCCCTGAGCTCAGGCTTCTCTTCCCCAGGCTGAACAGCCCCAGGGCTGCAGCCTTTCCTCCTCACACACATGTTGTAGCTCCTCAGCACCTTGGCAGCCCTGCACTGGCCTCTCTGCAGCACTTCCCTGTCTCTCCTGAGCTGGGGAGCCCAGCACTGGCGACAGGACTCCAGATGAGGCCTCAGCAAGCAGGAGAACCTGCCTGGCCCTGCTGCCCACACTCTTCCTAAGAGATGTTCCAGTGCCCTCATCCTCGTGGCAGCCCTGCAGGCAGCTGAGGGGTTTCTGCCTGGAGCTGCAGGGACCACAGGGATCACACCACTGGAGAATCTTATGATTTCCTTTTGTTTGTTTTTTTTACCACACTAAATTAGGCATTTAAATCTTGCCCCTGGTGCTGGAGGTTCATGATGTATGTGTGTGGCAGCCCTGGGATGGCAAACACTGATTTACTGCAGGAAGATCTCCAGTGATGATTGGTGGCCCGTTACACACCAATCCTCAGCACGTTGTACATCACAGCCTGTGCTCCCCTGCCTCCAGCTCCCAGGGAACCACACAGGTATTCAAAAGGGTTTTGCATCCCTTAGAGTCAGTCATAAGGATTCATTTTTCCAGTTGAGCTACAGCAGAAAAGGACACATGGGACAGAACGATGTGCTGTGGCATCTCCATTCCTCTGTTTGAAGGGGTAAGGGCAGCTCCATGAGGGCCATGGCCACGAATAATCCCATGTACAAGCACGGCTGGGGAATGAACTCTAAGAGAGTAGGACAGGGGAAAGGGAGCTGGGAGTCCTGAGGGGCAGCAGGATGAGCATGAGGCAGCAACGTGCCCTCCTGGCCAAGAAGGCCAATGGTATCCTGGGGTGGATGAGAAGGGCTGTGGGCAGTAGGTCAGAGAGGTTCTGCTCCTCCTCTGCTCTGCCCTGCTGAGACCACATCTGGGATATTGTGTCCAGTTCTGATCCCTCAGTTGTAGANGGGACAAGCTGCAACAGAAGAGGTTCCAAAGCAACACAAGGCAAAACTCCTTCCCTGTTGAGGTGAGGGAGCACTGGCAGGGGCTGCCCAGATGGGCTGTGGAGGCTCCTTCTCTGGAGACATCCCAACCCAGCTGGATGAGTCCCTGTGTGCCCTACTCTAGGTGCTGCTGCTCTGGCAGGGGGGTTGCACTGGATCAGCTTTCCAGCTCCCTTCCAGCCCTTATTCTATTGAGGCCTGTGTTAAAAGGTGATGGCTACAGCATTCTCAGACACATCACAAGTGATAAGAACACACATGCCCATGATGGCTGCCTGTGTGGGCCCAAGCAGCTGCCTGGAGCCAGCCCAATTACCCACACGAGACTCCGCTGTATTGCTTTCCAAAGAGGTCTGTGTCAGCACACTTCAAAGCAGCCTGCAGCCAGGTGATTTGGGAAGCCACAGAGAATAACAGACAGAACAGAGCATCATTGACTCAGCTCTACAATTTTAAGATCAGTAGTTAAACTGTAACAGCAACACTGGCTTATTCTCTCCAAGCTAAAGGCAGGTCTTGCTGGGGCAAGAGGACATAGAGAATCCCAGCATGGTGGGGGTGTGCAGGGACCCCCAGAGCTGCTGCAGCCCCAGCCCCTGCTCCAGCATCTTCCCCTGGCTCAGGGGGCACAGGAACGTGTCCAGGGGGGGTTGGAAACCTCCTGAGCAGGAGCCTCCACACCCTCCCTGGGCAGCCTGGGCCAGGGCTCCCTCCCCTCAGCACCAAAGAAGATTTTCCTTGTGTCTAACTTTTTGTGTTGCAGCTTTCTTTCCATTACCTCTTCTCCTGTCACTGAACACTACAGCAAAAACTGCCTCCCCATATCACTTGTCACCAACCCCCCAGTAACCAAAGAAGACATATGAGCCCTAAACCACTCTCCCACTCTCAGCAGCTGCTGGGTGGGCAACACATCCCTCCTTTGGGGTCCATCCCCTGGTATCCAGCTCTGCTGCACCCTCATCCCTGCTGCTGCTGAGAAACCCCATCCAGATGAGCTCCCTAAGGATGGGGTGACACAAGGTTAAGCCAGCCCTTGGCTGGGAGCAGCCAGAGGCCATCACACTCCATGCACTCAACACGCTACTACCCGTGTTAAAGAGCCTGAACGGCTCTCTGGAGCATTGGACCTTGTTCAAACACAATCCTTATTATTATAACAAAAGAGAGTGGTGGGTTTTTTCTTCCCCCCCCCCCCCACTTCAGTGAATGGTTATTAATGTGTTTCCAGGAGCTGGGTCCATTTCTCTGAGCGAGAACGGGGCTGGCAGGAGGAAAGCTGATAAATGCCCTCCTCCCCTCAGCCTCACGGCGGGAGCTGCCGGGGCTCCTCGTTCTAACAAGCTGCAGATGGAAGACGACTGGAATAACAAAGTATGAATTTTGATGAGTCTAATAAATCACTCCACTTTTTTTTTTTTTTTTCCCCCTCCTGCTCTTGATGGTTTTTCAACACTTGAGACGCCGGCAAGAGCCTGGATATCATCAACCAGGTTCACGGAGCTCGTGGTAACGCGTGGAAGGCAGCTCTGACAAGGCAGCACTTGTCAGGATGGAAACCCATTTGCATCCCTGCTTTGGGACTCATGTCATTTATTCTTGTTTTATTTCAATTAACAAGGAGATGTTTCAATCACTTTTGGTGTTTCCCCCCCCCCACCCCCAACCTTCAAAGCCACTGGTTAAACTGAAGGTCACCCGGCTTTGACCTTTCCTAACTATGGGTTTGAAAGGAGCTTGATCTGAGTCTGACACCAGCAAAGGCACTTGGAGCAACTCTTGTGAGAGCAGAGGAAAGCTCTGCAGGCACCTGAGGTCCTTTGAATTCTCTTTTCTGAACTTCTGTATAAAGCAGGTAATGGACAGGCTCCAAATCCATCAGAACGAGAAACAAAACCTCAGCATCACAGGATCTCAAGGGCTGGAAAGGAGCTGGAAAGCTCATCCAGTGCAACCCCCCTGCCAGAGCAGCAGCACCTAGAGTAGGGCACACAGGGACTCATCCAGCTGGGTTGGGATGTCTCCAGAGAAGGAGCCGCCACAGCCCATCTGGGCAGCCCCTGCCAGTGCTCCCTCACCTCAGCAGGGAACAAATTCCTCCTTGTGTTGCTTTGGAACCTCTTCTGTTGCAGCTTGTCCCTATTGCCCCTTGTCCTATTCAACTTCAGGTTGCAAGCCTTGAGTATGTGCATAAGTGTTTGCCCAGGGGAGTTATCTGTCAAAAGGCCTGATGAGCAGCATGGCCATGGAAAGGAAGAACCAAGACTTTGTTCTCCTTATCAAAATACCCCACTCTTGAATCCTCCAGGCCAGTGACTGGCAGAGGAGAACAGAGCCAAAGTCAGAAACACCATGGTGTGGTTAAGCAGAGGTCAACATGACCATTGACAGAGCACCTGGCAGGGGCTGCCCAGATGGGCTGTGGAGGCTCCTTCTCTGGAGACATCCCAACCCAGCTGGATGAGTCCCTGTGTGCCCTACTCTAGGTGCTGCTGCTCTGGCAGGGAGGTTGCACTGGATCAGCTTTCCAGCTCCCTTCCAGCCCTTCAGATTCTGTGATGCCACAACTCTATGCTCTAGGTAAACCCTGCCCTCCCTTGCATTTCCAATCCAGTGTGTGTGAGCTGTGCAGAGCTGGGAGTGATGCAGATCCATGGGCAGATGCCCACTGTGGTGCCCCAGGAGCAGGGTAAGGACAGCAGTGCCTAACACCCGGCCCTACTAAGAGATTAGGAATGGCTGAGCTGATGCTTTTGTTTTTTTACATCCACCCTTTTCGTCAACTGGTTTTTTTGCTGTAATGAAGGGCTGTAACTTCTCCAGCCTTTCAGCAGATCCATCCCACAAGATTCCCTGTGCCCAGATGGGCTGTGGAGGCTCCATCTCTGGAGACATCCCAACCCAGCTGGATGAGTCCCTGTGTGCCCTACTCTAGGTGCTGCTGCTCTGGCAGGGGGGTTGCACTGGATGAGCTTTGCAGCTCCCTTCCAACCCTTCAGATTCTATCACGCTGTGATTGCTTCCTGCAATCTCTTGAGTCCAACCTGCACCTCCAGGAACTCCAAAGCCTGCAAACTCCTCCCCTAGTCCTTGATGCAGCTCTCCACATCCCCCAGCACCCCATCCCACCACAGCAGCATGCCAAACCCCCAACGCTTTCCCTCCCTGCAAGCAGAAGGGCGAGTTAACCAGGAAACCTGTTGTTTCCATCAGCCTCATCCTGCCTCGAGTCTTTAATCCATTCAATATGGGTTTTTTTTTTCCCCACCTCCCCTGCTTTTCATTTGCTTCTCCAGCACAGCACTGAATCAGAGAGGGAATTCATCTTTGACAAACATTTACCGATTATCAAATCACAAGTGCAGCCGCAGACAGGGGCAATAAGTCACTTTAAGCAGCCGCCTGTACCACAGCCTGAGGACTTTGGGCAGCCCCTGCATGACAAATCACTCCTGTCAAAGCCTCGTGTTCGCCGGCGCTCCGCAGCCGTGTTCTCTGTTGTTCCACGCTACCTGGTGTTTAATGACAAGGCTGTCAGGCTGAGACGAAGCCCCTTCTGCTCTCAGGACTGTCAGAGGCCTATTAAGAGGGAAGATTGAGACCCTCCTCTTCCCAAACTCACTGGAGCAACACAAGCCCGCTAGTTTTGATAATGATGGTGCGAGGGCCATCGATCGCGGGCTGACACCCAGCCCATCCCTATCAAATGGGACTAGTTTGCTGGGTGACAGTTGCTATAGATTATTGTGGGTGGCTTGGTTGGGTTGTAGGGGGGTTCTTTCCTCCCCCTCCTCTCCTTTTATCCATCGCTCTACAAAGCTGAGGATGGATGGGAAGGAAAAGGAAAGCGTGAGCTTTGGGTTTGGTGTCTTTTTTAGCCACGTTCCAAGAAGCTTTTGGAAGTTGGATGTTTACAGGATGTTTCTCCAGTTGGGAAAACCAACCTGTCCCCTCTAACTCATCCAAATCCTGGCACATGAGCTCTACTCTGATCGCCCCAACAAGCACCTAATGCCAGGCTTATGCTTCAGGGCACATGGTCGCATGGATACACTCACACGGAAAGGTCAGGGGATCATGCAGGGCAGCAGAGCTGGGGAAGGGGCTGGAGCAGAAGTGCTGTGAGGAGCAGCTGAGGGAATGGGGGAGTTCACCCTGGAGAAGAGGAGCCTGAGGGCACACAGGAGCTCTCTGCAGCTCCCTCACAGGAGGCTGTGGCCTGGGGAGGAATCAGTCTCTGCTCCCAAACAACATGCCAAGAGGAAAGGGGCTCAGGGTGCCCCAGGGGAGGTTGAGGTTGGAGCTGAGGCAGAACTGTTGCCCTGAGAGGGGTGTCAGCCCCTGTGCCAGGCTGCCCAGGGAGCTGGGGCAGTGCCCAGCCCTGGAGGGATCCCAGAGCCGTGGGCCTGAGGTGCTGAGGGCTGTGGCTCATTGCTGGCTATGGCACTGTCAGGGGAGGGCTTGGACTCAGGAATCCTACAGGCCTCTTCCAACCTAAACATTTCTATGACCCTAGGTCTGATCCTGGAGAAAGGAAGCAGCTCAAGGCACCCTTGACATGCAGAACTGCCACCTTGGCACAGCTTTATCTGTGTGAACTCCTTCCCTTCCTCAGGACAGAAGCAGAATCACAATCATAGAATCTCAAGGGCTGTGAGGGAGCTGGAAAGCTCATCCAGTGCAACCCCCCTGCCAGAGCAGCAGCACCTAGATTAGGGCACAAAGGGACTCATCCAGCTGGGTTGGGATGTCTCCAGACAAGGAGCCTCCACAGCCCATCTGGGCAGCCCCTGCCAGGGCTCCCTCACCTCCACAGGGAACAAATTCCTCTTTGTGTTGCTTTGGAACCTCTTCTGTTGCAGCTTGTCCCCATTGCCCCTTGTCCTGTCATTGGCCATCCCTGACCACAGCCTGGCTCCAGCCTCCTCACAATCACCCTTGATGGGTTTATAACATGACTGAGCTCACCCCTCAGGCTCCTCCTTCTCCAGACCCAGCATCTCCAGCACCATCCATGCAGATGGCTGCTGTAGGCAGCCAACAAACCCCACTGGAGCCTGTTTCCGTCTAACACAGCATCATCCAGCAGTTCACTCTGTTTTGCTCCCAGAGAAAGAGCAGGTGAAACTTTGGGTTGGCACCAATGAAAAGTCTTCTCCCAGAATACAAACACACAGCCCAGAGTAAACTGAGTGCTCTGAGGACATTGTGCTGAACTCTCAATGGCATAAAGGAAGGGACGTGAAGCCTGAGAGTGATGGGAAGCTACTTTTGAGACATAAAAAGAGTCATGAAGGGAAGGAGATAAGAGTTGAGGAGCCACTCAGCTGTACCAAGGGACACTTGGGGTGAAGAGGAGGAGTCATTTCCCATGACACAAAGCCTAGGTAGTTGTTGTGGCTGCCTACCTCTCTCAGCACTTGCACGATAACAGCCTCTCTGATTTCTGCATCCCCTCTCTGACAACAGCTTTCACTTCACTGAGGAAATCTCCTTTCATCTCAGTTGCTTCCAACAGACAAAGCTGGGGGTAGCCTCAGCTCCCCAGTCCAGCTTACATGGCAATCAATGACTTTGCTCCTCAGAAGCTTCACTCACAAAACCAAGGCTGGGGTCACTTTAGCATCAGTTGTTTTGGAAGCAGAACAAATGTGGCATTCCACCAGAGACTCAGGGCTGCCACTCCATGTACCCAGCCTGCAGTACACACATGTGCTAACTCGTGTCAGAACCTCAAGAGAGTTTGGAGAAGCGAGGGGAGGAGGATGAACAGTGCTGCTGCTTTAAAGAAAAGCCCTCTGCTGCTTAAAGGAGCCACAGGACCTGTTCAGTTGCTGTAAATAACTATTTTCACAGCCTAATCTATGCACAAGCATCAGTGCGTGTAGTTTATTTGCCTGTATTGCCCATCTGGGTGATACAGATGGGTGAGTTTGGCTCACATCCACTTCTCCCATCTTCCCAGAGACCACAGCTTCATTTGCACTGGATGCTCAGTGTGGGGTTAGATGGCACCAAGAAGCACCCAAACCTTACCCCACCATCCCCTCTCACAGTCTGAGCTGCAGCAACTGACACCACTGGGTCTTCAGTGGGATCTAAAGAGCAAAAACCACTGTTCCTGCACCAGAGATGAGATCTTCTCATGGGTCTGGCTCCACTGAAATGGCCCTTCTTTGGGGTAGGGAGAGTGAGAGGGAACTTGAACCACAGAAACATGCCAAACAGCCCTTTATTTGGCTGCAGTACACAGGGAGTTGATGGTCATCCACGTTTCTGGTGTTAAAAACATAAGGAAGGACTACAAGAAGCTACCCAGATGGCTGAAGCAAGCCCTTCCTCATCACCTGAACTAAGCACCAAACCACGTGAGACTGTGGAGTAAATATCACTCAGCATCCTTCCAGACATGTTTTGTTCAGCATAAGGGGACAGAGACGTCCCCACATCATTAGGAACGGGAGCAAAGAGGAAAGCTTTGACATTGGTGGCTTCTTAGCTCCTGAAGCCAATGATAAGGTTAAGAGACATCATAACAAGGTAAGCTCAGAGCTCCAAGTTACCTAGTTCCAGTTAAACTTTGCTATAACCAAAGCTGCTAATGAAGGAGCAAAAGGGAGAAGAAAAGTCATCTAGGCATGTTTCCACCCTCCCAGCCCAAAGCAGTCACCTCAGCTTCTCCAACAGCACACGCTGAAGGAAACAGCATCTTCTGTGACTACAAATCTCTGGTAGTGTCTAGATTCTGCCTCCAATAAACATCTCACTTTCTAACCACTGATGAGGGAAGGCAAGCAGAGCCTTCCCCTTGCATCGTGCTGAGGATCACCCAGGGATGTCAGCGTGCCACAGGCAATCAAAACCAACAAATCTCACTCCTCCTGCCTCTAAGTTTGACAAGCCATCCTAGACAGGGCTGCTAATACTTGATACATTTGCATTTCCCTTCCCAGGCTGTCAAAGAGCCTTTTTTTATTGACAGCACTCCAGGGTTTTCTGTACTCTCTGGGAAATGAGCATGTGCTGCTGCTTGTTATTAAGCCAAATACATATTTTGGATGGAGAAACAGCTCCTGCCCACCTCTGCCTACTGAGCAGGAGTACTGAGTAACTCCAGACATCACACAAGTCACACAGGAGCCCAGTTCACTCATCTGTGGCCTTGGAAACATCTCCCAGCACAAATCCAGAGCTGAAACCACAGTGAGCTGTGGGTGTCTTGTCACCACCCAAGGCACAGGGCTTCCTCCTCTCTCTTAGGAGGATAATCTTACAGCGAACACTACTCAAATGCCCAGAGATGTTTGTGTGGCTTAAGTGTGACCACATCATTTCTAATAATATCCCCCTGGAGTCACAGCTCAGTGGTGGTTCCCAAACCAAGGTGTGAGGCTATTGGGCTTGAGCTTCAGGCCATGCAAGGAGTCACATCAACCCTTGCCTGCAAGGGACGAGGACCCACATCCTGACCCACGACAGGCACAACCATCAGATCATGATGATGGAGATGTGGGGTGAAAGTCAACCCTCTGTCTCCTCCTGCTTCCCCAACTAAAGGCAGAGGTAAGAGGGCAGGAGTGTGGGCAGCCATGGACAAGGCTGGATTTCCCCAAGAAAGGCAAAAGGAACAAAACCATGAAGAAGTGACACCACTTCTGCTCCTCAGAGGGATGTTGCTTCTTTGCACCCTGCACCAGCCAGAAGGGCAGTGTTCTACCTTACAGAGAGCAAAACCTTTGCTCAAGCCCAAAGAGATGGGTGAAGGCAAGTGCTGCTAAAATCCACAGCCACTCTCCTGTGATTTCTACAGGTTTGAGTCAAATCTCACCCTGGGACCGAAGCCCCTCTCTGCCCTCCCCAGGGGCTATTCAGCAGGCTCTTAAGCACCTTACAGCCCCATTGACTGCTGTGACCCAAAGGATCCATCTCACCACAACTTGTAGAGGAACAGCATAGAATCATTTTGGTTGGAGAAGACCTTTAAGACCAACTCCCCCCGTCAGTGATAACCTCCTGTCAGGGAGTTGCCCAGAGTCAGAAGGTCTCCCCTCAACTTCACAGAATCGCTTTGGTTGGAGAAGCCCCTGAAGCTGCTGGAATCCAGTCCTGACCCCTCACCCTGCCACAGCCCAGCACTGACCCACAGCCCTCAGCACCTCAGCCCCACGGCTCTGGGATCCCTCCAGGGCTGGGCACTGCCCCAGCTCCCTGGGCAGCCTGGCACAGGGGCTGACACCCCTCTGAGGGCAACAGTTCTNTCCCTGGGCAGCCTGGCACAGGGGCTGACACCCCTCTCAGGGAAACAGTTCTGACTCAGCTCCAACTTCAACCTCCCCTGGGGCAACTCCAGCCCCTTTCCTCTTGTCGTTACTTGGGAGCAGAGACTGACCCATCTCACCACAGCCTCCTGTGAGGGAGCTGCAGAGAGCTCCTGTGTGCCCTCAGGCTCCTCTTCTCCAGGGTGAACTCCCCCATTCCCTCAGCTGCTCCTCACAGCACTTGTGCTCCAGCCTCTTCCCCAGCATTGACCATTTCAAGAGGAACAACTATCAGAAAGGAACAATGCAAGAGGCTTTCCAAAACGAAACTGTTGGCATCCTCCTCTCTCACTGAACTCTCCCTGTTCCCTCACAGAGGGGAAGGAAGTCATCCTGATCCCTTTCATAGGGTGAGGGCAAATAGTTTCTCTTTGTCTTGGTTAGATCAATAAAGGATCACTTCAGTTAGAAGAGTTTTCCCTTCAAGCCTTTCTTTCCTTGCTATTTCATCACTGAACTTGGGGAAAGGTCACACGGAGAGAAGCCCAAAGTGTCGATTTCCCAGTGTGATGAAGCATTAGATCCAGGAAAGGAAATTAAAGGAGGGTCAGAAACACCTCTGACAACAGCATCAATGGGAAAAAACTGCAATAATCTGACCTAAAACTGCCAGGTGTCCATTTCATCACCAAATACTGCTCAGAGACCTCTCACTGACCATTGTTTATGAGTGGTGGGTAACTCCTAAGCCAAGCAGGACCTTGCACCACCTGCCCTCCACACCAAAGGCACCAGAAGAGCCTTTGTGCTGCCTGTTGGGAGAAAACTGCCTTCACAGTGAAGTCTGGAACAGCATCTTTTCAGTCTCCAGACCCTCAGGAGCAGATGGGCTCTGCTCAGTGGTGAGAACAGCAGCAAGGGACGTGGTGAGATGCTCTGGCTGCATCCACCAGTAACAGGACACTGCCACAACCTGCACCAGGTGTATGAATGTACCTGTGTGTGCAATCTGCTGCCTGCTTTGGGTAAAATGACCCCAGGAATCATTTTTAGCAAGTTCTCTTATTTTTTTCTGAGCATTTGGATAGAAGAAGGTTTGGGAATGACAGCCTGGAAGGAGATACTAGTGAGGAACCAGAGAATCTGAAGAGCTGGAAGGGA